>OY735221.1:19552448-19559948 GCA_963457665.1 Thysanoteuthis rhombus | reverse complement strand
GTGGTTCGTTGTAGTAATACTTGGCTAGCCGCTATTCCTTTGAAGTCCAATCGTCAACTAAATGTTCGTCCTCTTTGTTGCTCAGGGGTTCCCCACTAGGATTTAAAATTCTTTAGGATCTGAGGTTGTTTAAACGATTCAGCCAATTAGAGCAGTGTCAGGTATCTTGGAGGCCTGGTGAAAACTAGCTCCGTCAGATACACTACCTCTGCTACAAGATTTTATTACTTTAATCAGTTTTATGTGTGTATATCTCTCATAATGAATGACACAATCACAACATAGGCTATTCACGGTGCCACTCGATATAGTACAGTTCACAATATAAGGCAGGAGGGTCGTGGACCAAAAATTTGGTCTATAATATCGCCCAATCGAGATTTTGTCTATTTGAAATCAATTAACTTTCCATTGAATGTTTCACACATATTTCCTTTGATTTAGCGATGGAAATAACACCTTTGTTCTCCGATGAAATTGTTTTCGCACTTGTAATTGACTTTTGATCATCCATGGTTCAGATATAACACAAATGATTCCTTTAGTTTTAACAACCAGCGATATAAAAGGGAACTACATCACTAGTTATCATTTGACAGATACTGGCAGCATATTACAAAAGTCAAATTTGGAAAAACGTGCATTATATATATCTTTCAAAATATGATGATCACCAAGAAATGCAACTGCTGTTGGCAAAGCAGAATGTAATGTGTCTTACGGACTTTGTTATCCGAACATAGACAGCACCAGAGAAAATAACATTATCCAATTAATCAAAAAAAAAAAGCTATGAGTTTATCTCATGATTGTGATATTGTATTTATATTCTATAATAGGAATGTATAGAATAATATAATTGTATATAATGTTTTGACGACATATTGTGACACTGCAATCACTGACAGTTTAACAATATTCTATAAGTATTCATGTAATATAATATCTATGAAGCAAAAACGTTAAAACCTTCATTTATTTTCATAATAGTTGCACATACAATGACACATCAAATCTTCACAGAACACATAGAAAGTTAGCAGATGGCTAAATTCTTATTGTACATTCAACTCTGAACTGGAAGAGCAAATTTCAATAATTACAATATTTAATCCAATATTTCCCTTTTACTTTAAAAAAAAAAACTCATTCGAACAACAAAGCAGAGAGAAAATACCTCCGTCGACATTGTACACTAACTAAAAAAATGAATGAAAACGAAAAGGGTCAGAAAATATGTAGAAATACTGAATCGTCTCCCTTGTGATTTAATGTTTTTATAAACTGTCCATTTTTTAAACCCCCTTGCAGAATTGTAAAAGAATATATCTCAATGGAAAATTTATCATTGGATTCACCTTAGAAATAGATCTCTTCTTTATTTGGCATTATATTCATCGCCTATATTAGTATTCTTTATGACCATAGTAAACTGTAATATTCTTAATTTATTTACACACGTGAGGGAGTTGATAATGTTGATTAGAAGTTAGTTTTTTTTTTGGTGATGGGTATATGAGTGAATTGTCTATGTTACCTTCAATATACTGATATATATATATATATATATATATATATATATATATATATATATATATATATAAATATATATATATATATATATATATATATATATATATATATATATATATATTTATATATATATATATACATACATATGTGTGTGTGTGTAATTTGGTCATATCTCCTTGTGTCTGTTTGTCTGTTTGTAAGCCATGCTGTAGAAACCACATAGACCACAGCGTAGCTGAACGATATTTTGTATTTTTACTCAATCAACGTAAGGTAAGGTTCAAGGACTTCAGGGGAAAAATTTTGCACTCACCCCAGTAATAATAATTTGATTTCTACCTATTTATATATGATACAGGAGGTTCGATTCTGTTTATACATATAGGACCTTTAAGTAGGTAAACAAGTGCATTTTACCCCTAAAATGAATGTGAAACAGTCAAGATGAGTTGCAACTGAATGATCAAACAGTTTCTATCCATCGATCAATTTATTCGTCTATCATTCTTTTTATTTATATGTGACCTCTACGTAGCCAAAACGGTGCAATGTTGTAAGATATATTATTCATTTTTCAAATTCTTCGACATACAACACAGTATAATCTACGATTACTACTATACTTACTGTAATAAATACAATACAAATCTCTATGATGAATGAAAAAAAGATAAAGTAGGACAGAATCGATTAGAGGGGAATCGTTTAGAGTTGAAACTTTTCAAGGATATGATTTAACGTGAAAAAAATCTCCAACTATCGTAAAAGCTTGAATTATAAAATCAAAATAAAGAATTTTGAATAAAGATGCAAGTCATGTATTGATGTTAGAGCAAGGAAAAAAAGGTTAATCGAATTACTTATTGCAGGAAAATATATATATTCTTGTAAGCAATTTCAAAGATTATTTTATAATTGAAATTTAGAGGGAGAATTTTCAACTCAGGTAAGTCATACCACGGGTACCGAGTTAACAGATTGATTGTTTGATATTGTAGAGTGTTTTTATAGGCCCAAAATAAACCATTACGAGTCAAGTGCCTAGTTTGATATTGGTGAAAAGATGAGATGAAAGAGAAAACATTGTGAGAACTAAAAGGGTGATTTTGTTGACGGATTCATACACAAAAACTGGCAATTTGACAGTACAGTTTTGCAGTTCAGAAAAAAAGGTCAATGTAGAATAGTTTTCCCCACGATGAAGCATCGTATCAACAGATATTATGAGGAAGGTGACTTTCTATTTTGAAAGATACAACTCATGTTCTCGCCAATTTCTTGGAAAGTTCACTAGGATGGTATTCCCAACTCAGATATTCATCCAGAAATCACTGAATTTCAACGAATTCGACTGTTTTCATGGTTTTTTTTTTCACCAATTTCAATCCCGCAGTCAGAAAGAATAATTTAAAATGTGAAATGGAAGATAATGTAATTAGTTTTACAAATATCCAGTGATAGCTTATTAGCATCGAGCAATTGTAACAATTTTGAGCTCAGGGTTGATAGTTTTAACAAAGCAATCGAAAGTTTTACAGCGTGTATCAGATAATGATACAAATAGATTACCCCCTTCTAGATTCTGCTACAAAGGAAAAAACTTAATAATCTCTGACAAACATTCAAATAGCATTATACAATGTCTGCAAATATTGAATTTAAATGTAAAGGTAGTGAAAAGTACGAGGTAAGTTTTTCGATATTTTTCAGTTTTATGGGAATTCCCTCCCATCATACAAAAGATAAATCAGGAAAAGTTTGCACTCTGGCTCATCAGCTTGTGCAGCAACGATAAGAACTGACTCATAAAGCAAGTCCCTAGATAGAGAAGTAAAGCCACAACACAAAGAATAAAAAGAAAATTGCCAGCCTACCTTTTGAATAGATTTTTCATTAGAAACATACAATTTTATTAGAAAAAAAATTGCAATAATCAATGTTCTGTTATTGGAGGCAGCCTTAAAGGGACACCTTTTGATATCAAGGTATTAAAGAAAATGTCCGATCAGTTGTCTTGCCAAAGACATTTGAAAATTTGCCCAGAAAGAGCTTCCATCGAAGTCTTGAATTTGTAATTTGTTTCGCCGAGTACAGTGAAAAAATGGTCCGGCGTATAGGACTCATCAAATGATTGCGAAAATTGTTGGCGACTGGGTCCATCAAGTAATCGCACAAAATGCCAGGACTGTTCACCCTTCAGACTTGACAAACAAACGCATCAGCTACGGTAGACAACTATAGTAGTGAAATGATAACACTACTAAATGCTTTTTCGGTTTGTTCAACAAAAACAGTTTTCTCAAGAAAATAAAGAATAAAGCGTTATAGATAAGACTGTATCAAAAAATTACCATTCCTGAAGAATAAAATTGAACTGATTTGAGAGCAGAGAAAGTCCTCTTAGAGAAAATGGTTGATGCACTTAGAGCATTCGATTAATAGGGGGATGACCCGTAAAATTTCTCATTTCCAACCACGAACAAGACAGTTGGTGTTCCAACTGGAAAGCTAGACATTATCCAAAATCATATCTGTTCAATGCCACGGTTATTGATCTTAGATACTTAAACGTAAGTAAATCCCTTTTAATCGACAATTATGAAATTGAAGATCCAACTAGTTTTATTGGGCCAAATTATTTGGCATGGGTAAAAGACGTTTAAGTACACTAATTATGTATTTGTCATTCATTAAACAAAACACAGTTTGAATTAGGAAAGTTTCAATAACTATAAAACCTCGTGTACATGAAATACTGAAGACTATAAATTAACAGCAAGTAATTCTAAAAATATAAAACTCCGATACAAATCATTTACTTTAAAATGTATGATATGTCCACAAATCACAGATATCAGTCGATCATACATTGATTTTATTGAACGTTGAATTCCTCTACCTGTTATAACTTCTAGATTTGTCAAAAGAGCTTGTCATTAGTCTTCTTTGGTAGCAAACTGACAACAATTTTCATAAAACTTCAATCAAGTTTAAATCTACAGAAAATGGTAGCCAGGCCATTAGTTCAAATCTTATATCTGAAAGCTATTTTAGTCACGTAATCTAGTAATGTGTATACGCTGTACAGAAGGCCGTTGTATTGTATGAAGATAAGTTTTGTATGTCAAAAATCCAGCTCCATTCTGGATGAGCATAAACTAGGAAAATAGGAGCAACATGCTATTTCCGGTATTATCATTGGTCCAATACAATTACAAATCATTCAAATGACACGGTGATTCTTTGATGGCAAAGATAAACTAGCTCATAAATAGTGACTATGTTCCATCAAAGGAATTCGAATATTTTCATATCAAATACAAGTGTATCAAAACCAATAAACAAGTTGAAAAAAGCAGTCAAAAAATGAGGATCATCGATTAAGCCTCATAAACTGCTATGTAAGTCTGGAAGACTTCAAAATCACATGAAACTATGTTTCTTCTAATGCTACAATTACATATATCTGTAAAACATGGGAGCCTACAATCCGAGAAAAAAACATTTTTGTACATACTTTTATGGGACATTGAATATGTCAAGAAAGCCGAGACAACGTACAATATCTTGAAAACACCTGCCTAGAAATTTAAGAAATGCAACCACCGAAGTTCTGGAAAATATTGTTCAATATGCTAGTGTTAGCGGGGGTAAAAGTTGTAGGAATAAAGATGATTTTACTCATGTATTACAGTACACATCCGTTAATACAATGTTCTGGCGAATAAAGAGTGCCGCCATAACGCTATAGTATTTTGCTATAATGGCTGTATAAAACAAAAGTCATGTGCCAAATATTCGGGTTACAGATCTGCAAAGGAAGAACCAAAAAGTTCAGAAAATAATACACCAATATCTTCATGTATCTTTGCCATTACCATTAGAATGAGTTTGTACAACGACAGTTCCCTGTATTTGTTTTTTAAAGAATGATAAAATAAAGAATAATTGGGAGACGATGGAAAATTTTCAACTGAAACATATTGATTTAAAAAAAAATTGACGATACAAATATTCAATAAATATACCTATCCAAACACTTGACTCTCTTTATATATATATACATACACACTGGCAAAAATTTGTATATCCGTTTATCTATCCGTCTTTAAATCTCGGAGAGTCACGCTGTACGAAACTGATCCATAAAATTAACGGAAATAAAACGTGCACCGAAGCAACTGACAGTCTGGCACTATAACCATTACGCAAAAGAGAACATATGGTGAAGAACATGAAGGTGAAAATTCTAATAAATTGACTTGACATCATCAGTTAGCACAACTGAACAAAATTTCCTTCACCCCTTTTCTCAGATCACCATCATCATCATCATCGTTAGCCTATTTTTAGTGTCCGTCCTTAGATATCCTAATTGCAATAATATTTTCCTTTCTAGAGACAATAATATCAAAGTACATCGCTGGGTTGAAATCACAGGAATAAAGGCATTTTTTAATTTTGGATTAAGCCCTTCACAATTCAAAAATATCTCAATGGAACGGAACAATTTGATTAATTTTTTTAAACGTGATAAACAAATCCTTCTAAGTCGAAGACACTATGAGTGAGGTAAGTTAATCGAGAGACATTAGGGATGGGATAATCGAAAGGTGAGATATTCATGGGGGTCGATGACATTAATTTAGAGTGTCGTTTGTAGTCATTTATTTTCATCAATGAATATAAAGGTGTCTAGAAATACGATTGATCGTGTTGGTTCTCCACCTCTCTAGATAAGGAATATATCGGATAAAGTCATTAATTTGGTGGTATATTGATATCTCTTCAAATGCCCAATTATATATATCGTAACGTATGATGAGCCACGAGAGTACGCATGGCACAGCCTTTGATCTGGACGATATGATCACCATTCAAGTTCATCATCATCATCAGTCTTTTAGCGTCCGTCGTTGGACATAGAGCTTCCCCAGGATTTACCACACTTCTCTATCATGGGCGTCACGGAGCCGGTACTTCCTGAACTTGTCTAGCTCGTCTCTCCATCTAAAATTTTGCCAGCTTTGGTTGCGCATGTGGTCTCGGGGCATCCATGTTGTGAGTTGTGATGTCCGTCGATTGTCTGCCATTCTTGCAACATGGCCAGCCCACGGCCATTTGAGATTTTTTATGGATTCTATGATGTCTCTAACTCTCATCTTTTCTCGAATGTACTGTGCTGTTTTGTGGTCTCTCCATGTGAGGCCCAGCATCATTCTCTCATGTGCACGTTGCATGGTTCTCAGCTTACGGGTCTGTCTCTTGGTTAAGTTCCATGTTTCAGCTCCATAAGTGACTATTGGGAGGATGCATTGGTTATACACCCTTCTCTTTAGGATTAATGGGATCTTATTATTTTTGAAGGTTGAGCTAGCTCTGCCAAAGGCTTGCCATCCTAGTGTGATTCTTCGCTTGATTTCTTCTTCTTTTGAGGGTCTCATTTAGATTCGTTGTCCTCGGTAGATGTAGTGGTCTACTTTCTCGAGTTCTGTGTCCTCGATTTTGATCTTAGTATTTTTATCTCCGATGTGGTTGCTGCACATGATCTTCGTCTTGCTGAAGTTCATGTGTGGGCCGACTTTCTTGCTCTCTTCATTTAGTTCATCTATCATTAGTTGGAGGTCGTGTAGGTTCTCTGCGAAAAGGGCAATTTCGTCTGCAAATCTGAGGTTGCGCAGATACTCGCCGTCTATTTTAATTCCTTGACTCTCCCAGTCTAGCCTTCTGAAGATCATCTCGAGGCAGGCTGTGAAGAGTTTCGGTGAGCTGGTATCACCTTGACTTATTCATTTCTGGAGCTGGAAGGGGTCCGAGTCTTTATGTAGCCTGATAAAGGAGCTGCCGTGATTGTATATATGTTTCAACGCTTCAACATATACTGGATCTACGCCGTACCGACTGATGGCCCACATGACCTTAGGGATTTCTACCGAGTCGAACGCCTTTTTGAAGTCGATAAATGCT
>OY735221.1:19512448-19549948 GCA_963457665.1 Thysanoteuthis rhombus | reverse complement strand
GCGAGCTTTGTTTATTGCTTTAGTGTCCCGATATTTTTCGTGAGTGGTTTCGAAGAGTGCTGTCGTATAGCTTCTTTTATCTAATTGTTTTGTTTAGTTCAGTCTCCTCTTTTTTGCATCTTAATCAGCAAATGAATAGACACACGTACACACACACACATGCATATATATATATATATATATATATACATATATATATATATATATATATATATATATATATATATATATATATATATATATATATATATATATATCAGTAACAAGATTATTTCTGTTATATATGAATAGATTATTCGAATCCATATTTTAGTATGTGTATTTATCGTACATATATATATATATATATATATTAGTACGTATATTTATTGTATGCATATATATATATATATATATATATATATATTAGTACGTATATTTATTGTATGCATATATATATACACATATATATATATACATATATATATATATATATATATATATATATATATATATATATATATATGGCAATAAACAATCATGCTGATGTTTCTATCTATCTATCTATTTAGATTGATTGATAGATACATCTTTAGGTTAGTCACTGAAATGACCAGCAAATTCATTGATTGATATTGATAGACAGAAAGAATGAAAACTTACCGACAGAATTCAGATTTCTCGATCGAAAACCAGATGTGCAATATGAATTATTTCTTTTTTTCCCTGATACTTTTCATTGACATCTTTCAAGTCTAGACAGTGTTTCCATCGAGCAAAACAATTTTGTCCATTCAACACGGTTAGATGGCTCAATATTCAATAATTTTTTCTCTTGAACTTATCGTGAAAATGTGTGTCTTCTTTTGTATAAAAAACAATATATATATATATATATATATATATATATATATATATATATATATATATATATATATATATATATATATACATCTATATATATACATCTATATATATGTGTGTGTATATATATATATATATATATATATATATATATATATATGTATATATATATATATATATATATATATATATATATATATATATATATATACCTAGATCTCCCTGGAAGAAAACTCCGAATTATACTCGAGAAAACATAGGGTATTTCATATGTTAAAAATGCCACTCATTGCTTGGTTGATCCCTATTTGCACGCCTACCGTCACACCCTTTTTGGCAGTCTGGTAAACACCTATTGGGCCTAAAAAACTTTTTTGCTCTGATAAAATCATTTGATGTCAGTTTAGGCTCGGAAAATACCGACAAAATTGATTGAGAGAAGGAAGATTTGACAATCATAGATTTCTAACAACGAAAAGTAAGTTCACCATATTAATTACACTGCATAAAAAAAATCCCCCCTTTGAAACCTTTTAAAATTTTCTTCCAGTGCAATAAATCTTTTGATGGTCTGAAGGTGTAAAAGATTGGAAGCAGATGAGTCAAGAAAATATATTTGAATTTTTTCCGTGAGAGTATTATGCCAATTTCATTTAAAGGCTTCTAATCATTGAGTTATACACTCTCCCAAAGCTTTGCTGGGGAATGAATGATTTTTTTGAACGGAAGCTCATGGTGACCCTTGTTTATGTGTTGCTGACTGAAATGATGACCCATTTTACAGTCTTGCAGCACCCATTGGTACCTCGGAGGTCAACAACACATATCTTTTGAAAATCCCCCCTCCCAAAGAACAAGACTGATTTTTTTTCAAATATGATATGATGAACGTGATAAAACAAAATTGATGAGTCTCATGTCCTTTTCAAACAAGAGCACATGTAAAACAAACATGAAATCGTTTCCAAATTCTAATTTTGACTGACAAATTATACGACTTGTCGAAATTTTCAGCTTCGTTTCAATACATTCATATGATACTTGAAAAATTCAAAACTGTCTTGGATTTCTTTTTTTGTAAGATTTAAAAAAAATTAAACCTTATCAATGATAATAATAATAATAATAATGATAATAATAATAATAATAATAATAATAATAATAATAAGAAGAAGAAGAAGAAGAAGAAGAAGAAGAAGAAGAAGAAGAAGAAGAAGAAGAAGGAGGAGAAGAAGAAGGAAAAGAAGAAGAAAAAAGAAAAACCTCGTACAATGCGAACAAAAAGCAAGTTCGGGAAATGAGATTACTGAAAAATGTATCCCATATGAACAGCCCACGTGCAAGACTATTGGACAGATATAAGATGAGACGGGGAACAAAAGGTATTCAATAAAACTACGCTGAATCATACTTTCGAAAAAAAAAATAGCCGACTGGGAAGCATCAGTACCTGATGGGATCAACAGATATTAGTTTAGAATATTCACCACATGACACGACATACTCCAATGTTGCTTGGATCCAAAAGTATACTGAGAAAGGGAAACAGGCAAGTAATTATAGACAAATCACATGCCTACCACTTATGTGGGAAATCCTGACTGGACAGCATGCAAAGAAATATTTATTTCCATGAAAAGAGGAGGATTATTACTAGGAGAAGAAGTATGAAAAGGTACAAAGGGTTGAATGACTTTGTTGACAATGGTCGGATGTTCATCAAAGAAGTAACAGAGATGGTGAAAAATATTGCAATTCGATGAAAATGGGCACATGACCTGATCCCACATAGCTGGATACTCAAATGTCTCAGGATATTCAAGATCTGCCGAACAGTGGTGAGATTTATTGCCGTCTCTATGAATAACCTCGGGAGTAGACTTGGCAGATACTTCAAGTAGGGAGGCTCACAGAAACAAACAGAATCGATTTACAGGACAACAGAAAAATCAGAGATTCGACCACACAGGACTAATATAAATTCCTAGGCTTTCTCTAATGTAACCCGATAAAACGGGAAGAAATGAAAAATGAAATAAAAAAAAGAATTCAAAAGGAGGTGAAAATATTGGAGACCAAGCCAAATAGCAGAAATCTGATGAAAGGAATGAACACACGGACAGTATCAGTGGTAAGATTCACAGGTCCAATTCTTGGATAAACAAAAGAAAGACTCTCATCAATGGATTGGCGTACAAGAAATCTTATGTCAATGCACAAAGTTTCCTACTCCATGACACATATAGACTGTCTGTGAAGAAAATATTGGTCGTACAGGACTCAGCAGCATAAAAGACTGTGTACAACAGATCAAATCAGGATTGGGGAACTATGTACAATCATATAGTGATGACACTATAAAAATTGCCCGATGCAGTGCAACAAAAAAAAGGTACCAAACCAAGGAACTGCACAGCAAAAAGAGATAGGTGAATGGGGGAAAAAACAACTTGCAGAACACAAAAGACGGATAGAACATGTTGCAAACGAGAGATATGAGTACTGCAGAAGAAATCCTGAAGAGAGAAACAGAATTGTTCATCATGGCAGCCCAAAACAAATGTATCAGGAGAAATCAAGGCGGAAATTGACAGAGCCCAAACAAACGGCAAATGTCGCCTATCTGTAGTAAAGGAGGAGACCATAAACCATATAACAAAATGGATATAGTCAACTAACCAAAAAGAATACAAAAACAGATACGACGGTAGCATCAGTGATACACCAAGAATTGACCAAACAACTGAGATTCGACCATGCTGGCGAATAGTATCAGCTCAATAAGGAAACAGCCCTAGGAAATGAAAGCCACGTATTACTCTGACATCCCAATTGACCATTCCTTTCAAACAGAAAGACCAGACCAGGTAATTGTGGACAAAAGTGATAAAAGAAAGGATTGAGACTAAATGGACTGCATAAGTACGGAGAGCTGCTCTGATAATGAGAAGAATACTGGAAATATGAGATCTACAGCACCATTTTTTAGCAATGTGACTGGTGAGGATGATTTAAGAGAGGGGTTACAGACCTCAGGAGGAAAGCTAAGATACAGGGCTTCCCCACTGGAAGCAATTAACCCAAATTTGTTACCAATTTCACAAACTTTAATGTCGCGCTCACCCACTAAAAGCTCGCTACTAACGCAAACATCTTGGGACATGACCACGCTCAACTGAAATCGACGAAAGGGTTTTGTAGATAACAGAGAGATTTATAAATATATCAAAATGCTCTTTGCTGAATAGTGACATCTTAGTGCGCTTGTAACTCACGGGTACTTTATCTATTTAGTTATATATTGACAGCAAAGACTGAGAATTTTGGATCATGGCTGCAGGAAACATCTGTCATTATCGATTAGAATATCAATGCCCTTCAAAACTCCGAAAAATACCTGATCAAGATCGTTCGAAACAAGATATTGGTTATCTTTATATCAAAGAACTCCTTCGCTGTGGTGCGATTGTCGCTAAGATCGTATAGAAACTTCTATTTTCATTGGATACAATGCACTTAGGGACGTGTGCAGTACTAAGCTGAACAGGACTAAATATATTATCTCTCCATGGGGCATGATTAATAAATTTGTCAGGAAAACTATTAATCCTGTAGCAAAATAGATCCTCACTTGATGCTTCCCATCATGGACCTAAACAAAACTAACAGAATTTTGAGAAATTGGTGGAGATTCGAACAAGTTATACGTCATACTATTTCAGTGTTGCAAGCCACAAAACCCAAAGACCAAAAGCAATTACTGCTTCCTATAAAAAAAGCAGATGTGTAGGCTTCATAGTGAGCGTGTATAGGTGTAATTGAAACTGAGAAGAAATGACAATTACAAAAAAGTTCAGAAATGTACATGTGCTTTTTATTACGTCTGCGCCTGGGCAATAAAACAGAGCATGCAGTTATAGTCATCGGTCGTTTCAAATTCGATGTCAGTTGGATGTAAGAGATTGAATTGGTGAAATTACTTTCCTGCGTTTTTATACATCTTTTTTCAGGTGCTTTTTTGTAATAAAAGACATTCAAGAATTGTCCTTCAATTCAATAAAATTCAACTTTGTTTCTTGAGCACATTTTTCGTTTGTATAGCAAACCATCTATGCAACACATAGAATGCCTCACTGTGAGTTCGAATATTTCAGTATAGTTCAAAGAAAATCTCTTTTGTATTGCTCAACTTCATAGTCGTTGATGAATCTCATGATTTTGTCAATCCAGTCAAAATCTGGAGTTGAAATAATGAATAAATACATCCATAGGATTTCCTTACTGTGATTTGAAATCATGATCATGGAAGGTAGACAGCTCTCTTATCGACTGAGCCATACAGACAACATTTGTATATCAAAGGAAATTTATATCATAGTCACATATGGGTTTTTTACCTTTTACCTTTTCGTTTGACTTTTATTCTATATGCGAAAAAACAATACAGTAATCACTTTCAATTGGAATTGAATCAGGCATGGAGTTTAACCCTGTAACAACTAGGCTTGTTTGTCTCACTTGTTCATATCAACTGTGATTAAAGTCATTAAATGATCTTCATACTTTTTTTTTCAGTGCCAAAAACTTTCTTGTAATTCTCTAATTGAGAGGATTTGCTGTCTATTTTGATTCCTCTATTTTCCAAGTCATGATTTTGAGGCAGGCTGTGAAGAGTTTGGGTGAGCTGGTATCACCTTGTCTTATCCTTTTTTGAAGTTGGACTGGTTCAGAGTCTTTATGTAGCCTGATGAAGGAATAACTGTAATTGTATATATGCAGCAGTACAGAGTCTACATCTTGAAGAATAATAGCCTTCATGAGCATGGGAATTTCTACAGAGTCGAATACCTTCTTGAAGTCTATAAATGCTGCAGCAAGTGGCATTTTATATTCTGATGCTTTCTCTTTCAGTTAATTTATTGAATGGAGATGGTCCATGGTCGAATAGTTTCTTCTAAATCCAGCCTATTCCCGTGGTTGGTTCTCATCTAGTGTTCTAGTGATCCGGTTCTGATGATTTTTTCGAACAGTTTATGAATACTGTTAAGCTTATAGGCCTCTAGTTGTTGAGGTCTTTGGGGTTTCCTATTTATGTAAAAGCATTTTGGTGGCCGTGTTCCATATTTCTTGGACTCTACTCTGTTTTAAATACAAGTTGAACAATTAGTTAGCTTTTCATTGACGATTTTACCAGCTTTTTTTGAGTAAATCGATGGCGATGTTATCCGGTCCTTTTTTGCTCGTTTGATAGCTTGTTTTACCTCCCATTGTGTAATTTCTGTGAAATCCTCAAATTTATTGTCAGCTTCTTCCGTATCTTGGTCGTTGCTTAGTTGCCCATGTCTTGAAGAGTAAAATTCTTGGTAAAATTCTTCAGTGCGTTTGTTATTAATCTCCGTTTTCTTTGAGTATACTTGTAATATGTTTCTGTCCTATATTGAGAGTTTTGTTTATCGTCTGAAGCCTTGTCGTTTTTCGAAGGTGGTTTTGATGATTGCTATTGTGTACCTTATGTTTTCTCTCTGTTTCTTTTTTATTGTTTTGTTCAGTTAAGTCTCCTCTTTTTTTTCTCTTGTTGTTGTTGGTGGTTTGAGGTTCCTGCATTTCGTGGTTTTGTCTGAGATTTTTCTGATGGTCTGTGTGTTTTTTGGTTTAAAAATATTGACAGCTTTGATGAGAAAGTTCGTTATTTTGCCCTGGAGTTTGTTGATGTTGGTGTCGTTTTTATCGGTGAGGATTTTAAATCTGTTTTTCAATTCTCGCTTGAAGGGTTGTGCGAGTTTCTTTGATGCGTTTAGTCGTTGCAGTTTGGTTTGAAACAATCTTTATTGATGTCCTTTATTGGTGTTTACTTGCATCTTACACCTTAGTATTTTATTGTCACTTCGTATGTTCACTTGGTTAAGAATTTGGATGTCTTTGATGATGTGGATTTCATCCGTTAAAATATAGTCTGGTTTTTGGTTTCATTGTTGGGACTCTTCCAAGTCCATTTTATTTAGGTTTCTTTTTAGAGAAACTCAGCTGTGTAACTATCAATAAATATATATCAGTTTATATCTCTATAAACATAATGTTTCTTTTTGGCATTGTAACTTTCCGAATGAATGATGACATCATTTGGTTTTCCCAGTTTCTTTTCGTCGTCTCTTTTACATTAGTCCCTGCCACACGAAAATTATTACAGCAATTACAGGTCACTGTTTTTTGTTTGCTAAACCATGTTGAATAAAAAGGAGGTTAGAAAGAAACCAGAACAATCTAAACTTTGCATAGACGGACAGACTAACGCTAAGTCCTAATATTACTCTAACCCAAACTACAAGTTTTATCCCCATAAAATAATACGTAAATTGCTGAAATCTTCTTGCCATTTTTTCAACAAAATTTTTAAGCAAAAAAAACCCCAAAAAACAAAAGCTGAATTCTGTCATGTCTTACCAGCTAATGTTTCTATCTCGTCTCTATATCTTGTCTGGTATTTTCCTACTCATCCATTTTTGTAACTTAATTACGATATCCTCAACCCCGTTTTTCTTTTTGTCCATGTTGATCTGTTCCTATCATGAAGTGATTTTCTCAACATCACTCTTTCCATTGCCCTTTCTGCTATTCCCAGCTTGTTTTTATATGGCTTTGTGAGTACCTAGGTTTTGCAATATACCTATATATATATATATATATATATATATATATATATATATATATATATATATATATATATATATATATATAACAACGATTTGACATTCTGATCCACTTATCAGCTTGAAGAATAATTATCACCGAAGAATAATTACAGAAATTAAAGGATATATTAACAAGAATAGAAGAATAGGATAAGTAAATAGTGTATATTAAAATGAATAAAATTGTATCAGTGTTTTGGGAATTAGGTAACCAGAAGAAATGGACTCAATTTTAGTCAGTGCGAGAGATCATTGTATTGATTAGAACAAGGGAATCGGGGGAATATTTGGCTCTGGTCAATTTCTCTAATTGATAGAAGATTGGGTAAGGCGGAAGATCGAACGTGGAATACCATGAAACAAATATTTCAAGTATATTAATGGAATCGCCCACTGAAGTGTTACTACATAATAGAAAGTGGTTTTGCTCCAACCATGTATATAAGGATACTCTATTTGAAATTAAAAGTGTTTAGAATTATTTGATGGGAACCTGATGTTATAGAGAAATTCTTCGGTTGAAACAGTTCGTGGACAATTGACTCAAAGAATCTTTCTTTGAGTAATTTGTATTCGTAAAAGTTATATCATAAGTTGGTTTGCAAGCAGTCTGAAAATAAAACGGACAAAACAGATTTTATATCCACATAGGTTAACACTCAATAGAAATGGCACGAGGAGTGAGTCATGACTGTTGTTATACTTACTGATCCCTCATAATTGAAAATGTTTATAGGGTAACTTATGTAAATGAGCCTCGTTGTAAAGAAAATGATATGTTGTCTAAAATACTTTCAATAATCTTATACAAAATGAAAAACTCCATGCATGACATAACCTATATAATAAGAAATGGGAAGGGCAATTGATCAACATTGCTGGGGTGCCATGTTATCATAATTGTTTTTTTAATCCCTCATGACCGTTTTATGGTTAAGAACCGATGATCCCAACGAGAGAAAATCTATTGAACTACAATAACAAAGTATAGCGGGAATTTGGGAAATAACGTAGAGGAAAATTATGTAAATTATATTGACAGATGTTTGGAAACAGGTGACTTTGACTACACAAACAGATTTTTTGAAAAAATTTAATATTCAGTGTTCAAGGCTGTGAATCATATATATATATATATATATATATATATATATATATATATATATATATATATTCGTTTCTGTTTATATATCCATCATGTATACAGAGAGATCATCCAGATGGTTTCATTGTTGTCTGCTATACTTTATAAAATAGAAACATTTCAATGCAAAAATTATCCAAGACTTCAATTTATACTCTTAAAAAGTTGTATGGGGTAGCTATAATCTCCTCATAATTGTTAGTCATGCGCATTTAATCATATAATAATTTCCATTGCATACACATGAGATTTATTTATAGTCATTCATAAAGCTCAACGAGTACAGGGCAGCCGGTATAAATCAGACTCTCTATGTTAAAAAATAAATCCCAAGAATAGCTTGCGTAAGACATGTACATAGCCACACGTACAATCCTAGCATTCAATGCATCAAAGTACAACATCTATTTCAATGTTATATGCACAAGTTTTAAAAGTATTTACATCTCACAAACTCGAAATAATTTTGCAATTCAAATGAACATGCAGACAACTTCGAGCGTTGTAGCCAGCAGCATTGAAATAAGTCGTGGAAAGTTTTGTTAGAACATCTTGTTTCAACCCAAGGGTAAATGATCGTCATGTACATAACCGTGTTTTTCTAATAAACATTTGGCAATTCCATGTGTATTCAACTTACTCAATCGTATATACACTGTACACAAATATGTTAACATTCACAAACGCTCTCACAACTGCATACACACATACACTAACACATACACCCATCCACACATACACAGACATACACACACAAACACATACATATATATAGTCAAGATAGTTTTACAGCTTTGGACATCTGTCAATGTAGTTTATGTAATCATTAATTTTTTTTCCCTGTTTTCCCTATACTTTGCCATTATAGTGCGATGTATAAATTGTCTCTTGTTAGGATCATCAGTTGTTAAACATGCAACAGTTTCGGGGGATTTTAAAAACAAAACAGTTATATTATCGAGGTACCCCAGCAATGTTGATCAGATACCGCCTCTATATTATAAAGTTTAAGCCATACAGGGAGTTTGTCATCTTATTTAAGGTTTTATATGTATTGTATATTGATACTTTAAACTACATATCAATCTTTTGAAACAAGGCTTACTTACGTATGTAACCTTAAAAAGCATTTTAACGATGAGGGATCAGTAAGTATGATAGCAAACATGACTCGCTCTATGTGTCATCTTCATTGAATGTTCACACACGTGAATATAAAATCTGTTGGTTTTTTTTTTCAGACTGCATGCAAACCAACATATGATATCATCTTTAAGAATACTAATACGGAAAAAATTTCTTCGAGTTGATCCTCTATTGACATTTTCAACTGAAGAATTTGATAATTATTTCTCACTAACCTTAAAATTCATTTCTCCACGATATATAACCTCAAGTTCGAATCAAATTTTTTTTCAAAAACGTATTTATTTACTTTATAAAAAAGAATATATGAAGAAATGTGACAGGAAGTCACATTGTAAGTTGTGTTAACAATTCAATGGGCGATTCCATTAATATATATAAGTTCTTGTTACATGGCATTCAATGTTCGATCTCCCAGCCTTCCCAACTACTTATCAGTCAGAAAAATGGACCAGATCCGAATGTCTCCCCTATTCCATTGTTCCAGTCAATAAAATGATCTCTCACATTGACAAAGATTGAATAAATCACTTTTCTTTACCTAATACCTAAAACACTGATACGATTTTATTTTTTTAATTCACACTATTCATCAATTTTTGGTATAAATCAAGTCACCCTTGTGATTCCCAAATATTCTGATGATATTGTTCTGTAAAATATATACAATGGAATACATTTGTTCTAAAAAGGATTCTCTCAATACGGAACGGAATACTATCACGTTTATCAATGAATTTGTAGATTAACATTCCATCCTTGATTTTGATATCCTAATTTAGGAATGTTGCTTGCTTTCATTTAAGTTAACATTTTAATTAAAGATCCTCAGGATATATATTACTATCCAGTTTTCCAACCGTCCATCATTAAGAGAAAATGAGTCAATAATGAAATGGGTATCAGAAAAAACAAAACAAATGAACGATCTTCTCTTAAGTTAGTTCTAATTAATGATGACATTAATATAAATTCGTGTCAATGCAGATACAAAATTTCCCTGTCGGGTGCAGGATCAATTACGTTATGGACGTGTATGATCCAATGAAATATCTCATTTCCTATTTTAAAAATGAAATTCCCCAATGAGTTTACTAACAACCGCCTTAAGGGTAGAGCACGTGAAGTAAGTCTTGCTTTTTTTTGTTTTATACCAGAAAGCTTTAGAGTTTGTGAACCCAATATGTATTTTCTTTTTCCTCCAGCAATTGTCAAGTCTATCATTTCATTAAATACTTTGATGAGATTTTCATGAGGAATTTTCGCGTAATTTTTTGACTTTTATCGTAACGACATTTGGACGATATTTTATCTTTTTTTAATTTTTTGTTTGCAGTTTTCAATCATTTTAGATATGGAAACAATCTAAGGATTAATTGATCTGCATTTTGAAATTGTTTTCTGCTGTCAAATTTTTCCCGCCGATTATACATAAGTCAGTCATACTGAATTCCAAAACACACAACAGTTTTACTCTATTTGGCCAGGCTTTTGTTACCTAGCACCTATTTACTGATACCATGTTTTGCGGTTAAATTCTCAAAGTGGAGTAAACATTGTTTGAATAGACATTGAAAATCAACATAAATGTACATTTGGGTGAGAAGAAAGCTATTTTCAATGATTTTTGACTACGTTTTTCATTAGACCATCCCCATTTCAACATCAACAGAATTCAATTATTACATCCTTGATATCTTTCAGAGTAATGGAAATCTTGATGAGCCCCCTCTGTTCCTCATGTAATCTCCACAATCCTTATGGAAATAGTCAAGCTGAGATCAAAGAAAATAGATTTTTTTTTACATGAGTGTCCAAACAGTCTCAAAACTTCGCAACTGTTTTCCAACAATGCACTCGTATCCTACAGTTCGTTGTTTCCCAAGAAAAATCATTTACTACTGGATTGACTTGTGCAGTTATTGTATTCTAACTCGTAAACCTTTTGAACTGTGCATTCGCTTCAGGAAACGAAAATACCTGCATTTTATTTAGCGTTAATGATATGTCAAAAAAAAATTTTGAGAAAAAAATGCTGGACTTTCCTTATTCATCGTTTTCACAAAATTTATCATCAACTTAGGTGTGATATGATCACATTATGACGACTAAGTTGAAAGCTCTCTCAAAACTGCCATTTGCATTACTCTTGGTATTTTCCATCTACTTAGCTGTTCCACAAAGTAAAGCTGTTTAGTGTAATGTTCTTGAATCCTTGGTATTTTGGACACGACCTGAAAACAGAATAGAATAGATTAGTATCCAATATTGAAATTTAATTTCCTTATCAAAATATTAGTTACCATGCATTTAATTGTGACACCAATTTTGATTAATTCCATTGTTTCGACTGGTCGCTGATCGTTGAGGAGTTCAGCGAGCCACGATGTCTAGGATTTTAGCTTGCTAAGATTTCATTTCTTTGAACACGGACAAACACACACACACACACACATACACGCACACACACATGCACAAACACACATGCACACACACACATATGCGCACACACGCACACACAGAGCTAATGAATCCTGCTAACCAGAGAACACAAGGGGGAATCACGGATGTTGGACGATACGCACGATTGCCTGAGCGTGCATTGTTGTTAAGCTACGAGCGAGAAATGAGAATTAGATTGTGAAAGCTTTGAATATGTATTAGGAGTTATGTGTTATTAGCAGTTGTGCACCGAGGCAACAGCATTTGGAATCCTAGCTTCCTCTCATACAAGTATAATATAGGATTCATTTTCCAGCAAAGGGGAATATTTTACAGTCAATTCTACTCAGCATGATATACTATATCAAGAAATGTTAAACCAACTTAAGATAAATAAAATGGATACTACGGTATATTGATACGAATGATTTTGGCTGGGTATGTATTGGTATCAATTTTGCACAAGTTTCTCTCGAAAACGAAAAACAACGGTTTCAGAAAAAGATTAAGATATATGTTTTGTTGATTTGTGGAAGCTCTCAGATTTCCATCCGAATTGTTTTGAATACTATTCACTCGTTATCGTCGTGTGAAACACAATGTGGCTTCAAAGTGGTATGTTCAAACTGCAATTGCAACATAACTGTTGAGTTACACTGTACGTTTTACTGGAGAAAATGCAAGTGATTTTAGAAGACATTCTATTTGAATAGTTTGCTACATGTTTGAAAGTATCAAAAAGAGAAAAGAGACAATAATGCGTTATACAACTTTGAATGAATATTTCTTGACAATGAGAAAAATTATCTCGAGTTGTATGGAGAAGACAATGTAGATAAAGCAAAATTTGTGTTTTCCATTATCTGGGAAAAAAGAAAGAAGGAAATATTTTTGACCAATGAAGATAAAACATCATCTTTGGTTAGCTCAAAAAGAAAAACAGACTGGGACATCCTCAGAATGTAAGAGGAGGTGGGTGTTTGATAAATAGGGCTGAATATATTGACTAATCTAAATGGGGAAGGCAAGAGGTAGGCTCCAAGATGAGCAGCATACAGGCAGAGGTATTGTTCAGCAATTACACCCCTCCCCAACCAAAATATTAGAGTGTAAGGATCTGACAGGGGACTGAAGAATACAACTACCGAGGTGAAATAAAACAATGCATTGCGATCGAGTGGAAATCATTTGGTATGACTAGAGACATCCTTAAGAGCAACTCAGCAATGAGCTTAAACCGTAAAGTATTCAATGAATGCCAGCTATGACTTACAAATGTGAAACTTTGGAATTTACAAAACGAGCTCGGAACCGACGGAGAACAGTACGAAACGCCATGGAAAAAGTAATGCTAGGGTTAACACTGTAGTTGAAATTACTTAACATGGACCAAAAAGAAGATTATCGTAGAAGATACCATACAAATAATCAGGCAAAAAAATGAGAAAAGGATTGGCACTTAGCAAGAAGAGATGACAGAAGATGAAGGTGGAAGCTAACCGATTGATACCCATGAGACAGTAAACGCAGTAGTAGAAGACCAGGCACAAATTAACTACCGGGATTAGCCGGTACGACATAATAGGCTAGTACAATGGCAGTTGTAATGGAATAGAATAGGAAATACTTTATAACTTGGGTTATCAGGTAAGGGTTATCAGGTAGAGATCAGAAAACAAACAAAAACAAAGGGCAAGAACTCAGAACATTAGATTTCTCGCTCAAGAAAAAAAATTATGATAGAATTTTTGGGATTATATATATATATATATATATATATATATATATATATATATATATATATATATATAGATAGAGACATAGATAGATAGATAGATAGATAGATAGATAGATAGAGAGAGAGAGAGAGAGAGAGAGAGAGAGAGAGAGAGAGAAGAATAAAGCAGATGTGAATGATCAAGCAGTTTGGAGGGTACTGATAATTTCAACTCAATTTGTGCTCACTTGGCATTAATGTATTTTTGGAAAGGTATCAATCAACCTTTTTTCTCCTTTGTCTCCTCCTCTGCTAATATGTAATCAGTCCCTGTGGATTATGGTAGATTGCTTGATGAACATAAAGGAGGATGGAAGTAGATGGACAATTGCGATCGTCGTCTCCATTTCCCGCCAAATCTCAGGTATGGATATAAAGCAGGGAACAGGGAAACAAACAATACTTAAAGGAAAAGCAGATGAATAGACGGCTTGGAATCCTTTGCAATCTTTTTTCACGAAGTGACCTTGGATGAAATGTTAGCAACGACAAAGGTCAGCCAATCATCCACTTGACCCCTAAGGAAAAGTGTCAAATACATCAACGTACTAGTTCTGGCCCATCCTGTTTTTGAGAGACCAACCGAATGATAGTTAATCAAGAGCAGTATTGGAGGTATGTTTCTGATACACTCTATTCAAATGCACCACTTGCTTGGCGAGTATAAAAAAAAACTGTGTCTGTGATCATTTTATACTAGCTGACGATCGGTTCTTGTGAAAAGCTTAAATGGGGCCTCAAAGAAATATTGGATTTGAACCATATATTTATTGAATGATATCGTATTTGAAATTTATCACATTTGATTCCAACATCCGGGTTTTTTTCAGAAGATAGGTGAAAATAATCTTTTAAATGATGCCTGATGTTCCGATTAGTAGTCATTGGAGTTACGCAGTCACATACAGACAGAGGTGCAGTGAGAGGCGGAGAATTTTGTAGACATGCTTGTTAATTTTCTATACACGTGTCAACCTATTATGATTTCCTAACGCATCGACGAATCATTGATTCAGGAATCGGATCAACGATATTTGAACGAATAGAGCATTCTGATTAAATTGAATTGATTTGCATATGAGCCAGGGGAAGGGAGAGCAAGAGATTTTCCTAATTCGCTCAAAACAGTGCAAACTTCCGGCCAAATCAACCCCTTTGCTCACCTTTGCCAAACAGATCCCATTCGTTCATGGTCATATAATTTATCACACTCTCTTTGAGATGTGCAAATCGCTTAATGTAGACTCGTTGAAGGTAAACTTGCGTTCAACCAATATATATTGATGCATATAAACTAGAATCAGTGAAAGTAAAACTGTAGGTGCTGAATATTGACCCACCGAAAACGCACGTACTGTGTGTTTGTTCATTAAAAGTGAACTCGCTGAACTAACTAATTAAACAACTTGATTTCAACAACCAGTTTTAAATAGTACCTGTACTTCAAAGGAGCTACTAGTGTCTTACAGAATAAAATATATCTGTGTATGGAACAGAGAGTTTGGATTGCAACGTGATTCAATGTGAAAAAAAGCCACCCGAATTTCCAAACAGTGATAGAATCCCATCTGTTTTCCACTCCACCAAAATACCCTCAAGAAATTCCAATGTTCGAAATACTCATCTAAATGTTGGAAATGTTTTATCTTTGGGATATATTTCAAGATCTTCACACTACTTAATTATTTCACAATGACGAAAGAATTTATCTTCAACCGACTATATTCTCTTATTAAAATCATATTGTGGTCCGAATGTGATATATATATATATATATATATATATATATATATATATATATATATATATATATATATATATATATACATATATATATATATATATATATATATATAATCACCGGAAGATATCGCTGTTCTAGAGACATGATAATTTAGCTGGTGAAATCTGATATCCTCAAGCAACGAATCTTCTGCATTGATATTATTTGGTTTTCAAATACAAAGAAGATTTATTCCTGCACTTCCACTGATATTTTTAGAAACATATATTCATATACAATTGCCTACAATTTATTCGTTTCTTCTCTATACAGTGGAGGGTGAAAAGAATTCTGTTTTTGCGGTTCTGCGGGAAATAGTGTTTGTTGACCTAAATGGACCGGTTACAGTTGCGAGTTACCTTGACGGCCAGTTGCACTTATCAAATGGTTATACTTGAGTCTGGTAACCTATATAGAGTAATTTTAGCTCCGTTGATTCACCTGTTTTATCGGCTATGAGACAGAAAAAAAATCGAGTAAACAATTTCTGGGGTCATATTCACACGCACATACACACACATTTATATACGCGCATGGAACCAAACACCAAGAGCTGGGCAAAGCTACACGCACACACACACACACACACACACACACACACACACATTATCACAGACTTATATTGAACCCCCCAAAACACACTTACCTAATATCAACAAATAGCCAAGCAACATGAACCGTGGATAACACCTATCTTCATCTAGATGTATTAAGCAAGATCGAGAGATAACGACAACAAAGGACCTTTCTTTTCCAAGTGTGGTTGAACTTTATGTGTCATCTTTTTCAGACAACATCAGGGTTCCACTTGAAAGTTTTATAACCTTTGTTTTTAAGATATAGTATCATATATCTTCACCTATGTGCCCTTAAAGACATCTGAGTAATATTTTGAGATACAGTACTAGTTTTTCAGTTCCATTTCGTCGAACATTATCAGATGGATATATTCATAGAGGAAGAGGCAGAGAGAGAGAGAGAGAGAGAGAGAGAGAGAGAGAAAGAGAGAGAGAGAGAGAGAGAGAGAGAGAAGGAGAGAGCAGTGAGTTAGATAGGGGATAGAAAATAGATAGATATAGTTTTTGTTGTGACTGATCAGTTTGACGCTGTCGTTGCGATTAACGGGCGGCTGTTATTCTTGTCTTTATATAATACGGAGGTTTTGACTTCATGGTGTTTAAGCTTTCTTTGTTCATCGACTTTTTCAGTGTATAGGGGTTTGTGGTTAGGGAATGAGTCATGGTCTCCTATTATTCTGCTTGGTTTTCAAGTTGCGGAATGATTGAAGAAAATTCCAGTTGGATAGAATGTTTGAGCAATTTGTTTGTTTATTGTGTTTATTTTATCTTGAAAGTAGTGTTTGGGAGTGCTTTTTCTCTTATCGAGTGCTGTACATGAGCGTATGAGGAAATCAGGGCTAAGCTTGGAGTTAAGTACTACTACTACCAATAATAATAACAGTAATGTCGAACTATATCAAGATCACGACTAAAAAGAAGCTAACAAAAAAATAACTGACTACGGTAGATACCAGATCAGAATAAAAAAAATTAAAAAAAAAACACCCCAAATAAGTCTTTTTTTTCTTCTTCTTCTTCTTCTTCTTCTTCTTCTTCTTCTTCTTCTTCTTCTTCTTCTTCTTCGTAGTTTTCGGGTATTTTTTCAACATGACCAGTCCATTGTCGTATGAGTTTTCTTATGATGTTTCAACCTCCTGTTTTTCCTTAATATATGCATAATTTTGCAATCTTCCGATGTTGCGTATGATTCTTTAATTTGCATGTTGCATGGTTTTCAATTGGAGGATCAGTCCGTTGACCAGATTCCATGTTCCAGCCCATAGGTAACTATTGGGAGGATGTGTTGCAAGCCTTTCTTTTGAGGATTAATGGGATTCTGTTGTTCTTGAAAGTTGGTATTGCTCAAGCGAAAGTTTTCAATATTAGTGATTCTTTGTCTGATTTCTTCTCCTTTTGTGGATTTCAAGGGTGTTTGTTGTCCAAAGTAGATGTAGTGGTCTAATTTCTCCAGCTCTGTTCATCCAATTCCGAATGTTTTGTCTTTGTCTTCAATATATTTATTGTACATGGCATTAGTTTTGATTTCTACATTCTGTTTGTCCGTCATTTGTTGGAGGCCACGAAGGTTATTTACAAAGCAGACGATGTCGCCTGCAAATCGAAGGTTGTTTAGGCATTCGCCATCCATTCTGATTCCCTTATTTCCCAGTCTATTTTTTGGAAAATCATTTCAAAGCAGTTTGTAAAGAATTTGGATCAGCTGGTATAATCTTGTCATACCCTTTTTTAGAGCTGAAAAGAGCTTCATGACGTATTTATATTGTACTACTCTAACATATATTGGGTCTGCATCCTGTAATGTGATAAAATCAATGACTTTGGGAATTTCTACTGAGTCGAAGGACTATTTGAAGACAATAAGTGGTACCACGTGGGGCATTTTATATCTTGCTGCTTTCTCTTTTAATCAATTCATCGAATGGAGATAGTCAATGGTCGAGTACCTCCATTTAAAGCCATCTTGTCTCCGTGGTTTACCAACATTGATAAACTTGGAAGATTATCTTCTCTTCGTCAAGTTTCCACGTGTTAACACTTGGAGCCTTCAATTGACGAATAAGACAGAACACAAAATCAAACGCCACAGAGATAAAGAACCTAGAACACCTCAAATCACCAAACCGATGAATTTGTGTTAAAAACCCCTCCAAAACATAAAAATGGTTGGCAAATTGTATTAAACAGAACTTATTTGGAAAACAACTTCAAAATATAGTCAACTGGAAAGTACAAAAAATTGATGGTGTAGTGCCCACCTTTTCAAGCAGAAGAAAAATTATGCATATATGGAGTTATCTGCCCTTGGCAGGGATTTATTGACTTTTCCCCACATCTCTGTAGAAATGGTAAATTCCTTGTTGATTTGTCTTTGACGTTACACCAAACGACCAATAAGAGAACTGATCGTTATCTTCACAGTATTTTATATCTTCTCTCTCTCTTTCTCTTATGTAAAGATTGTTTAAATAGTTTTTATACACACTTACTTTTCACACACACATCATCACATATAAAAAGTATCCGTTCTTCTTTCATCTCAAAGAACATCCTATCTAAGTTTAGTACTATCACCATAGTCAGCTTTCTGAAGATAACTTTATAGTGGCTACAACTAATATGACGAAATAGACAGACATTCTACAGACTCTATCTCTCATTTAATTACTGACATTCCTTTCCCTTCATTCTTCTTATCTCTACATCTTATCCTGGTAGATCCATCCAACATATCCGTATCAGCAGAAACACCTGTCTTCATTTATTTCAATTCACTCAAGAATTAAAACTTATCACTGTTGTTAACCTATTCATGAGTTTTCAAACCTGCACGATATTTTTCCGATGTTTGATACCAGGATCCCTTTTATTAGCAATGAACCCCAGTCGTTGTTCTTTCAAAACGAATCACATATGACGATGAGAGGAATCACCAGTCAGAAACAGAAGTTTCAATTCACCGTGACTGCTTAACCCCGTAAAGTGATTCCAGAAATCCAAGATTTCATTATCAACGTCCAAGCTTCAAAAACTTACGACATGCTGAGAGAAGTCGTAATAGAGAGAACATCAATGTCAGAGCAAAAGAAGTTGAAACAACTTCTTATGACAGAGATGTTAGGCGATAGAATATCATCGCAGATCTTACGGTCGTCAGCAGGAGTTTACCAAAACAACATCCTACAACACACCCTTTAAGAGGGAATACCAACAGAAATCCAGCTTATTTTAGCTTCGATGGATCCTAATTTACCTCTTGATAAAATGGCCGAGATGGCAGACCGAATTATGGAGAGAACTAACTTGGTGTTCCCTGACGTCGCTAGTACCAACGTACCCCATAGCAGCAGAATGTTGGTAGCTTAATGAAGAAACTAGATCCCGAGGAAAACAAGGTGGACGACCTTTCTACTTGACCGATCCGCAGCCACTGGAAAGAACGATCCAGGTCGAAATCGAGATCAAAGTCGATGTCAGGGTCGAGACGTAGGCATCCTGACTGTTGTTATCAGAGTTCGATTTAGAAGCTGGCAAGAAAGTGTATACTTCCCTTGTAAACGTCGCTATCGGCCTCCGTAGAAATTTCAAATGGGTTTTCCTCATCGCTGCACTTGCTACACTTATATTAGTGGCAGATTTCTATCAGCACTTCAGACTACTAATAGACTTGACGAACAACCGGCCCATAGACAATGTAACAAGTCTCATGACAAAAAGTTTCCTCTCGGCTACAGAAAAATTAAGTCCTTCGATAGCTAGCTCTAATATCAACCCTAAGTACCTAGAACTAATCAGGAAATACCCACAATTTAGCAATCACTCGTTCAATGCCCCTCAATTTTCTCACGACATAACTCACTACATAATAACAACAGTCCCCCCTGTCGACACACGCCCAAGACGCTTATCACTAGAAAAGCTAGATACCACTAAAATTTGACCAATTGTTTGATCTTGGCTTCATTCAGAGTAGTTGGTCTTCCCCACTCCACATGGTCCCAAAACAGGATGGTAATTAGGGCAGCAAACAGGGTCCAGTGATTATTGTGCCTTGAATTTTCTTACTCAACCAGATAGGTACCCACTACCACTTGTACATGACGTCACATAACAGATTCAAGGAATGACAATCTTTTCTAGAAGAGATTTAATTTGGACATATAATCGAATTCCAGTTGAACCTACTGACACACCAAAAACAGCAATAACACCTTTTGTTCCTATTTGACTTCGAAACGCAGATCATTTTTCCAACGTTTTATGATCCATGTTCTACATAGGCAAGACAACAGTTTCTCATACATCAACGATGTTATGATAGCTAGTTCATCACATGAGGAACACTCAGAACATCTATAACAATTTTTCAAACGTTTCAAAGAATATGGAGTTATTAGTAATCCGATCAAGTGTCAGTTCGGGAAATCTGAAATAGATTTCTTAGGACACAGAATTAGAGCTGCTTTTGTTTCTCCGCTTCCTGAAAAGACTGAAGCTATATGAAATTTCCCCGGTCCTGACACCATGAAGAAATTACGCCAATTTTTGAGAATGGTCAATTTCTATGGGAGATTTATCCCAAATTGTGGGAACATTCTTCGACCATTGATTGATACTCTGACCAACATTAAGAACTGCGACGTTACACTGTTTGACGAGGTATTAAAAGCCTTTGACAAGATGAAGAACGAGTTAGCCAATGCCACTAATTTATCTTTTATCCACCCTAACACGGAGTTGTGCCGAGCTTGCAATGCCTCAGATCGTGCCGTAGGTCGTGTGTTACAGCAAAAGGTCAAAGGTTCATTGCAACCTATATCCTGTTTCTCCAAAATGTCAACTGTCATGGAATCACACTACAGTAATTCGATAAGAGAGCTACGTGTTGCAATTTCCGCTGTACGCCACTTTCACCATCTGCTGGAAGGTAGAGAATTTTGTTTTCTCACCGACCAAAGACCACTCTTTGGTGCTTTCTTGGCTATTTCACTCACCTCAAGAAATTTGGCATCTGGCTTTCCTCCAATACACTGCTGACACTCGCTACATTAAAGGCGAAGCTCTCTCTCGTAGCATTAATGCCTTTGTGTTGGATCTTGCAATTGATGCACAAGCCATAGCTGCAGAACAACTCAACGACACACAGCTACAGCACTGTCTCCAGTCAACAAATACAGCACTCCAGTAACACAACTTTCCAGTCCCCCATTCAGACTTTCACATCACTGATATCACTAATAAAATGCAAGATAGTGTCTGTAGAATGTCTATTAGTTTGGTCATATTAGTTGTAGCCACTATAAGGTTATCTTTAGAAGTCGGACCTAACTATGGTGAGAGTGCTAAATTTAGATAGGATATTCTTTGAGATTACTTCTTATATATGGGATGATGTGTGTGTAAAAAGTAAGTGTGAAAAAAATTATTTGAACTATTCCCACTTAAGAGAGAGAGAGGAAAGAATAAACTTATCTCAAGGCCGTCAGAACAGAGAGAGAGAGAGAGAGAGAGAGAGAGAGAGAGAGAGAGAGAGAGAGAGAGAGAGAGAGAGTGAGTTTGCTGCCACACTTAACATACTTTAAAGATAACGATCAGTTTCTCATTGGTAATTCCGTGTGACGTCAAAGACGAATCAACAAAGAATTTACCATTTCTACAGAGATGTAAGGGATAGCAAGTAAATCCCTGCTGAGGGCAGATAACTCCGTATATGTATAATTTCTTCTGCTGGAAAAGGTGTGCTTTACAATGTGGTGCAGACTTATCAAGACTAATCCATCCACTCGAGGAATGCATAGAGGAAGGCAAGGTCTCAGTATCTCACCCAAAAGCAAACTGAAAAAAAGGAACCAGGCAAGCAATTACACATCAATCACTTGCCTCCCATCAATGTGAAAAACAATGACAAGGCAAATAGGAGACAGAATATTTATTTCCTTGGAAAGAAAAGGGCATTCATTAGAAGAACAGGAAGAATGTAGGAAAGGTATCAAAGGGATGAATAACTTACCCTACATTGGCCAGATGATTTCAATCGAAATCAGGAAAAAAGGGGGAATTTTCGTAATAACTATAAGAAAACAAGTGATATGATCCTACTTAGCGGGATGCATGGCTGTCTCGGGATATTTATGCTCAGCAATCCAATATTGAGACTTTATGAGGAACTGAAAAGTAGACTTAACAGCAAAAAGAACCATGATACCACTAATCAGAATCTCGAAACCCAGCAAAGGATACCAATTTTTCTGAAGATAAAGGAAAGAAAACCACCTCAATTTTATTGACGACATTATGATATTTGAAAAGTACAGGAGAAGGCTCGAAATATTTTCCAAATAGGTGACAGACTACAGTGACGATATTGGGATGGAGTTTATTATAGAAATATGCACATGAATTGGTGTGTACAAAGAAAGGCTCACAGCAACAGAAGGAATAGAATTACTAAACAATTTTTAGAAAATTGGAATACTAATCATGCAGAACCGACAGAAATACCTGGGAATTTCCGGATGCAACGCGATGAAACAGGGAGAAATGTAAAAGAAAATAAAGAAATATTACCTAAGGAGGAGAAGAAAAATATTGCAGACGAAGCTAAATGGCAGATATCTGATAGAAAGATTGAATACATATGTGCATTATCGGTAAATATGCAGGTCCATTTCTTGGATTGAAAAAGGAGGAGCTCAACTCAATGGACTGGTAAATGAGAAAGTTTTCTGACGATTCACTAGGCTCTACACCTTATATTATGACACACATAGACTGTGAAGTGGGGGAAAAAGTAGTAGAGGACTCATCAGGCAAAAATAAGATTTTAAGAAAGTATATACCAGCAAGCATTGAGAAAAAAATCATACGAGGCTCCGGAAGTAGTGCAATAAACGTCAAAAAAGAAACAAAAGTGCCGAAAAGTAAATAGTAAAAACAGGATAATGGAACCAGAAAACCAAAAATGAGGTTTTCGAAAGACAGCTGCAGAATATTACAGGCTAGGGTGGCTCATCATACCACCCAAAAACAAATGCATACGGGCAAACTATATCAAGGAAAACCTTCAACAAACAGCGAATGTCAATGGGGAGAACAGTGAGACTGTAAACCACATAATCAGTGAAATTCGTAAGCCTACAAAGACTAGCAGAACTAGATATCAACAGTCATACACTTGGAACTAAACAAGCGACTGAGATTCGACCATAGAGACATATGTCATCGACACAAATTGGAGAAAGTCCTGGAAAACAAAATACTCTGGAACTTTGACACCTAAAGCAACCACCTGAACCATGCAAGAAGACCAGACCTGATACTGATGGACAATGGAGAGAGAACCAGCCAAATGGTTGATGTTGCTGTGCCTGCAGGTCATTGGGTGGATGCACAAGAGATTGAATCTTTAGGAATATACAAGGATCTAACAAGCGAACTGAAGAATATGTAAGTCAGGGTAGTACCAACAATAGTAAGTGCACTCAGAACAGTGGGAAAGACACTGAAAACAAGGTTTAAGGAACTTGAGATGGAAAGAAGAAGGACTGAGACTATGCTAACCACAGCATTACCGGGGGATTACTGAGGAGAGTACTGGGAATATGAGATATATGAGCTCCGGTTTTCAGAAACAACAAGGATAAAAAAGGCACGATCGAGACAGTACAATCCATAGATCGGTTATGATATGCGAGAAAAGTGTGAGGGAGGCTTGAGACCTCAAACTTGCGTGAAAACCGATGACGACATCATGTTATGTAATAATAATAATATTAATATTTTCATCGCATCACATGATAAGCTCAGCCACCAACTCTGAAGTTGTCTAAAAGAAGGTGACGCCCCAATATAAATGACCAAAAGCAGGACAACTCATCCCAAACCAGAGACAGTTCTGGGGAATGGAGGTTACAATTACCCTAGGACTCTGACATCCAAACTAACCACCCCATCCAAGCGAGAATATCAGACCTGGGAATCGTAGACAAGAAATGGAGAATCTGCCAAATAATGGCTGTGGCCATGCGTGCAGATTATAGAATAAATAGGAAAGAAAATTAAAAGTTTGAAAAATACCTGGAAAAGAAGCTGAAGAGAGTGTGAAACATGAAAGTCAGGGTTTTACTAGTAATAGTAGGTGCACACAGAAACGTATTGAAAACGCATTTGGAAAAGAGGAAATATTGAGACTATACACACTGCAACACTACAGGGAACTGCATAAATACTGAGGAAAGTGATAGGTGAGGGAGATATGAGAGGAAGGCTTAAACCGGGGAGACTTGCTCTTACTCAATATCCAGAGTTGACCACCATGCAAATGGTGACGACAAAGACTAATAAAAAAAAGAGGCAGAAGAAGAAGAACCAGGGCCCTAACCATTGCTGCTGAAATGAGTTACAGTTATGATAAAAGGTACTGAATTTCAAAGTATTTCGATGGACAGATTTATAACAATCAGACCAACGCCGAAAAGTAAAGACATGACTTTTAGTTAATGAATCTGTGAGTGGTTGAAAACAGATACCCGAGAGGAAAATCCATGGATACATATTGATTGTAAATCTAGTTGCTCATTTAGTGTATGATTACAGAAGATTTGTGAGGAGGCACAGATCAATGAGATCCCATTCTCTTCAGTGTCTCTTAATGTTCCACCTATTGATCTGTTTTCTTTTTCTAGCTTCGTCTATGTACCTGGATTGATTAATGCTAATATCCTGGGGAGTGACTGCTTCAATCACCTGCTTATTAATTAGGCATTACATATCGTTTCATTATGGGCCCACTAAATAACAAAATGAATAAATGAAAGAAAAACTTGAAAAATACGAAATTATACCAAATGATTTCCAGCTCAATATATTTTTTACTTTCGTCAAATCAGGTGCAAGGCAAGAGATGTCAAGTGCTAAAAGACGTATGTTCAACGTCCCTTTTTTCGAAATCAGCGCTTTGTTTTCATTTTTCCTCTGAACATTGCTCCGGTGATGCTATTTATACTCAAAGAGATTTATATTGTACTATTCTGACTTCCAGTTGGCACTGACATCGTTAACACTCCATAAATTTCAGCTGAGCGACTTTGTTTTTATCTCAAACACAATACACAACTGGAATCTTTCCAACGGAATATTACTTCTGTATATAGTCATTTACTAAGCTTATCATGGCTGTCAATGCCATGCTATGCCATATAGTGTGTCAGAAGAGTTTTTTCAAATTTGTGCATTCTCAATAAGACATGTCACTGTACCCGAGCACGTAGCTATTGGGAAAAGCACAGCTATCTCAGCCATTAAGTAAAACATCATTCTGTTATAATTATGCCATTGATAAAGGCATTCAATCGATTGTGGTCACTCCTGTAACCGAAATGAGTTTCAGTGTCACAAATTGAACATAGACTTTTTATGGCAAAATCCACCCTGTTAATAATGCACTACTCAACATCAAATTTACACACAAAAGTGAAACCTCTGAGCTTTCATTCAGCACAAGTGTAAACGAAGCTGGAATGACACAAGAGGGGGTATTATACTCATTCTCTCTCAAAGATGAGAGGCTTTACATACCTACCTTGGAAATCAGCATTTGCAATATTGGATTTCACACAGGCTCGAACCCCACAATTGATAGGATATACGTGACTATTTCAAACACGAAGCAAACCACAAAAACCTTTGAATATTTGTTGTAGTCAAAAACTTTTGATGAAGTTAGTTATAACTTAATGTTCTTAATCTCATCTAATGATAGAAACAAAACAAAATTCGAAAAAAAAATATAGAAAAGTTATTGCAGGAGCAATTCTTTTGAAAATGTTGAGATTGACAATTGAATGATTAAATAATTGAAACGTTCGGGTAAATCGGTAGAGGTTGATAACAACTGAATCAAAGTATTACTTGAGAATAACCAACGTTTTATGATGCTACAGATAGCCGACATAATCAAAATATCCAAATCAAGTACCGAAAACTATTTACACCATTTTGGTCATGTTACTTATCTGAAATGTAACCGTCACATAAATTGAGTTAGAAAGAAACCTGATCGAACGATCCATTTCTGAAGGTTATTCCAGGCAACAAAAAGAAAATACTTTCCATCAAAGAGAACAGAAGAGATTGCAGTGTATTAAGGGTGGTCTTTATCCAACGACCATGACGCTGTGAGTATGTAATCATTAGAGGGATATCCGAAAATTCTTAATTGATTCAACAAATATTGCTTCCAATTAAACCAAATGAAATCATCAATCGACGAAAAGTATCCGATAGTAGTAGAGAAAAAAGTTTATATTCCCCGAGAGGACACTAGGCTGCATTTCTCTTTGGTGACTTCGAAAAATGTATTACAACTTAGCTGGAAAGTTTTCAGTCACTCGCCAATATCACAAAATGATAGTCCTTCGGCTTTCAATTTATTCTAGTTTATACGGAATTCTCTCAAAGGGAAAGGAGTCAATTCAACAGAAAAATACAAACAACACAGGGAGGATGTAATTATAAAGTTGTCTAGAATCTAACGACAAATAATTGAACAAAACAGTAAAAATGTTGTTCAACGAAGATACTTTCAAAGATTTTAAAAAGTGCCTTTTCAAGCTGATAAGAGAAAAAAACTTTTTACGTTGCTTTAAATGAGTTTTGCAATAAGTGCAGACATTCAGCGGGTCCCTTAAGTCAACAATAATGTAAATGACTGTTTAACAACTGATTGGGTTTCCTGCTTCAGTCGCTGGTGCCTGACGTTGCAAAGCAGAATAAAATCAATAAGTGAATTACAAGGAGTCGATCTCAAACAAACAATGCTAGTATTTCACCCTGTGGGCAACATTTTATTTTCCCACGAATTCTCTCCGGTACTGATGGTTTTATTCTCCAAGTATACAATTCGACCTCAACCGAAATATAGTTTGAGGATATCTCTCAACGTACAGTCAGAAATAATCGATTCGTTTTGTCTTTTAAAATCATACGAGTACAATGGAAATGGTTGATATATATATATATATATATATATATATATATATATATATATATATATATATATATATATATATATATAGTCCAAGTGAAATAAATTCTCAGATGTATTTGAATCTTTACAAAACGATCTTTGAGAAAAGAAACTGCAGAATTTCTTTCACTTGAAGAGTCAAGTGTTTCAAATGGTGGCCATGGGATATTTTAATCCACGACATTGTTTATATAAAATAAAATAGAACAAAAAATGAAAAGACAAAACATGACATGCTTGAGCAATGTATGTCCCATGTGATTAAGGAAATTTTGCTAATGTAATATTATTTATGATGTTTGTAATGTTACAATCGTTGTTCCTCATGTGTATTATCGTCGGAGAATATCTTTACTGGACATTCATGATTTTCAATATTCTGATCATGACAAATGTTCTTAAATCAACTCTGAACGATATAAGTAAGAAACAATTACTGACGAATTGTTTGGTTAATATTTCGTACAGTTTGACTGGCTTTTCGTCCAAGAAAAGGAAACCAAACTAGAAAATAAGCTAACTTTTCTTCCTTTTGTTTGAGGGGTTATCAATTCTGATCTATAAGTATAGATGGAGGAGAACTTACAACAATTGATAAATGAAGAACAGCAGTATAACATGATACGAAACAATGTACTTGACATAAAACGTACTGTTTGCTTGAATTAAAAAAAAAAGTAAGCCATAAAAACAAGTCACTACCTCCAATAAACACAGCTCTACCCAAAAGAATCACGGCAATCAAATTATTTTTGGTCTGCTTAGTGGGTTAGATAGTTGTGTGAGTCGAATGCAGATTTTCAAAATGTGATTGATCACTTCCCCTAGAGATATGGAGAGTACGATTGTCACACACCCATTCCTAACTGTTTGCCATTTTAAGACAATAAATCAACCTAGGTAAATATCAGTATTCAAATTAACGTTAATAGTAGTCACATCAATTCAGGATGAACTGTGTTTTGAAGCACGAAAAGGTGTCGAACATTTAGTCCAGTGCAATGATACAAAAGTATAGACAATGAAAAACAAAATAAAAGGAATGAAAATATACCCTGTACATAGATGCCCGTCTCCTGATCTCTACCAAAAAAGATTTTATAGATATCTAAGGACAGCTTATGAAATCCTCAGATTATCCAAGTAAGATTGTAGGGCATAGTGAGGCTTGTTGACAATGTAACGAATAGTTGAATTCTAAAAACTCCGAACTGTGACTGTTGTATGGAAAACCATTCCTTCTTCGACTTTAAACCCGTTTGATTCAAATAAGTACCACTTGCCCTTCATTTTATTTACAAATTGTATTCTATTATGTTTTGCAAAAAAATCAATCCGAAATTCTATGGGCAAAGGACTCTCCCCGACTTTCTGTCTTCGTCCCCCCCTTTTCTCTCTCTCTCTCTCTCTCTCTCTCTCTCATTCTCTCTAACCTATTTTGTGAGAGAGAGGGAAAAGAATTATCTGCTTCTTCTTTTTAATTTATCTGCCTTACTAACACTCATACTTACCTTCCAAGGATGGATGAAAAGGGTGCACAGAGCTGGTGGAGCTTTAAAGCCACTAAACCACATCAACAGTGACTAATCAAGCAGACCCCTCCCAACACATCATAGGCCAGCATTCCCCATGGATCGTACAATGAAAATTATACCGGCAGTTCCTACTGGGTCATTAGCCCCCCAAATGCCCAGCCACATTACTATCCCTGATTGGAGGTGATGTGCTCTAAAAGTGACTACTCAATCGATTCACCAAGAAAACACCCGTTACTTTCTGTTCATCAGTTCAACAGCGATCGTCCAAAAATAGCCAAAAAACCATAATCAAAAAGACAACATTATACACTGGCAAATACAACGTCAGAAAACTATCAATTGACATAAAACTAACCGATCTAAAAAGTGAAATAAAAAATATCAAGTGGGACGTTATAGGCAGAAGTGAGATTAGAAGACCCGGAGAAGAACTAATCGAACAGAAGAGCCAACATCTTCTTTACAGCGACGGAAAAGAAAGTCGAGTAGGCTTTTTCATCAATGAGGACCTCAAAAACAATGTAGCAGGCTTCGAAGCCGTCTCTGACCACATAGCCAGCATCACCATGTAACTTTCAAAGAGGTACAAACTGAATATCATCCAAGCCTATACTCCTACTCCAAGAGGAAATAGTCAACTTCTATGATGATTTGAACTTCCTACTGCTTGTCATCAGAAAATATTTCAATGTCATTATTAAAGACTTCAAAGTAAAGGTAGGACAAAGGAATGAAGATTGCGTCTGCAAAGTTCGATGTAAAGTACGGAACGAAGGACGAGAAAATTTTGAAAACTTCGAAACGGCGTACGGGTTCAAAATCATGAACTTCTTAAAGAAGGGACCCAATAAAAAATGAACTTGGAAAAACCCCAACCTCGAAACAAAGAACAAGAAAGACTAAATCCTAACAGACAAATATTGTCAAAATCATCCAAGTCCTAAATCAAGTCAACTCAAAGATTTGATATTCTTACCCAACAAAACGACGCAAATATCGACGAACTAATTAACAAAATGATCGCATGTATGATTGAAGTCGCCACTATATTTGTATTTAACAATAAATAGAGACAGGATGATTGAATGTAGCAAAGAATTTTACCAAAAACTTCATTTAACCAACAAAGGAATACAAAACAAAAAACTGGATACACTAGATGCAAGCGATCAACTTGAGGATTTCCCAGAAGTGACCCTGAAACAAGCCAGCAAACAGAAAAGAAAAGAAAGCCCCCTGGACCATAGAAAATCACCATCAACCTTTTCAGAGAAGAGTGTAAAATCATCATCAGGAAACTCGCGTCCTATTCAACTAGGGCAAAACATAAAGTAAAGTCTCAGATGATTGGAATACAGCAGTCATAATGCTTTTATATAAAAAGAAAACCCACAATACCTCAACAACTACAGACCTATGACCCTACTCAACTAGATATACAATATTTTCACATAAATCATCACCAACCGAAGCACACAATAACTAGATGAAAACGAACGACGGGAGCAAGCTTGCTTTAGGAGTAGCTATTCGACCATGGACCCCTTGCATTCGATAAATCACCTGAAAAAGAGAGCAGCAGAATATAAACTACTACTTGCTGTAGCATTCATCGACTTAAAAAAAACGTCCGATACAGTGGAAATCCCGAAGGTCATGGACGTCATCACTTTCTAAAGTGTAGATCAAGTATAGGTCAAAGTGTTGCAACATATGTACAGTCACAGAAACTCCTTTATCAGGCTACATAAAGACTCTGAGCCTTTTCAGCTTTAAAGAGGAGTAAGACAAGGTGATACCAGCTCACCCAAACTCTTCTCAGCCTGCCACATGATGATCTTCTGGAGACTAGACTGGGAGAGTACAGGAATCAGAAGAGACGGCAATATCTGAACCACTTCAGATTTGCAGGTGACATTGCCGTTTTTTCAGAGAACCTATACAACTTCCAACAAATGCTAAATCAACTAAACGAAGAAAGCAAAAAAAATCAAGGACACTGACCTGGGGGAAGTAGATCACTACATCTACCTAGGACAACGATTATCCATGAGAACCTCAAAAGAAGAAATCGAGCGAAGAATCACTCTAAGATGGCAAGTCTTCGGTAGAGCAAACTTGAGATTCAAATACAAAAAGATTCCCATTAATTTTAAAAAGAAGGTTATACAACCAATGCATGCTCCCAATAGTAAACTAAGAGCTGGAACATGGAACCTAATAAAGAGACAGACCCACGAATTGAGAACCATGCAAAAGTGCGCATGTAGGAATTATCTACCTCATATAGAGAGACCATTAGAAAGCAAATTGCATCCGTCAGACAGGTGTCAGGGACATCATAGAGTCCATTGAAAACTCGAAAGGCGATGGGCTTGCCAAGTTGCAAGAATGGTAGACAATCGGTGGACATCGTGACTCATGACATGGATCCACAGGGTTAAGATGTGCAACCGAGGCTGGCAGAGTATTGGATGGAAAGATGAGCTAGACAAATTCAGAAAGTACTTGCGCAGTAATACCCACGATAGAGAAGTGTGGCGAATCCTGGGAAGATCCATGTCCAACGATGGATGTTAACAGACTGATGATGATGATGATGATGATGATGATGATACAGAATCTATTTGAAATAATCTCTGTAATTACATGTGCAATGTATCATTTGGCTTAGACATCGTAAATAGAATAAACATTTGGAGAAAATGAATCCACAGCAGGAATCAAACTTGCGACTGGAAGGGTAGCCACTTCAACGGAACGTTACTTTCACGATTGAACTAAACAACTTCCGGTAAGGCAAAAGCCCAAATAACTGTTTCAACTAAAAATTGTAATCAGTTCATCCACAGCGGACGGTTATGTTATTACGAAATGATTATACCAGAAGTTGTCTAGCTCGGTGGTAGAAGCTACTCTACGTTGAATCGGCTACTCTATCGGTTACAAGTTTGAATCTTACAACAGCCCCATTTTTTATTGTTTATTTTATTGAAGTTGCTCCGATCGAATGATACATTCACCGAGTAATAAGACAATGACATTACAACAAACATCAAATTAAGGCCTAACACCTCAGCGGTATCAATATTGATCAGTGTTAGTCAATATCAATTTCGCATCGTCTGTTGTGTTAATTTAAACAATAAAATTGACAAACATCATTAATCCAAATGGTAATTGCACCAAATTAAGTAAGTACACGTTTGGAATATTAGCACAACAAATCCTCGTTCTTCCGTGCTTTCTTATGTCATCTACTAAATTTGGCTGTGTTTCTCCCTCCATTTCTATCAATCTATCTATGTAACTATCTATCTGTTGATATCTACCAGATACCTCGTAATGTATGTGTATCATATCTGCCCACATCTGAATACAGTTTTCCCGGCGAGAGTGGAGAGAACCTTTAAGAACTGAGCGTAAGCCAGAACCGCGAAACGCCGAACCATTCATTCATTTGCAAATTCTTTTCGGGTGTCAAAGCCCCATAAACAATAATCTTCGGCCTAGGATGGCGGGAGTTGAATGGAACTGTCAGAGAGAGGGAGAGAGAGAGGGAGAGAGAGAGGGAGAGAGATAGGGAGAGAGAGAGAAAAAGAGAGAGAAAGAAAGAGCGAGAGATAAGGAGGAAAAACTTGGTAATTGCCTGTATAATGGCTGCTATGTCTGACTTTTTGCTCTTTCCACAAAAGTGAATAGGACAAGGCAGGAGAATACGTATATAAGTTAATGGATACCTGTGTCTCGTTTATGTGAATGAGTAAGAAAGGAATAGTGAATCTCCAGTTGAGCAAGGGATCAACAGCAAAGCACTTAATGAAAAATGATCTCGTTTACCAAGGCATAGCTAGATGCTTAATTAAAGTTCAATGAAATTTCTCGTGAACCTTTACCGGAAAATTCTGACTTGGTTGCTAAACAAAAGTATTACTCCAAATACTGGACTATGGGACAAAAGTCTCTAACGTGCAACGTTATCTGAAGGCTAACACCCTACTGCGAGGACTATTGACGTCGTAAAGAATCCAACCTATCACCATTGGCTTACAAAACCATTTCGCTCATTCAAGCATTATTATATCAGCCAGTAACTGAACCACCTTGATATATAATCTGATAGGTGTGTATGTGAGAGAAGAACAAGGTTATAACTGGAGTAACCGGAAAACCTTTTCTAGAGCGAATCGCAGAGCCAGAATAGAAAAGATGGCCTCAAACGATTGAACTGCCTACCCGTTGCTAGACTTTTTCTTGCAACTGATCTATAAAGACTCTCCTATGAGAACATCAACGGCGATCGACCGTCTGCAACATCTGAGAGGACGTTGGAAACCCTCAAAATTTTTGCTCATGAAGTCAAGCCAAACTATGGTAGATATATAAACTCCTTCATACAAATGGAAAGATCCACAGGGATATTTGATATTCTATGGTTAAAAAAAAAAAGATGAAGAAACGCAGCAGAAGAGAATTCTAAATGATGGATAAGTTATATTTTATCAGCAAATTATTTATCATTCGTATGGTCAAAGAGACGGAAACGAATCTGTTTTCATCGTATTATATACATTAACTCACTAGAGATTTGAAAGGTAATAGGGTGCGTCAGTTTTGAAAGAATAGTATTCAGAATCTAGGCTCCAGGATGTGTATGTATGTGGGTAAGGCGAGGGGAAAAGCTGTTTCTATCACAGAAAAAACAACCAGAGATGCTATTAGTTGGGGGTATCTGAGCACATTTCGCTTTAATCTTTTCGATTCAATAAATTCGACATCAAACAATGTTTGAATATCCATCATTTCCCATTTGAAAAGTGTGCAAACATTTTGCTCTCTACTTTCATTTCATTAATCACAGATATTTCTTTCATATAAATTTGATGAGAGGAAATACTGAGATGATGCAGGTACTAAGTCTAGCAGTTGACCTTATCTATGAAAGCAAAAGACTGCACCGCGTTGGCAGTCAAGACATGAAAGAAATAGTAGTCCTTAGTCATTAGGGTGTGGTAGAGATTGGATATGTGTGAGTGGACCATGTGTGTCCTGTGTGTCTTTAATGTTGGAGGGGATAAAGGGGAAGGTCTTTCTGCGTACGTGTCGATGAATTGTGTGTGCCTACGGGAGAGTAATATTGTGTATTAGTAAGTGTATCATTATGGGAATGTGTGTGCCTTTTCTTCCCTGTTGTCAGGACCTGTTGCTTTTATTCCTCTGACGGTATGGAATGTCACAGACGATTGTGATATTGCTGTCATTTTATGCTAACACCATCATTCAGATGTTTAGATTTTGTATCTTGTATGGATAATCCAGTGTATATATTGGTGATACATTGCGTTCTGCTTATATTCTCTCAGAAGCAAAAGAAATGCTTAGTTTCATCTGAAAAACATCGAGTGAGAAGTTGATACAGAGGAATTTGCACGTAGTATTCTGTGCTCGCTTCACAACCTTTGTATTACACGATGAACTGTTCGCAAACTGTCTTCCCAGAAAATACTTGTTCGTTAAAATCATCTTCCGATTATTTGGGGATGTGCATTCATGAGAAATTGATAGTGGATATCAGAGCGAGAATTGTGGGGTAGAATTAACGAATGCAAAATTTTTCTTCTACTCTGGTCTTTCACTCGTACAAAGAGCCAACAGACAACTTGTCCAAAACTTTGCGAAGTGGTAAAATGGAAGATATTAAATGAAAACAGCACTACTAACCTGACTCTTCAGATATTTGGGGGAATGAGAAATAATGCTCCTCCCGAAGTTGTCTATGAAAAACTACGTCAAGAAAACGAAACCGTGCAAATTACTTGAAGACGGGACTAATTGGTTGCTGTAAAGTTGTTATTGCTCAACATCCTGCGAGTGTTCAAGGATTGTGGGAGAATTTTCTTCTCAATGCCATTCATAATAAGCAATATGGTAATGAGTCGAATCACTAACGAGAGATCCTTGGGAATGATATAATTACTATTGTCTTTGAGATAGCATTTGAGATCTCAAAGAAATAACTCAAGGCACACCGTTTGTTTCAATGACATTTATGCGCCATTGGGAACCTTCAAAAAGTGACCCGATCCAGACACCATTCCGATGTCTATACAACTACTATCACTTTCATTGACACGTAGTATTAGGACATTGTAACGATAAATTATGCCATAGAAGAAGTCCAATTCTCTATCTATATTGAGCAACTATAAGGATTCAAAGGATAAACTCGACCTTCAGAAAGCTGGAAATGATTTCATTGCTATTCACAAAAACATCTTGTCAACGTTTGTGAGATTTAAAAAAATGGATCCTCAAATCTGATGATCGATGTTTGTATTGTGGTTTTATTTTTGTTTTTTTCTTTTAAATGGTTATCATGATGGAAAAAAATTGTATCCCTGTCCTCCTCTTCCTTTCTTCTTCTTCTTCTTCTTCTTCTTCTTCTTCTTCTTCTTCTTCTTCTTCTTCTTCTTCTTCTTCTTCTTTGTACTAATTGAATCCTCACACCAAAAAATAACTGATGACTTCTACTAAAGATTGTCATCATCTTCATCACCATCCTTTAGCGTCCACTGATGGACTTCCCCCTGGATTTGCCAGACCTCTCTAGCAGGGGCGTTGCAGAGCCAATACTTCCTGAACTTATCTAGTTGCCTGGTATTTTCATCTGAATTTTCTAATGGATATTATTATATCCCTGATTCTTCACTAGAAAATTGAAGGGCATGATGAAAATGATGCTATTCATCATGCTCCTGATATCTCTGTAATTTTAGAATTTTCACTGCAGTGCCAACCATCGGGAGAGAACTAACTTTCTGCCTCTCCACTTGTAGAACTGGGACCTGACATTCTTGCATCAGTCAACAGTGGCTTGTGATACATTTTATAATAGTGTAAAAAATGTGCTCCCGGTCTTTTTTGCACCACAGATATCATTGGAGTATCTGGAGTATTTCCATATTCTGTTCTTTCCATTGTCTTGTTGTAAAGGATAAACGTTGTGGTGAGAGAAAGATTTTTCGATATCAACAGGGGAGCATGTCTGCAAACTCCTCCCACGGCTAAGTGTTTGATGATTAACCACACTGTCAGGTAGATTAGCCCCCTTGTGGAGCAAATCCTGATTAAGCCTTTCCTCGTAAAGCACAGCCTCTCTCTCAGAGAGTTGAGTGCTGTATGCCATCTTCTACCCTCAGTCCCTAGTGTTTGTGATATCATAGTCAAGTACCTTAATTTGGTGTCAAGGTCTACGTCTGCAGTTTTGACACACTGTTATCAAACCATTTTATGTTGTCGCTGAAGATCTTCACAATCGTTAGAAGACCTTTTTGGTGGTTGCAATTTTTTCAAACGTCTTTGGTGATATGATTATAGTCTCCTGCCTGATGATAACAGCCCATCATTGTAGTGCAATGGTTAGCAAGCTCGTTTCACCGATCGTTGCCAAAGAGTTTTGAGTTTTATCCTTATGATGCGCCTCGTGCTTGTGAATGATATCATTAGTCTAAATAGATACGGTAGAATGAACATTTATTCATTCTTTCATAAAATAGGAACAATGGATATGTTTTATTCATATCATTTTGGTACCGTTGAGGATTAGGAATTTATTTTTGATCGAATCAAAATCCTGTTTTATACTTGGAATTGTCCCTGGACAAAATTAGCAGACATTTTGGAGTCGATTTATGTTGGTTGGATGAATTTTGACTTTCATATTTGGTCGCTTGCGTGTTTCACGTGTTCAAAGTTTTTGTGCCTCTTCCTGATTAGTCAAATATTACAAGAAAAGAAAAGATATGATCTTGGACTACCACTCAAGCTTTTGCATTTTTCTTTGCCCAGCTCTATCATCTGATAATCTTACTTCATTTCTATTTCCTTCACAGTTACAATTATAATTTGTCCTTACCCATCCTTGTCCGCCTCCTCCTCTTCTTCTTCTTCTTCTTCTTCTTCTTCTTCTTCTTCTTCTTCTTCTTCTTCTTCTTCTTCTTCTTCTTCTTCTTCTTCTTCTTCTTCTTCTTCTTCTTCTTTGTACTAATTGAATCCTCACACTAGTAACAACTGACTTCTACTGAAGATTGTCGCCATCTTCATCACCGTTGGACGTAAAACTTCCCCTGAATTCGCCATACCTCTCTAGCAGGGGCGTTGCAAAGCCAATACTTCCTGAACTTATCTAGTTGCCAGGTATTTTTGCAACATGACCAGCCCATTGCCGTCTGAATTTTCTAATGGATATTATGATATCCCTGATTCTTTACTAAATTGTGCTATCCAGTGATCTCTCCATGTTCAGTTCTCTTCTGTGCACACTGCATAGTTCTCAATTTTAGTGTCAATCTTTTAGTTCGGTTTGTTAAAAACTTTGCTACGTTTGTGGTATGTTGAATGGAATGGCTGTTTTCTGAATGATAACTTCACAAGCCTTTTGAGTAGTCGAGGGTATTTGGTCTACGAACCTTTCCTCATTTTGTTTGCTTGAAAACTGTTTCACATTCAACGGAATAACCTCTTGGAATTTATGG
>OY735221.1:19302448-19507448 GCA_963457665.1 Thysanoteuthis rhombus | reverse complement strand
TGATAAGAAGGTTCGTTATTTTGCTCTAGAGTTTGTTGATGTTGGTGTCGTTTTCATCGATGAGGATTCTAAATCTGTTTTTCAATTCTTGCTTGAAGGGTTGTGCGAATTTCTTTGATGCGTTTAATGGTTGCAGTTTGGTGTGGAACATTTTTCAACGTTCTTTATGGGTGTTCACTTGCATCTTACATCTTACTATTCTATTGTCGCTTCCTATGTTCACTTGGTTTAGAATTTGAATGTTTTCGATGATGTGGATTTTATCCGTTAAAATATAGTCTATTTGGTTTTTGGTTTCATGGTTTGGACTTTTCCCAGTCCAGTTTCTATTGTTTTTTTTCAAAGAATATATTCATGATTTTCAAGTCATTTGTGGTTACAAATGTTACAAGGTCTTCACCTCTTTCATTCCGTCTTTTGTATCCAAATTCTCGAACGCAGCGTTTGTTTCCTTGTCTTACTTGTGCATTGAAATCTCCATGATGATACTTAACTATTTTTTGGTATCTTGTAGTAGGGAGTTCAAGTCGTCATAGAAGTTGTTGATTTTTTTTCTTTGGTTGATTGGGAGGTGGGAGGGTAGACTTGGATGATATTTAGCTTGTTCCTCTTTGAAAGTTGTATGGTGACGCTGGCTAAGCATTCAGAGATCGCTTTTAAAGCTACCATTTCGTCTTTTGGGTCTTTATCGACGAGAAAGCCTACTCCACTTTGTTTAATTTTCTCTTGTCTGTAGCTGTAAGGAAGATGTTTGCTCTTTAATTCTATTAGTTGTTCTCCTGGTCTCCTCATTTTGCAAATACTGATGATGTCCCGTACGATTTTTCAAACATTTTGTTCTCTAAATGGGTTAGGTGATAGTCTGTTGAGTGTGTTATACGTTGTAAGTGCTGATGTATAACGTTGTTCTCTTGATGAGGGGTTTTGCGTTTGGGTTTTGTTTGAGTGGTCGCTGTTGGGGCTCATCATTCCCACCCAAGGTTAGTGATGCAGCTAAGCCTTTTGGTACCGATGGCCTAGCAAGAACGGGAGTTTTCCTGGTGTAGTGTTTTGGTAGTCGCTGTTGGATATTATTGAATACTGTAAGGATGATGAAGCAATCGTTAATTAATTGAAGAGGGATAAATCATACTGTTCATAGACAAAAGCATTCGATGTTTGTATTGATATAACACTTAGAGTGCTTCTACATAAAGCACAATACAAAAATTATATCCATTACCGTGTCATTTTCTGTAGAAAAGGATAAGAGCATGATCATCAGACAACTTTTGTTGATGATAATAAAGTTATTCATAAAAGTTCTTGATAGCAAAATATAAAAAATACTTTTTAAAAACTATAATGATGAATCTTTATTTGAATACTTTTGTATGCATTAGTATATGAAATTTAAGTATTCACACACACACACACATACACATATATATGTACATATATATATATATATACATATGATAAATTCTCCCACTAAATGTACATTAATTTCGATTATGATATTCTGCTAAACCCCTCGAAACAAAGATAAATCTAAAAACAAAAAAAGCAAAATTAACAAAAGAACAGAACAAAACAGAAGTGACCTTCATCCCCACCATCGTCCAGGGTTAAACCGTCCATGAAAACAAATGATTAGACAAACTGTCCAAGTGATAATTTCTTGCTGCTTTTAACCGGGGTTGAATAATAAACTCTTTAGCAAAGTGAAAAGAATAATCAAACTTTTTCAGCCGCTAACTTGCAACAGGATCAAATTGCACCCGGATAAGTACAACTATATCTATCGTTTTTTTTATTCACACATTTGTCCATTTATCCATTCATTCAGCTTTGTTTAAATTTTCACTGGTACAACTGTTGTTGCTTGATTGTTACGATGTTGATCCTACCGTTCCCCTCATCTTTAACCTCTTCACCTAACTCCTATCAAAATTGAAAGCAAGAGCTTCAAAATTTCTGAAAGTTCATTAAATTCGATTCAAATATTCTGGTAAACCCCCATGACGAAGGTAGATCTAAAAGCCAAAAATCAATAAAAGACAAAAAACAAAACAAAAAAAAAGCCACTTTTTCCACATCTCGATCCAGGGCTTTGATTCAAAGACACACAGTCCGAATAATAAATTCGTGCTTGGTTGAAAGTCTTGCAGGGAACGTTATCAACTTCCGGTTGTTATTTCGGACGCAATTACGCAGACTGAGTCGAAGGAATGAAGACGTGTTTTTCCAGACAAGTATTGAATTTGCCAACCACAGCAGAGAGGAAATTGACGAAAAGAATCTTTGGCTGGCTATTTACCCCAATAAGCTCTAGTCTGATAAGGTATTTTGCTTTGATTTTTTTCATTCTCCTGCATGGGTTTATTTACCTCCCCAGATGTTTTTTCTCTCTATTTCATTTTTTTCGACCCCCTCCCAATTGGAAAATAAGGAAACAAATTGATAAACAAACAAAAAATAGAAAAGTAACGAAAAAGAAAAATGTAAAAAAAGGAAAAGCAGAAGATGTAAAAAAAAAAAAAAAAATCAGACGATGAAGGGAAGGGGGAAAAATACAAACTGGCCCATTCCAGCTGGGCAGAAAGTGACAAGTGGGGGCTCTCCTAACGTGTGGAATTCCTTCCCAGTAATGAATAGTGAGGGATTTCGTTCGGAAGTGCCAAGCAGTTGCACACCTCGTAAAAGAGGATGGTTTGCTGGTTGACTGGTTGAAGGGAATTGAAAAAAATGATGTCAGTCGTTTTGATCGACACAAAACAAAACAAAATCGTCGGATCATTAAAAGACAGTAAGATTAACTAGTTTGGAAGTTAAGTCAGAGCAGGGGGTAAAAAACAGTGTCACCTGAATAGGGGTCGTAGGGAGAGTGGTAGGTAGTAGTAGGAAGGCCCAAAAGCGGTGCCTCAATCTTCACAAGCTCCCAAATTAGGTAACACAGACAAACTCAAAGGAAAAACCCTGCAGTTGTACGCAGATAGGACTAGGGTTTTGGGTATGCAAGTCGTGGTCTAGAAAAAAGAAAATGTGGTGGCACTCCTGAAAAAATTAAAGTCCAGACAGCCAGCTGAGACCATTAATCCTCCAACCACACCTCACTCTCCAAAAATGATAAGAAGCTCTCCCCCCCAAATCATCCCCCCAAAATACAAATACTCATTGTCCTACAACAAGTTCCCAGCCGCCAACAAAAGCAAACCCTCGAAAAAAGACTGCCCACACTTCCTCCTTCCCTAACTTCATCACCACCACCATCACTGCTGCTACCACTGCTGCCCACCACCACAATCAGCCTCTCAAAAGAGGCCAAGAAGCCCATTCGGGAGTGACGCCGAGGAACAATCAAAACAAAAACAAATAAAGAAAATCAAACGCGGGAGAGGGATACACATTCGTTGTGTGGACCTGGAAACGGTGGGAAGGACAAAGGTCCGGCAACAAGCCCTTCAGGAACTTAAGGTCCTCCCCAACTTCCTATGGATGAAGAAGTTGTTGACCGTGGCCCGATTTGGTGGTAGTTCACGGCAGGTGTGGTACATGCTGAGGGAGGCAAACGGTGCCTTCAGCATGTTGAACCCACTGGCTGTCTAGTACCGTCCAGAACTGCACAGACTCAAAAACTTTTGTTTTGGGAGGGTCACTGTTTATCTGCTCCTCTCTCTCTACTTGGCAGCCAAACTAAGTTCCCCTAGGAACGTGAGCGGTTTGTCCTATGACTTTGCTATATGAACAAAGAAGCCATAAGACCTGTACTCTGCATACTATCATTTGACTGTTTACATCCGGTCCCCAACGCCGTCGAACTGAAGATGTGCTCTATTCAGAAAGTTTAAATTGCCGACGGCTGAGGAGTGATTCAAAGGGTGCCTAGCTCTTTTGCAAATCTTCAGCACCTCGTCGTGATTATTTGCTGTATTCAGGAAACACGCTTTATTCCAAGTGATAATGAGAGTATGCTGACTAGGGGATTTCATCTCTTAGTATACTTTGATAGTCATTCGATGGGTGCGTCTTGGCTAATAAGCCATGTCCTAACTGCATCATGTTTTCTTGTGTAGGCCAAAGTGGCAGGCAAATTGTGCATTGGAAATGTTACCATAAAAGCGGATGCCTTTTGTCTAGTTGGGGTTTATGAACCCAACCGCCATGCTGAACGAGTCAATTTGTTCAGGCAAATCGTAGTTTCGTCAAGGTGGGTAGTTTTAGCAGGTGATTGCCGGCCCTGATCTAGATATACACAGAAGGAAAAATAGGGGGATGAAGAACGTGGTAAAGCCCATTGAATCTGCTTATTAAAAATTCAATACATCTGTAATGGATATAAAGGATTTTCGGGACTTGTTAACACTAACAATCCAGTAGCAATTGACGAAGGTTTTCTTGAGGAAATAAGTTCTGGGGTACCTCAAAAAGGTTTAGGTCTTTTTCTGCCGAATATAGCCGAGATAGAGAGATTAGCGATACAAAAGACATGTCCCCTAAGGCAACGAACATGCCACTGAAATGCAAGTAGAAGAAATTCAAAGTGCGTCAAGCAGGCACATCGCCAGTGTCACGTCACGAGACAGCCGATTTGTGACCACAAACGAAAGTATCTGCAAAGTATTTCGAACAAACTTCCAAGAGCTTTTCACCAGGGGGTCCGAGATATTATAGAATCTACTAGAAAACTTTAATGGAAATGGGCAGTTCTTGTTGCAAGAATGGCTGTCAACCGATGGTCATCACAACTTACGACATAGATCCGAAGAGATCACATGCAAAATTGAGGCCGACAGAATACAAGATAGAGGGATGAATCGGACAAAATTCAGAAAATACTGGTTCCACCACACCCATGTTTGGGAAATTTGACTGATCCTTGGGAAGGTCCATGTCCTACGACGAACGATAAAAAAACAGATGATGTTGATGAGACTTATCCTCATGCACACACTGTAACACTTGACATTGAATTGATGAAATCATTGTAAACCTCCAGACGTTGAAACAGTGGATGTGGAGACAGTTAGCGATGATAAATTAATATTCTAACACCAGCGACACACCAGAAAGCTACAATAAAATTGAATAAAATTCAAAGATTTTTCACATACTAAATAATGTTCTGTCGAAAGCAAGATTACTTGCGCACAGACAAAACAATGAAAGAAAAGAGAAAAACAAACAAATAATTTTCACGGATAATCTCTATTGTCTTGAATTTGTTTGTGAACTTGGTATATCTGTACCGATATTTGAGCCTTTTGTACATTTCATAGTTTATTTGTGCATGTTTTTTCTTTGTTTATTTATGAATCTCTATGTGTTTGCTTATCTGACTTGTGAATGCTTATTTGCTTTTCTATTTGTTTATTTGTTTGTTTATCCTTGCAAGTTTATTTGTTTGTTTATTAGTGAATGCCTGTCTGTTTGTTTATTTGTACATATTCATTTAGTTGTTTGTTTATTTGTTTGTTCGATTGTGCATGCTTATTTGATTGTCTATTTGTTTGTTTATCTATGCATGCATATTTGTTTGTTCATTTGTTTATTGGTGCGTGTTGTTTGTTTGTGAGTACATATTTGTTCATTTTTGCTTGTTTTTTGTTTGTTTATTGGTACATGTTTAATTGTTTGTTCATTTGTTACTTTATTCTCTTTGAAAGTAACCAAGTTTAATGACCTAATATTCTGCATTTATACTGAAGAGATGTCAACTTTGAACATAAGCTATGTGAGGTTGAATTTGGATATCATTTGAGGTCAACAGATGTCTTTTCTAGGTTATTTCTCACAAGTTTTTGCTTTGTGGGCTACCATTTTACTCCAAGAATACTGAAAAGTAGCATAGGGTTACATTTCCTCAAGACAAAGATTGCAATCTACATGACGTTGACTCTTGGGGTCATTCAAGGTACTTTCTGCTCGTTTGAAAATAATTTTCTAATTTTTGAGCCACAATATAGCAACAGAAAATGATCATTTAACAGAATTACTTTCAACCAAGGCTCAGAGTTCTGGATCGAACATTTGCATGAAAGATGTTGGAATTGAGCTCATTGAGTACATTTCCTCCCCACGTAGCAGACTATGCGGAGTGGACCTCATGGATCATTCATGATTACCAGAGATCAGTTTTAGTCATTTCTACTCAATTTCCAAGTTTAATGCAATGATTCCACTCCTATGTAACTGAAATGTAGCATTGGGTTAAAATTTTCCTGTCGAAAGTCAAAGACACTGCATTATCAATCTCAAATTTATTTTGATATAATCGAGTATTTTTTGCAACAATTTTGCATCTATAAAACTGACATTTGGCATGGAAATTTCTGGCTTGTTGACCACCGTATTACAATAGGATACAGAAATTTTTATAAGGGTTGATCTTTTAAATTTATTGACAATGTGAGATTGATGCTGGAGGTTACTAGAGGTAGGTTGAGGTAATTTTGGGGAATCGTAACAAGGCACAAGGGCAATCTCTTTCAATAGCAGGTCTTCACCTGAGTACACCATTTTTCCCATAAGGAACTCTATATTGGTAGTTGATTTAGATCCAGGCACTTTATAGGAGAAATACTTATGCTGTCTATCCCAAATCCTATCAAACAGATTGACTGCATCATTTGTTCTTTTTCAAGCATCAGAATATTCCTTCCGTTATGGATGCGTTTTCATGTGTAAAAATGTTTTCAATTGGTTGTATGTGCATATGCCAGTGTATACGCATGCATGCATGCATGTGTGTGTGTGTGTGTTTGTATGTGTGTGATATAATCAATGTGGGCTATCCATTTCTTGGGTCATTTGTTTAATAGTAGTAACGTTTTTGATTGTATCAACATCCTGGTGATTTTTGATCAATTGTATATAAAAAAAAAATGATGTGTAAATATTCCATAATTCACTTAATTACTGATTCAGATTTTAAAGACGTAGGTCGATTTTTGCAGGAAAGTCTGTAAGAGTCCTGGTCATTGCATCCAATACAGGTTTTCATCTTGCAATCTGCATTAGGTTTGTAGAGGCATCAGGACATGATCTCTTTTTTATGGCTTGTTAGCATTTGCTTGAAAGAGTCCTGGACGAATATTGATTAAAAAAACATTGATATTTAGTCCAACGGATGGCCGTAAAACTGGCCTCTTCAAGATATTTAAAAAGGAATAACTATTTTGCTCGGATGATGAATATGTTCAACCACTTGAAAACCTGTTCAAGACAAGAAAATCAATATTCAACTATTTACCTACTGTATTGAACGCAACTCAACCTTGTGATGACTACAAGGAATTTCTCAAAGTCCTTACTCTTTCGGGGAGAGGAACTATTCAAACCTCTTTTCGAGTTCTGGGTTCAACTGATATCGTTAGATGGATGGTAATGGAAAATTATGCACTGAAAATCAACTTTTTCAAAATCAGTCTCTACTTCCACTACGTGAGGAACCAAATCTACTCAATAGGCTCAATTTTTCAGTTTATTTTGCGTTAAATTCAGACATTTAGGACCAATAGAGCCACACACTCCTCTCAGTATCCTCGAAATATTGGGCATTCTGAAAAGAGGAGTGAGAATATGATAGCTCAATGCCACCATCTGATTGAACCAGCTATTTTTGATGACAGGACTATTTAGACAAAGGGAGATAAATGCTACAATACAGCCTTCAGAAGATCACTCTCTTCGTTCCATCAATATAGTGCATCATTCATCGCAAAGAGGACGTTGATTCTCTTTGATGCCCAGAAAATATGGTACGGAATATATATATATATATATATATATATATATATATATATATATATATATATATATATATATATTGATGGATAACTTATATCCAACTGAATAGTGAAAATTCGTAGACGATAGAAAAAAGACAAATTGTATAAGTAGGTATTTATTTACGAACGTGTTGTGAGGAAATGATCTTAAATCTTCAGCGAGATAGGTAAAATGAAGGGAAAACCTCCCATCAGTGGAGTCATATTTGTTGTTAATGAGAGGGTCTCTGCTTTTAGTCGTTAGTGGATGACCTATCGAAAGATGCAAGTTAGTTCGGTGGCAAACACCTATACACACAGGCACACACGTGCATACACACACACACACACACACGCATATATATATATATATATTCCAATATCAGCCATCTCTTTTGATAGGCACGTATGTGATGGGGTCAGATAGTGTTCCTTTTGCTTATCTGTGTGAGTGAAGTTAGTATGGTGAGTGTTTTTACGCATGCATGTCTGTATGTGTTTGTGCATGTGAATCAACATCGTTGAAAGCCAAACAAGTAATGGAAAGCAGAAATGCGAACACCAATGTTTCCTCGTTGAAGACGACGGGACAAATACTCTAGTGCAACACTGCACACACACACACACACACACACACACACACACATATATATATACAAATATATATATTCTGATAATGATATGAGGGCAGTTTGTTACAAAATTGCTCAACATTTATAATTGAGTTACTGTACTGATGTATCAATATCAAAATACCTCGATAAAAAAGGCATTTAGCAGATAATTCTCTTTTGTTCAAAATTAAACTGTGGCTGGGGAAATTTGATCGTTAATTATCTCTGCGTATACTGATTGCTCTGCGTATACTAGTTGCTCTGCGTATACTGGTTACTCTGCGTATACTGGTTACTAAGACCAATCTTTTGGCTTTTCTCGTCTAGCTTGGTTTCTGTGTTGTCTGTTATAATTAAAGAAATCCTCTGAAATACTCTTCGTACCCAATGATAATATGTCATTTTTATTGTGACGTCATGAGGGTATCATCATATTTCTCTCTCTCTCTCTCTCTCTCTCACTCACTCTCTCATTTATACCTATCAATTTATCTTTGTTCATTATCAATCTATCTATCGTAAGCTATTCGTTATTTATCTATATATATATTCATTTAAAGAAAAGAACAAACAAACTATCTGCTATGGATAGATAATTTGAATACAGGAATATATGTTTACAGACTGATATGGATAGATGGATAATAAATAGACTGATACAGATTGATAGAGAGAGAGTGTGTAACGTCATATTTAAAATCGACTGTTAATCACCTGGGTGTAGAGTAAATCTGAAAAAGGACCAATCAAATTATAAGAAACAGCAGAAAACCAACCTTAAACCTAAAATACGAAGCTCAAGAACCTGTCTATCAGGGTATAGTTAGCATTTTTTGGTTGTATTTTTGGAAACTAGTGTATTTGTCTTAATCAATTTGCTTTGTTTTAATCTATATAAAAATTCAACCATAAATATTATGAACCCCTTAACACAAAACAAATTAAACCCAAAGAATACAACCCCAATAACCACGAGAAAAAAACAAAAAGAAGGAAAAAGAAACATGATTGGTTTAATCAAGTTTATTATTTAAATGTATAAAAAAAAAACATGATCATGCATAATATAAAATATCTAATTGAAATATCCTTGAAATTAGGCATTTGTTCCACAAAAAAATAGTTAATTAACGAATCTCTCAACACTAAAATAATTACGAACAGACAGTGAAATATAAAAATGCACCGATATGCCATTGTGAAAATACCCAGAATTGCCCGATTGGGAAGAATCGTGATCTAGCTAATGTGATCTATAAAGTCATTGTAAACACTATCAACAAATCTTATGTCTCGAAAATCTATGCCGAAGCAGCATTTACCAACTTGAATATAAGGTTCAATAACCACAGAATTTCCCTCCAAAACGAATAAAACAAACACAGTACATATTTATCAAAATATGTCTGGAAACTGAAGAAGAGAGGTGTTACACATATCTATAGTAATTATTCCATGAGTATATATATATATATATATATATATATATATATATATATATACATGTATATATATATATATATATATATATATATATATATATATATATATATATATACATATACATATATATATACATATACATATATATATATATATTTAAAATATATATATATACATATATATATATATATATATATATATATATATATGTATATATATATATATATATATATATATATATATATATATATATATATATGGGGGCGTGTGTGTTTATTTATCTGACGGGTTTTATATTCTAAAGTGTCAATTTGCAAGATTCTTGAGCTCAGACCTTTTCAGCACCTGCTCTACATACATATGTTTATAGCACATATTCATCGCCTGGAGCACGTATTATTTTTGGAATATTGCATATATTATGATGCATACTGACAAAATAATTTGGATGGGAAATAATTGAATTTCAACTTGCAGAAATGATGAATTCTAAAGATGTGGTTTCATCTTATTTTCACGATGGAAATCACAATAGATTTTGTCATGTCGTTTCAGACTTCGAGAATTTTTCATAACCATCGGTTATTTTTGTTTTGTATTATTTTCTCTGTTATGATTTTATTTCAGGTTTTCTAATTGATTCCTCATTTTGATAACACGTAGATCAACAATTGGCTGATGTCATAATTTTTCCATGATTTGATTTTCAATCTCAAAATGAAATGAATAATCTTCATAAATGATTTATGGCAATGAATAATGTCACGGTTATCATAGTTTCCAGTTGTTTTTTTTTGTTTTTTTTAATTTAAAAAAAATATCATTATTGTTATTATTATTATTATTATTATTATCATTATTATTATTATTATTATTATTATTATTACTATTATCATTATTATCATTATTATTATTATCATTATTATCATCATTATTATTATTATTATTATTATTATCATTATTATTATTATTATTATTATTATTATTAGTAGTAGTAGTAGTAGTAGTAGTAGTGGTAGCAGTCATGCGTCTGCATGTTCAAAAAACTTGAATACTTTCCATGGAGAGCATATGTAAACAATCAAGGTATGTCCAATATCGAATTTGAAATTTATTTACCTTTCTAGGGAACGAAATATCAGTTTTAAAATGAATAATAACCTTGCAACAAAGAACAATATTCTGTCACTCTTGAGTTATCAGAACCATTTTTATGTACAAATACAAGAAACAACTATCTGATTGAGTACGTCATTTTTGACGTTAACGACGAAACAAGACAGATTTAATTATATATAATCTAAACCAACGCGCATGAAGACGGCTTATAATTTTCCATTCGAGCCGAGGATACATTTAAAGAGCAATTAATTGATATTGTTAATCATATGCAAAAATAGAAAAGAAGAACTGGAGCGAATTTTCTGTTTTTATTAAGATCACATCTGTTTAAACAGAATTCCTTTCTTATTTATCATCGTGCGTTATAACATGATGACAAACAATTGCAACAAATCTCAATTTAAAAATCAATGTCTTTTTATATTTTCAAGTATCTGTTCTCGCTAATTACCAAAAGTATAAACAAAAGCGCTCAAACAATACGGACTCTCATTCAATACAGACACAATGTCTCTTGAACGGAAAAAAAAAGTATAAAAGCTAAAAAGATACCTTGCTTTGATAACACACACGAACACAAACGCACACACACAAAAACATACACATACACACACATATATACACACACATATATATTCATATATATATATATATATAGAGAGAGAGAGAGAGAGAAAGACAGACAGACAGCGAGACAGAGAGACAGAGAGAGAGAGAGAGAGAGAGAGAGAGAGAGAGAGAGAGGGGGGGCTATTAAAACTGGGTAATATTATCGAACAACTAAAGTAATTGAAAACATTCTAATTCATGGTAACTAAATCTTTCTTTGCATTGCGTATACAGTTGATATAACAAAATTTTTGATGGACGTATTTCGTATTAATTGAATAACCGTTAAACTTTCTGTAAAGTGTGCAGGTTGTTCAACGTTCTGAACTGGGGTGGTATCCACCAAAAAAGTTTATCACAGTTGAAGGAGTATAGAAAAAAAAGGATTTTCCGCGTGTTACAAGAATGCCTGAAATATCATTTTGTACAGCAAGTTAAACATCCTCCAATTATCTAGTAATTATCGATGCAGAATTTCAAAGGGAATGTGGTCTCTTTTTTTCAACTTTTGATGTAAAAAAAACCCCCAAAACTTTCTTCTATATTTTTGTATTTGCATTATTTGTATTTCTTGTGTCCACCCAATAAAAGTAATAGACTTAACAGTCTTGAGATGGCCGGATATTTTTGATTGGACATTTTGATATTTATTGATTTTAACTACATTTTCCCTCATCTTTTTGTTTTTTTTCTTTTTTACTATAATTGTTAACAGACGATATTTTTAGGTTGGCCAATTTCTTAGATAAGGCACTGGTTATGTTGATTCTGATAAGTTTTGCTTTAATCCTATCACCGTTGCTCAATTAAATACCACAGAAAATGATACAAGTCGAGAGTTTGATTCGCTACAGGAAAAGCGTTTGCCAGGAAAAGGGTTTGAGACCTTTTACTTACTAATTTCCTTCACATGCAACATTTGGGAAAACACGTCTCGTTTCCTTTACACCAGTTATGGACCGGTATGATGTCCAAAAACAACAATTGATTAGGTGAGGGGGGGAACTGATAGGTTCCCTTTAGATTTCTTATCAATTTGTTAATGGAGACGATGATGATCTTTCTATTGCCTTTTCCGTTATTTATCGAAAATGTTTCCAAATATGATTTCGATTTTGCACAAACCTTTTTTTTATTCCGATTTCTTGGAAATTTCGATAAGTCAAAGAATCAAATGACGTTGCAATGAATAACAACCAAAATAAACGCTCAAAATGCGTCAAAACTATTCTTGAGCTGAGAATTTCGATTATTTCTCTCGAATGATCTGAGATCAATCATCATAAAAAGCATTGCCAACTATTATCAATTGTTGACTCGTATATTTCTGATCTTAATTCAATTTCATTTCATTCATTATTTGAATTTTATTTTTAATCGAAAGCACAAATAAATATTCAGGAATATGTTATAATAATAACAAATAATCTGATGACAAATAATCGGGAAAAAAACAGACAAATTGAAATGATTAAATTTGATATCCTGCAAACTGTAGAAATCAAAATGTGGATCATTTAACATAGTTTTGTCATCATCTTGATTCTTTTTCAGAACACAATGTTTTGATTGTTTTAATGTACTGCCGGGTTTATTTTTGACCATCAAGGCAGATTAGCCCTATATCGGTGATTGGCCGGAATATTTGTATTAAAAATGAGTCTTCAAAAATCTATATATAATGAAATTAACTCATCTCAAAAATTCAGACAGAAACTGTAAATCTGTAGTTGATTGAGCAGTATTGCAGCAATTGAACAGTGATGAGCTTTCTTGGAGAAAACGGATGTCATTTTGAGTCTTGCAACATATTTGTTCCACTCTACTTACTGATAGCTGTATACTGACAAGCTGAATAAATACAATGAGGAGCAACTAAAATTAAAATTTAACGATTACTACTGTCGGTGTATGTGCCATTTATGTCATCGAAAATTGTCCAGTGTTTCGTGGCTTTGACTATTTTGCATTCTTTGATATACAGGATCAAAGTACTCCTGGCTGATACTGTATGATGTGATTTCTGAGTACAAGACTGTACTCGTTATGGGAGAGCAACGTATCATATAAAATTTACTTTCTTTCTAATGAACTCTTTTCATAGCACATAACTTGATAATGTGTGATAAATTGTCTATTATCTGGATCACACACACACACACACACACACACACACACAAACACACATATACACACAAACACACATACACACACAAACACACATTCATACATTTAATACAATGCAGATATTACTGTTTAAACTCCAAATTCCCATGATCAATTCCTGCTGACTTGAAACGAGTTTAAGATTTTCTTTTCTTACAATGAATCATCAGATGAGAATTCAAATACATTTGTATCTGCGTTTTTAAAAAGACATTCTTTTTATGTTGTGAAAGGTCCTTTTAACAGCTTAAAAAAATGTTTTCTCTCGTGGAGTGCACTAATTAGTAATATTCTGAACATATAGGTCCAGTCACGTCGTTCTGGTCGATTTCAAGGTATGTTTCATATCATCCCCCATAATCCCTTCAAAGGGAAACGAGTCTGGATTCTTATGGGATAATGAACTACTGGAGTGCAATTTCTCTATTCATTTTTTATTGCACATCCAAAATCTTTCATCAGTTTTTCTATCCATTAATGATAAGAGATATTTTAAACCTCTCCAGCAGGAGACTTTCCTTCGTTGTATTTAAATCAGATAATATTATGCATCAAAACCGGAAAAATGCAATTTTTCTTTGAAATAAGCTGAATCTTCAGGTTGAAGTAATTCGTAATGAATCCCATGAGAAAAAACACGATGAAAAATGAATCAATACCCCCCAAAATAATCCGTTTAGGTTGGAATATAATATCTGCCCTGGATCCGGCTACGATGGTTTTTGTTTGGATTCTTGTAATGATTTAAGCAGCAACGCTTTTGTTCGAAGATTACATTTCCAAAAAATGTCTAAAGAGAATTGCAAGTATTTCAACGCCAGTATTTCTGAAAATAGACGTTGAACTCACGTCCCTCGTTTCTGAATTCTCCCTAAAGTTTTGAATAACGGTCAACATTTGACTACCGTTTACTGATTCCACAAGCAATGATAAATCAAACCACCTCCAACTTTTATTTCCCATAAAATTCAGTAAAAGATCGTGGATCAAACTTTTGCATCAGCCTAATAAAGGCACTTAACTCCATGACCCACTAAATCAATTTTCTCCGGGTCTGATGACAATGCTTTCGACGAGCACCATTACTCAGAAAATAATTACATAATGTGTGTGTGTGTTTATGTGTGTGTGTGTGTGTGTGTGTGCGTGTGTGTTTGTGCATGTTTAGGAGGGATAAGTTAAATGAAGAGCGAGAAAAATAACATTTGTTTTTTTTTCCTAGCTCTCAGGTCAGTCCCCAGAGGAATTGATTAGTCAAGTCCAATCGACTTGTCCGTGTTTATCATTTGCTTGGGTTTCAGTATTTGTGAGGACATAGGCGATCTCTGTTTATCAGTCTTGTTAGCATTCCTGAAACAAGACACAACGTTATGGCAAATCGTTAAATCATGGAAAGTCACAAGGGACGCTGGAAATCGGTAAATTGTATTGCAGCGGTTTACTTTCATTTCCTCCCTTCTCTCCAAAAAAACAAAAACAATATTTATTTGCCTTGCAAAGTGGCCACCGTCTTCTGCGGGTATTTCTATTGTACACACGTATTGGGATCTTATTTCAGTAAACACAGATAGATTAACAGAAAAAAAGAATTAAAAATCATTGTTAAAAGTAGTTATGTAGTACAAAAGACACTTTCAATTTTGAAACTTGAAAAAAAAAAGGATAAAATGGAAAAGATGTTTCCCCTTTATATATATTTATTTTTGACCTTTGTGCGACCATAAGTTTCGCAAACTCTACTCAAAAACCTGACACTCATCATTCAATACATTTTTTTATTTTATGATTCAATTCGTGCAGTAGTAATATATGCACATTTTAAAGGCTTCAAATTAAATACACATTGGATTATTCAAACGCATATATGCTATGACTGAACAGCACTTCTGTTCCGACCTGAGTCTCTTGTTTCACCACTATTTTTACTCTGAAATAATTAGTCTCTTGATAGTTTATACGTTTGCATTCTTATCACAGAAGTTGTATGAAAAATGGGTGAAACCTTTCGGTCCACGGGTTTTTTTCCTCTGAAATCTTTACTGCAAAGGTTACTGTTTAACGATCTGGGGAGAAAAGACTGATTTTTTGGTTAGAAAAGACTGCATACGTACTCTCAGACCTTAGACATCACTGCAAACACTACTTAACAGTAAAAAATTATGCTACTAATAACTTGGCATATATATATATATATATATATATATATATATATGTGTGTGTGTGTGTGTGTGTGAGTATGTGTGTGTGTTTATATATATATGCGTGTGTATTTATATATATATGTGTGTGTGTGTTTACATATATATGTGCGTGTTTATACATATATGTGAATGTGTTTATATATATATGTGTGTGTGTGTGTGTGCGTGTGAAAATGTGAAAACGTGCTAAAGCAAAATTCTGAATACGACCGTTTGCAACAGTCGGAATCACGGTTAATGAAAGCAATCATGCTAAACTTGTTATTTATATAAATTCTTATCGTCTTCTGATTTCCAAAGATGTAGATTCCAACTCATATAATATAAGTATAGCATTTATAACTTGCACAAAAGAATTTTCACCGCATTTATATGGTCTTTTTCTACCAAGCCTTGAAATGTTTTTATATATGTGTGTGTGCGTGTGAATGTGTGCGTGCGTTCGTGAATGATGTGTGTGAGTGAGCTGCTCTTTGTACTCACTTGCAATGAAATGGGGTCTTATTCAAATTGATCAAGGAACCTGTCACAAGAAATAGAGAAAACTTCTAACCCATAGACACAGGTATGCCTCTTAATGTACAGGGGTCATATGAAGTGGATATAAAAGCGCATCCTGCAATAAAATATTCTAATTTGTATAATGGTTTGAAGATAATTGCTTTATTTGGCTTGTAAATGGATATATGAATGTTCTTGCTATCATGGCATTGAAGTTAGGGGGTCCTTTATATCTTTGTTACCGTTAGATAATTCAGCCACTGATATAAATAGGTTGCAAAGTGTACAGAATATGTTAATATATGGAAAAAAAAACTGTCAACAACTCAGTGTTCTAGCCGATGGTCTAAAATGGCCATTCAGAGAGGAGTAGACAATTATAGAAATAATATTCAAAGTGAGTCTGGCTTTCATAGCGAATACAATAAAAGAGCCAATCAGAAATATTACACCAATGACATTCAGAAAACACGTGAAACATTTTCATTAATTTGATTTGACTCCATTTCCTCTCGTGTTATCAAGAATACACTTGGTGATTTTTGTCTGAAAAAGGAATGAAAGGATACAAAGATGGTGTCGTATTTCCATGATTGCATTCGTGTATTGCATACGCATAGTTATTGTCACTGTTTTACGTGAATTGGGATAAGTTTTTCGTATAGGGATACATATATATATCATACATGATTATATGCATATAGAATGCACAGATTATGTATATGTATATGTATTGTTAAAAGCCTTGTTGAAGGTACTCTTGCTATAGAAGTCAGAAGTAATTTCGACACCTGCAAGATACTATATTCATGGGAAATCTATTGTTATACATTGTTGTTGCTGTTTTTTCATCAGCGTATGGGAATGCCTCATCCATGCAGATCAATATATATTTCGTCATCTCGGGTGCAAATATAATAACTTTTTGCTTTCAACTTTACGGCTATTAATTTTGCGTTGTATTTATGAAAACATGGTTTGTCGTGAGCTAAGTCTTCTGCTGTTTTATCCATCAATTATTGTGGCATGCAAGTAATTGGACATTTTTGGAGATATTTGGCTATGGGGAAAGGATTAGAGAGAGGAGACATCACGCTGCTCAAAAATTGGTCTGTTAAATAAGTACTTTCGGCTGTCACTACATTTGCTGCATGGTTAAGGGAAAATGGCCATTTACCACTCTCTATTGGTTTTCGCAGCGTGCGAGAAAAGATGAGACAAAAGAGAGGAAGATGTCGATTCATGCCTCCAGCTAAGACATTTGTCTGAATGGAAAATGAAAATGTTTTGTGCAGTTTCGAACACGTTCCACAGAGTCCGTATTTGATTTCGATCACCGTTACGCTAATATCCTTTCTTCCCACTCATATATAAGAGAGAGAGAGAGAGAGAGAGAGAGAGAGAGAGAGAGAGAGAGAGAGAGAGAGAGAGAGAGAGAGAGAGAGAGAGAGAGAGAGTTGTCGTGTGAGAAGACAGTGTAATGGAATAGATTTTTTTTTCAGTGTATATTTTATCTGACAATTCTTTTACGATTGTTCTCTTAGTGACATGAATAATAACTTCTGCCTCTTCTCACAGCGTCACGTTTCTGGTGTATTTGATCGGGAATAAACTTCAAACATCGAAGAGACTTATTTTTCCTCCCTTATGAACAGTCTCTGCAAACATAGTGAACATAACTATTAATTTTTTTTTCATGCGAAAATAAACCAGATATTCTCCAACTTTTATATATAATGACTAAAAGCTGAAAATAACCACTTCATCAAGGAGGTTGATCTTTACTACCCTGAAACATAAGATTAGATATTCAGAAGATTATATAAAGTACATAACAGAATAACCCTTGTTGATGACTACGGATAAGTGGGATGATGCTTAAAACTGATGGAAACATTATATGAAAAAAGAAATTAGATAGATGATAAAGAGTGAGAAAATAGAAATGAAAATTTGGCCCTGAACTTTTAGTCTTATATGTCAGTTAAAAGAGACTAGATTTATTGACGAGTTTTTATCAAAATTTTCCTTTGTTTTCCAGTCATGATAATTAGACTTTTACTTGTATCCAAATTATTTCTATTTTGATAATATAAATATCAAATTCCGCACAAATTTTACTCATATCCATTCGATGATTCAATCAACAATAAAAACCTTGTATGTATTATCTAGACCTAAACAAACAAAGAATGATAAATAATGAGATACTATAAACAACCAACAAATAATGGGATTAGAAAAAAATAGCGGTAATGCAATAAGAAATCAACTCAAAAACCATACTTGTAAGGGAGGCAACTGAAACCTAACTAACAACAGTGAATCTAGCAAATTCTGAATAATCAATTCGTCACAAAGCCACTTGAGAATCAGACTGGTGGAACAGATTTGTTGTGGGAACCAATATAAATTACACACACATACACACATATTAAGACATAGATATATGTGATCCAACAGGATGAAAACAAATTGCGCTATATCATATAGAAACTTAATTGAAATTACACGGTTAATGTATCACTCAACGTAATCAACGTAAATAGAATAAACAATTGAAGAAAATGGGGTTATTGCAGGAATTGAATCCGTCATCGATAGGTACCCACTTTAGTGCACCAATGCTCTTACCATTGGGTATTTGCATTACCAGCACCTGTGTCTATACATATTCTGATCGTTCAGTTAGATATATAGATAGGCAGTTAGTTCCATCTGTGGGATTATACAAAATGAAAAATACAGACACAAAAACATCAGTGTGAACGCACAGAGGCCCACGAACGCGTAAAGTGTTTGTTTACACAAAAATCACATATTGCTTCAAAGGAAACATTATTCATAGAAATTTTTGTAGAATAAGAAAAGTTGAAAAAAGAATTGAAAACGCGAGCCTGCTGAAGTTTAGGGCTATTTGCGTTGTTGTGAATTTTCTTCTTGCCTATCGGTTTCATAATTTCTTCTCGTATTCGATTTGAGATTACAGACGATTGCTGATGATACTTACATATTCTTACCAAGGTTAATTTATGCCAACTTATTTCGGGGATCTGATACTCAAAGTGATCTACTACTAAAATATTGCCTTTATCTTGGTAAAATCCTTCGAAATATTCATTAAATGTCTGTTTTTCAATTTTCCCGCAAAAGCCTCCACAATTCCAAATCTTTTGTGCATGTCTGACCCCTGTAGCCGTCAATTGAAGATTCGCTATTTGTGATTCAATTCCAGAACTGGACCATTTGGGTACGACACACAAGAATGTTTTTCAAGTATGGGTCACGAGCCAAACTCTTGTTCTTGCATCTGGTAGAAGTTGTAGTCACACCACACACACATACAATATCACACACAAGGGCCGGGCCCACACATGTGCGTATAAACACAGTGTATAATCTATCTTTTTCATTCTTCCTCTGTGTGTTATTTATATAAATACACGCAAGTAAACTTTTTGCATTGTATCAGATAATTTTTGCACGCACTATACATATGTGTGTGCGAGTCTCTTTATGCATGTTTAAATGCTTTACTCATATTTATATGAACACTCATATATCTGCGTCTGTGTATAGGAAAAATGTGTCTATACATGTTTTGATGGGTTATATAGGTTTATAAATAGCTGAATAATAGTGAAAAAATACAACATTTACCACACTTACGATTTCACAGACGAAGAAAGTTTGCAAGCATCATTCATAGACTGGATTTTTTTCTCTCTCTTTGTCCAATAAAACAAGTTAAAAATAAAATTTCGAGAAGGGTCTGTTGAAGTTAACGGCTACTTTGCATATTCTATCAGGAAGTTTCCCTTTATCACCAATTGTATTTTCGCTTCAGAATCTACTTGAGATACAAAACTATAGATGATGATGCTGACAAATTCTTATCAGGATAAATTTACGTCAACGATTTTTTGGCATCCGATACTTGAAATAACCTACTTCAGAGAAATCGTTTTTGTTGTAAAATCACTTGAAGAATTCCTGATGATTTTGAGTAGGGAATAAGTTGTCTGCCTCAATTTTCAAAGTCATTTTTTCATTGATAATTTTATTTGTTTCCACCTGAGCATTTTTTTTTCAAACGTGAACTCTCCATCTCTCTCTCTCACTGTCTCCCTTACAAACACACACACATACATATACACATACATACACACACACACACACACACACACACACACACACACACACACACATATATATATATATATATATATATATATATATATACCGTGTTTTTGTTTTTCGTTACGTTATCCTTGCATATAGATGAATTAATGCAAAAGAATAAGTAGTTATTCATGATAAATGATAGATGGCACGAAACCAGTCTTCTTTCACACTATGTTGGTAAATTTTCATAGTAGATTTCTGTTTTTTTAAAATTCATTGTCCATTTGTTTGAACATTTGTGTCATCACGTCATAAAAGTTCACTCCAAAATACTCATATATCTTGAAAATTTACAAAACTTTATAGTTCTTCTTTCTTGAGACAATTTAACCGACAAAACAAAATATTCAATCTTTTCTCTGTCTATTCAGTCTGCTGAATGGCCATAATGGTGTGTGTGTGTGTGTGTGTGTGTGTGTGTATTAAAATCATTGGTAGAGTAGCTCAAAATTTTATTATATAAAATTTGATGATATATTTTTTCAAAATGATTATATGTTTTCCGTAAATTATTATCATCTTGGGTTATTTATCTTTTTGGTGACCGTATTTCTTAATTTGCTTGCTGTATTTTTCAATTCATTCAGTATATTTCCAATTTGCTAATATGTTCGGGGAAGGATATAAATCTGGTTGAATTAATGCTAAAAATATTGTCTCAAATGCAATCATGGATTATTAAATAATGATAAAAAGAAAGAGTATCTAAATATACATGTAAGACCAACGAAAATAACCACAATCATCTATGTGTTCATGGTTTGTGTAATACGTCAACTTTACATGGTATAGAGAAATCTAACAAAAATTCAAATACTTTAAAAATGGGTCCATCTTAAACTTATGGAAGGAAATATCGATGAACGTTTGATGTAATTCTCTTTTTGTTAAACAGATGAACATGATATTATGCAACAATTTAGTCAGTTGAAATATAATTATGCAACAAGAATCATCAGTGAAAATATAATCATGCAACTAAATGTTCAGTAGAAAATATAATCATGCAACAAAATATCAAGTAAAAACATCATTATGCAACAAAATATTCCGTAGAAAATATCATTTTGCGATAGAATATTTAATAAAAAAATATCATTTTGACACAAAATATTCATCGAAAATCGTCCTTATGAGACAAGGTAATGAGTGATTATGAAAAATGATTCATGACAAGAATCCAAATTTGAGACAATGGTAGATTTATCCAAGACAGCCTTCAGTGCCTCTAATGAAAGCTACTGAAAAATGTCTATTTCTCGTTTTAGACTTGCACAGTAACAGGTCATCCAGCAATTAACATAAAGGAAAAAGTTCGTTGTGACTTTTGAACCACTCTGAAATGCTTGATAAGAACTTGTGGTCTTTCATTGTTAGGATATAGGAAATGAAACACTATGATCTTGCCTTATTCGTACCAGTAATGCAGACTGAGAAGAAAGGATGAACAATATATGTTCTATCACTTTTTAGTCAGGTTAAACTGCCAAAAGTCAGCTACAATTACTGTGATTACTGAATATTTCACACAAAAACTAATTTTTGTGCTGTAATTATATATATATATATATATATATATATATGTGTGTGTGTGTGTGTGTGTGTGTGTGTGTGTGTATGTGTGTGTGTGTGCGTGTGTATTCAAGATATGGACTTAATTGGTCCAACACTATGAATCATAGATTACGTTATATAAAATAGGAACTTTTTTGAAATGATCTTCCATCGTTATACGGTTAATATATCACTCTATTCAGACAAAATAATCGAAGAAAATGCAGGAATCAAAATTATCAGCGAGAGGGTAACTACTTAGAGTACCGATATTTTTACCATTGAGTCAGACAGCTGCCAGTATCGTGTAACTCTTATGTATATCGTAGATGAAATGAACAATAAAAAAGAATTTCCTGCTACGGTCCCATTTTCTCCATTTATTTATTCGATTCACGTTGTCTAAGTCAAATAATATATTAAATCGATAATGACTGGAGATCATTTCAAATCAGAGTTTCAATATAATGTAAGGAAATTTATAATCTAATGTATATATATCCTGAAAATCCAACCGTTTCACTTTGTTTATGATCTGTTTTGAGAATTGGTTGAAAAAAAGTTGTGTTTTTGATATTAATCACACACACTCACACACACACACACACAAGCATACACACACACAAGCACACACACACACACATATACATACATATATATATATATATATATATCATAATGCATATTTAAGTACGTGAATCAATTGGCAATCAGACAAACTGAGTGAGATTATTTGGACACTTAAAAATAATTGAGAAATTAATCAATTATTATGCTGTGCATGTTTCGAAGAAGGTTACCATCTTCAGTAGCCTGTGTGTACTTTTTAGTGATTAAATGGTTAGGTTTTTGTAAAAAAAGCAAATTTACCATCAAATGTTCTGTTTTGGAAGAGAAAATAAAAATCCATGGGAAGCCATATTAGCAAGTACGGACAGTATGCGAACGAATCTACGGTAGTTTGGCTGGGTCTCTTGTTGGAAGTACTCGCATCAGTTATGGACATTTCATTGGAGTTTTTGGAATAGGTGATGGGAACTCTTAGAAGCTGGTTGTCATGGCTATTGAGAATCTATATCATTGTCCCCTGTTAAGCTACTTGGATACTTGGTATAGTTGTATAAAGTCCCTGCATACATCTGTTTATATGTTAGATTGCTCATATGATTGCTTGCATGAATGCATAACCTTAAAAGATAGATACAGGGTAAGAAATATGTGAAATGATAGCATGTCTGTGTATACGGTGGGGGTGTTTGGGTGTATTCAGGTGGTTGGCTATGGGGTTGAAGGTATCCCTAATGGCAATCAAAGTGAAGTTGGATATAATTTAAAAGATTCCTTGTTATATATGACCGAGTATCAGTTGGGAAATGTACGTTCTGTAACCTTAATGATCATGGAAATGTCAGCTAACTTTGGCTAGTACAAGTACAGATAAAATAAAACATACATAATAGTTGAATGTCTTGGATAATTGACAGGGTAAGATCGGTTTGTCATTTTGATATGTAGGCAGAGGTCCAGATTGAATAGGTGAGGCTATCGTGTGAAATAAGAGTATATGTATATTGAGGTGTGTTATGGTATCGGGATATCATGGTGTAAACTTAGAGGTCAGGGTAGAGATATAGTATCAAGTGCATGTATAAAGATAGTGAGTTGGTTAGCATAAAGTAATTAAGAGTCAGAAGATTATGGTGTTTGAGCTCACAGTGGTTTCGGTTGTTAAGTTTTAGTGTTAAGTCCTTTAGGAGAGAGAATTTTGAGTTTAATAATCCACATATCTGTTTAGTCGTGTCTTGAGGCGTATTTTCTCTGGCATTTGTGCCAAAATTGTGGCGAGGGGCATGGGAGTGTTATTTTACTGGGAGTATGTTGGGATGATTGTGTAATTTAATTTTGTGCCCACAGTTATCAAGTCTAATATCTGATTGCCATTCAAGCTTACCTATACATTGCAGTTAACTTCTACTACATTGCAGGAGGTGGATGGAATTTTTGCTCCTGCAGTTGAAATTATGGTAGATGTTGACAATCTTGTTACTGGTGGAGCTGGTTAAGGTGTTAGTGTGCTAAGGTGGTAATAGCATTAACCATTTCTATTGGTGCTGGGTTAGCCGAACTTGATGGTTTTATGGTTAGTATTATGTGAGACCGTGTTATCTATTATAGTGTTACTGCTAGCCATATCATCAATGTTACTGAATCTGTGAGAGGTAATGACCCATTGTTCTTTGAATATTTTATTTGAATTCCGTTTTAAATGCGAGTATTTTTATATCTTATTGATTATACGTGACTAGTGGGAGTATGCCGTGGAAAGTCTTTATCAGTGGTATGCAGTCATTTCGTTGTTCGAAGGCTTTTTCTCTAGGTATTGCAATCTTTTCAATTTTCTCATCTATATCTTATCCTGAATGTCTTCGTTCAGTGAAATTTTGTAGCTAGGTATAGCTATGTTTGTTAAGTTCGTAATCTGTAGAGCAAAATCCAATCTCAACTGATTCTGAAAATAGTAGTTTTTCTCCAGGTGTTTGTGATGGGCAGACTTGGAATGGAAGTAGTTAATGGAGTCTGTACGATCAGTACATAAGGTGATCAGGAAGTTTCTATTGTTATCTATGTATTGTTTCTATTTCAGGTCCCTTAGTGATTCTATTATCCGTGCTCTTTTGAGGCCTATAATGTCCTCTTCAGGTTCAATATTAGAACATAGGAATTTGACTTCCATATTAACTAGGAATGTTTTTCCTGCGATCGTTTCGATGTACTTGATTCTGTTAAAGAGTTCAGTGATATTTTGTTGTAGGCTAAAAGATGGATGTAGTGTGGTATATATTTAGATAGTTTGGTTGTGTGGCAGTCAATGAAACAAATCTCTACCAAGGATTTTTCCTTTATGGATTTTTAGAAGTATGTAGAACTTAGCAGGTTTCTCAGAAGTGGATTCAAGTATATCTGATTTTCTTCCATCTGAAAAGTTATCGTTATGCATCTCTGTTGCCGAGTGAGTTATTATGTTTTGGTACTCTATGAAAGGATCATTAGGGAGTTTTTGTAAAATCTTGTTAGGTTGGGAGTGGCTCTTATAAGGTATTAATCAGACTATAACTCTTCACTCGTTAGCTCTAGTGATGATCAAGTTGGTATTATTCCTAGGTTGTTGAGGGACTCATTTTTCACCTATGAAGTTATTGTGTGGTTGGAGCTGTTTACTTTGATTGTTGATTTAGGTTTAAATATACTCTCTAACTGCTAGTCCCAAAAGTTTGTATAGTTATGTCTATATTCTCTGAGATTGATGCATTTTAAAAGTTTTCATGAGATAATCTTTGGTGGTCACCAATCTGTAAGGAGACGTGTAAAGAGGATGTGCAACAAGTATGACCTTGACGCAGAGATGAAACGGAGTAAAAAGAAATGCACACAAGTATTTGGTTGGACAAATAAAACGTACATTTGATACAAGGACATTGATGACAGATAACAAATGAAAATGAAATACATGTAATGATAATATTAGTATGATCGACCACGTAAAGAAATGAGAAGAAATAGCGGGAGGTGGAACCTCTGTTGTTATTTATAGTACTGGCGTTGGAGTCGAAGCAAAGCTGTCTGAACGATTTTCTTTTGAATCAATAAGGCTTGGAGAATACCAAAGGATGAATACATAAACTGAGTTCAGTGTAAGAGCCAAACTGCCAAGTTGTGTGTGTGTGACTTTGGGGCTATTCTCTGACGCTGATAGACACTCAACAGACAGACGATGAAACCCATCCATGCGTGTTTCCCGAAGCAAAGAAAATTAGGAGAGATCGTCGTGACCATCGAATTGTAAAAAGGATTGCCATTTCATTCATGAGAGTGAGAGGTGTATATGCGTTTGGGGCACGTGCTTAGGACACAGTTGCGTAGCTATGTAGCCGTGTGTATGTGAGATGCCTCAACATCATTGAAGTGAAATTGGCAAAGTTAGTACGGAGAAAAGTCACAACGGAAAAAATAGTTGAGATCGGATCAACTGAGTGGTCGGTGATGTGATATCGATCTTAAACAGTAGCCGAAAGAGAAACAGTAGTCGGTAATAAGTGCTGGGGTCAAAAGTTCAACCAGCTAGGAGTATTGGCGTCAATGAACGTTTGACCATGTACATCGCAGGTTCTTATAGGGGCCATTGTAGGAAGTGATGTTTTTTTTATATCTAATCAAAATAAATGTTTTGTAATCCTAAGTAAAAGTATACAGGACGTTACAAGGTCTTTGAATAAGTGTAATAAATCACTATCATAGTTTGATGTTCCAAAGTGTTCCCCCAGCTCGTTTTTTTTTTGAAAGAATTGATTAAAGTCATTACAAAGGACATATTCGTTGATATGTGGGAGAGGGGACTCAATTTTAGGAAGGAGTTTAAAAATATTTCCACAGAATTTGAATTCACTTTGAATACTTTTCCATCTTGGTCGCTCTTGACTCTAATGATAAGTTGTAGTCGTTGTTTAATTTTTTTGAAGTCTTCATTAAAGATAGCATTATGTTTTACACCCCTACCCTACGAGTGTTGTAGTTGGGGAAGATCTTCATTGGTAGTTTGTACGTATAAAAACAATGGAGAGTTTACTTGTTGGTCAGGGTGTCGTTGTGCTTTGTTCTTCGAACGTATCTGATGGTTCCGTGTGTACGATCGAGGAAGGCCATGTTTCTTGCACCTGTTGTTTGTATGAGGTTGAGGATGATTGTACTTTTTTGCTCCATATGTTCTGTAATTCAACACCCTGGTCCTCTTTAGAGCAGTGAAGGACCTTCCTGGAGGTTATAAGGGTGAGGATTTCCTCTCTGAAAAACTTGTAAAAGTTAAGGTGCCACTCTAAGTGGACTATCTTTTCTTCATTCCCGATTGATTTTGAGGGACCAAATTTCTGGTGGTGGTGGAATCTATAATCATGCCAGGATAGTTGCCCTTAGCTGCTATTTTCTTAATGGGTGGACTATGTGTTCCTTCTCCTTATCTCAAATAGATATATGTATATGAGTGAAGTATTGCGAATGAGGTAAACCCATGAGTGAAAATATGGAGACTTTATATGATAATTAAATAATCAACAAATTAGTTATGTGTATGCACTACATGTTTTGGGAATCCCATTTTCAGCAGCATATGTGTATCTTTTAGTAGTTAAAAGATTAGGTTTCTATTACAAACAAATTTAGCATCACAGTTATGCCCAATTATATACGGATCGTAAATTGCAAATATGGAGCTGCCAATCGTAAAACCTTGCGTTTACAATTCAATGTTTTTCTACAGTAGGCTCCGGATAGCTGGCAAATCAAAAGTAGCATCTTTTTAAGAAAAAAGTATCTATCGACATTAGGCTTAAATTTTTTTTTGAGTTTGCTAATTCTTTGATGACAGACATCAAGATATTTTGATGTTAAATAATTAAACTGATGTGCTTTACATGGTTGTTAATTTTGATACAAAGGTTTTTTTTGTCAAAAATTGATTATTTTTACTTACTCTGCTTTTTTTTCCCGAGAGTGAATAAATATTTTTCACTTCCTTTTTATGTTACATTATCTAAACACTAAAATCGAAATTTAATCCCGATCAAAATAAACTATTTAAACAAGTTGACGTGAGAATGTATACTGGGATTGAAATTCTTCCTTATAAAATATATAGTTTTATAGAAATCTAATTTTGTTTGCTCTTCAAGATCAAAAATATAGGGTGCCTGAGTGGTTAATACTAGAAGTCATTTTCACCAATCACAAATTAGTGCCAAACAAAAAAAAAATCATAATATGTGGAGCCTGTACAGGGACAGCCAGCATAAGGACACGACTTTTTTTTCAAAATTGACCGTCGTTTGAGCGATGTATTTTCTCATAAAATACAATAAAGAAGGAAAGCATCCTTTCCCATGCATGAATTCAACTATACAGTATGAAAATTGATCGATGTCTATAAAAGAGAAGATTGAATAGTTCTTTTTTAATAATTTCAACGAATGAAAAAATCAATGACTTTCGGACTGAGTTATAGAATGTGTTGATTTAATAATGTGATATTCACTGCGGACAGGTGAGTTACAGGCTTCTAGTTTGAATTCTTTTTTCATTATTTTTCGTTTGCACGATACTTTATTTCATCAGCAACGGATGCAGCCAAATAATATCAATGTTTCGTTCTCTAATAGCAATAAACATCAAACAGTCCGATTCTACTTAATGTACAGATTATGATTTAATGATAGCTTAACATACATGCATCACATATAATGAAAGAAAATATACTATCAAAAAATCAATGTAGTCCTTTATGTTACGGATAGCGAGTAATTTTGATTCAGTATTGACAATTTGTTTCTATAATAATGATATTGTAAGAATAATGAAAAGTTTTTTATATTCTTCAATTCAAAGAAATGAATTATACAAGGTGCTCTTTTGAAGATCTGGAAATTTGAAAAAGTTTCCCAGTGCTTACCGTGCTTCGTCAGATCTTTCTCGATTTTTTAGCGTCGTCTGTCTCTGTGCTTGTCTGGTACGCTATTTAAATTAGCCTAAACAAATTTGGTATCAATACAGAATTGACCCAGGGAAAGTTTTAAAGTAAAACATTTGGGACTTTTAAAAAAATATTGAGAAGATCTGCGGTCGTGCCAATCGAGATAGTAATAATTTTATTTTCATCAATGCATCCATCTATCTAATACGAAATATCTGGAGCTGTTCTTCAGTATGTGACCACTGCCAAGCTGAATTGTTGCACGGTTCGTAGAGTTTTTGCAGTGGGGTAGCCCCAAAAAGCAGTCCTGATTTCACATTCACGCTTCCACATGGGCTAGTCCTTGACTAGTTTTTAATACATCTGTCCTGGATATTGTACAAGAAACTAACTCGTTGTGTCTATTCTTTTCGAAGGAGCCATTTCATCGGTTTAAAGAGTGAAAAATACTCTACAAATCAGCGCAATCCAGCTTGCAGTTCCTTCAGAAAATGTACTCGCCCTAGCTTCAATTGTTATGAGGATTTATCATGATGCAAGGAACAAAAAATGGAAAAAAAAAAAAAACTCTATCGCCTCATTCATTTCTGGAAGGCTTTACATTTATAGTGATGCAATATATTGCAACTGAAGTACCTAAATCAAATTGTTTCGTCTAAGATTCTTTTTGGTCTAAGTGGAGATTTCAATTGCATCTGTTTTAACTTTCCCCATGATTGAATATTCCACGAGGTGTTTGTTTTCGAACTCAACAATATTTGTTCACCAGACAGAAAGAGTTATTCATGCCACGTTTTCTAAGTATCTGGTTTAATTTTGTAGAACTTTTCTGCTGAAATAATAACAAAAGTTGCAACAAGATTCGTAGCTCACACACATACGCACGCATGCACACACACATATATATAAATTTATATATAAGTATATAAACGCATATATGTATATATACGTACATATGATGGATAATATTGTACATATATATATATATATATATATATATATATATGTGTGTGTGTGTGTGTGTGTATGTGTGTGTGTGTGTGTGTGTGTATGTGTGCCTATGTGTGGGTGTATATATTTATCAGTGAGTGAGACGTAAAAAAAAGACAAGTTTTTAGAAAACTGCATATGGTTCAGGTTCATATAATAGGTTTGACTTTTGCTAAGTTATGTAAGTATTCTCTCTCAGTCTCTCTCTCTCTGTCTCTGTCTCTGTCTCTCTCTCTCTCTCTCTCTCTCTCTCTCTCTCTCTCTATATATATATATATATATATTATATGAAATACAGGGTTAGTGGAGAAGAAAGTTTTCAGTAGCCTGTATGATCCTGATCTCAACTACGAATAATACGAATAAATCATATTTTCACGGTATTCAAATCATCGTTTGGCTTCTTTACAACTTATTCACTTAGTGTAAAATATATTAAGAGTATATATATATATATATATATATTTCCAAAGAATGCTTTTAGCTCAGTCGGTAAAGCAGAGTAGCGCCAAGACTACTTCCTGGTAGACGTGGGTTTAATCCCTGCATGACATACATTTCTTTATTCATTTATGTGGTCAACTGTTTTATATATTCACTGCATTTCTTACACTGAGTAAGGAGGAAAGCCTTCAAAATCTACAAAACAAACATCAAACAAGACAAAAAGAAGCAAACTCGAAATACACATCGCAACCAACACCTCAACAACCATCAAAGATCTAGTAAGCAAACTAACACAAAACACCCCCCAAACCAGCTTCTGTGCTATTCTGTGTAAAGACAGCGAAAGTACTACATTGGAAACCCATCAACACCTTTTAAGAAAAGAATATACGAGCAAACGAGAGCCCTTAGACAGGATGGAAGGACAAATGCCCCAGTCGAACACAGGAACATACACAACCAAATGACTTTCACCATGCCCATCACATCAAGAATATTCACAACTTTTCTACACGTAAATGCATCGAAGCAGTCCTTTTATCCCAATGCAATACAGTAACACAAATGTACGGCCACTCTCTGATTGCAAACTCTGAATAACTTTATTCTAAAACAAAATTGCATAGATACAATACATTACAACACCAACATACAAGTATTGGCTAACAACCGGCTCTCAATTCTCAAAATGTCACAAGCACACATATACCATCCCTTTAAGAAAAGTAAAAGAAGTCTTATCCATGATCAACCAAAAAGATCTAATAAAAACCATTCTCCAACTTCAATCCGATTCTAAATCTACCAATACCTATCCATTGAATGCTAAACACCACCTTTTTATCCTACGATGAGAATTGGGAAACCCACTTTCCCTCAGCAATAAGCAGTTTAGTAATTCATCGCCTTTCTTATCTGAGACAAGCCAAATTCCAAGACATGAAACGAATACCCCCAGACTCCGCCTCTCACAGACTCATCTCATTTAAAACTAAACTTTTATCTACATAGCTATAGACTTTTTCCCCTGCTGGAAACAACCAAACACCACAGAAATATTCCCATTCTCTTCTTCTGGATCCAACATGTAAATAGCAATTTCATTCTGTGAACCTTTTTCTTATGAAGAGACGGTCCATCCCCGTATAAATGCATCGTGAGATCCATGGAATAATAAATAATTTAGAGATGTAAAATCTATCTCTTGAGTTTTTCTTTTCACCCTTCAATTGTCTTTTATCTACATTCAGTCGGATAACTTCAATCTACAATAAAAAGATACATATATATATGGACCTATATGTATATGTATTTATGTTTCTATGTATCTATATGTATATGCTTATGTATATGTAGGCGTATATATATATATATATATATATATATATATATATATATATATATATATATATATATCCGTGTATATACATCATCCCCCATAGATAAGTACAACCCAACGAATTATTTGTGAAAAGTGATTTTATTCATAACTAAATATATGAATTTTACTTATTCCAATGGAGCATTATATTATCAAATAATCGGATATCATCATGTATTATTTATTATCAAACTGTACAACATTGAAACTCTGTAACCATAAAGATGCAGCAATGCAAAACACAGTATTCCACAGCTCAAAAATCTGTTTATTTGGTGTTGCTTTTCTTAAATCTCCTATTACTACTCGTAGTATTGATGGCATTGGATTTACTACATTTGCACAGTCACTGGAATATTCATCTTTGCTCAAGAAGTATTACTTTTTAAATAATGTCCAGTTAGATTGCAATTGATATTGTATTTTGTATTCAAGTTAATTCTGCAAGCGCTCAATTGGGTTTAAATTTGGTGACGTGCAAGACCAATCATTATCATATTGGAATATAGCTCCTCTTCCCTAGGATTTGAGTGAAAGCAACATTTTTTTCCATCATTTTGATGTGATCTTCAGCTTTCATGATTCAGTCAATGAAATGCAGTACATCAGTGCCATTAGAACTCATTAAACTCCAGACAATGACATTTCCCCTTCCATGTTCCACTATCCGAACATTTTTTGATGCACACCTCACCACGACATTTCTAAACTCATGGGATGCAATCAAACTCAAATAAGTCAGTTTTGGTTAATCACACCATAATATACTTTCCCAAACCGATTTTTATGTTTTGTTCTTCTACGTCAGGGGTAATCATTGGCCAAGTAATGTTGTAATCGCAAAGTTCACGGTCATTTTTTAAAATTTCTGCTGCCGATTTTTAATCTTGATCTAGCCTTGATCAATCGATTTTCAATATATGACGAATAAACTTTAGAGTTAGCTTACATGGTTGACTGGATTGTTTCTGTATACCATTGACATCCTGAACCTCCTAATTTTGCAAAACATTGGCAACACTTCCTCAGTCTGGCAGCTTTTTTTTTTTTTACATATCTTTATGTTTGTGCAAATTAATGATCCGTTCTTTTAAATAAGGAGAGAATTCTTTTCCACATGGAAGCATTTTTTAATATAAAAGTCTGTATATTCTTTATAAGAATTATTTGAACATTGCATTTCGTATTGGAAATTGAATCCATCAAAATTTCCCACGATATGTTTGAAAATATATCTACTATATGTGCATAATAAATCTTTTTTAGCAGCGTTTTTAATAAGGACTGTAATATAATTATAGTTTTGGTTATGTTTCAATGCCACAGGGTTACATAATGCTCAGCAATATCCGTTTTGATGGTAGAATGCTCCAAAAGAAATAAAGACATCCTTCCACAAGTATATATATATATATATATATATATATATATATATATATATATATATATATATTATCTAGAAAGCTTCTACAGTTTCAAACGTTGAACACCAAAAACCATTCGAATTTTTGTTTTGTTTCACTCGTCACGAATGGACGAGAGCCAAATGTTTCCCCTTTCACTGATTCTACGGATCATCCGCACTTACAAAGACCGAATCTATTGCTTTTGCTCACCCGATTCCCCTAACATTATTACAACATTTTTTTCAATTTGGTGTTCATAATTCATTCATTCTATTCCCATACTTTTGTTTGCATATTCTTTGTGAAACAGACATTGAAAGGCATATATATATATATATATATATATATATATATATATATATATATATCTATATATATCTATCTATCTATCTATATATATATATATATATATATATATATATAGATATATATATATATATAAAAAAATATATATCAGCCTTTCAGTGTCTATTTGTTCCCTATCTAATAAGCTGTTCTGATCTCTCCATGAGATGTTTGGCATCAGCCTTCTCTTGTAAGTTGCATGGTTTCTAATTTGAAAGTCAATCCTTTTGTTAGGATCCATGTTTTAGCTCTCTAAGTGACCACCTGGAAAATGCATTTATTTCGTACCCTTCTTCTTCAAACTAATGGGCTTTCTTCTTCTGATGGTTGAAAGCCTGCTAACATAGAGTGAATCTTCTTTGTTACTCCTGCATTTTCGATTTTTTTATTTGTGTATTTGTCTTCAATATATTTGTCGAAATGGTTTTAGTTTCTGTGAAATTCAGGTCGGGAATTTTATTTCTGCTTTCTCCATCCACTTCAACTAAAAACATATGGAGATCATAAATGTTCTGAGTAAAAACGACGATATCGTCATCAAATCTGTGGTTACTGAGGTTTTCGTCATCATTTCTCATACATGAATATGTAAAGCTATTGTTAATCGACAAATGCACCATGTAGGTGTTTCCATCTCTCTGAGTCTTCTTAGAGGAAATCTGCGCTTTTCAACTCACTCAATGACAAACAGACTCAAATTGACGGATTCAAAATACGTTCCTTTTGAATAATCTTTGAGATTTCTGGACAAAGAGATGGGCTTCAGGCTGGGTGCAGTGAACTTTGAGAAAATGTTCCCGTATTACAGTGTAACGTTTGAATAGCAAGTGCATCGTTTGGTAGAAAGGAAATTCCTTGGTGCATCTTACCAGTCCATTTTCTTGCCATTGTCTCGTTTTCAATTTCCTTAAAACTCATATTTTTTCTTTATGACCATCCCATATCTTTAGAGAAAATCTATCAAGTTTACCCCTTTACCGTGATAAATTCTGTCGTGGGTTTACATGGAATAAATGGTTCTACAGGTTGTCCCCTGTTACTATGATTCTTTTGAAAAAGTCAAATGTTACGCTGGGTCTTCTGAGCGGCTCGATGGATTCAATCCTGAATGGTGCTGCAATCATGTAATGACTTTCGATTGATTTGTATCAAAGTGTTGAAGGTCTGATTCAACCCTGTAACAATACATGACACAACTGGAAATAGATCAGTTGAAATGATTGATTGCCACGGATTCCAACACACTTTGCTATTTAGTCATAGCTGAGTATGAAAAGAAGAAATGGATTCATGCCTTTCCAAAATGCATTTGTGCTAAGAGGAAATAAACTGTCTTGGCTGGAATCCAATGTCAGCTTGCCATCCCATTCTCAATTTCATTAACCGTCTGATCACTGAACCCCAAGAGAACTGATTATATGGTTAGGATGGTGAGGCTTTAGGATTCAAATTTTTAAGATATAATTTAGCAGGATTAAATGAGATGAACAGAGGGCCAAACAATCCAGTCAAAGAAAAAAACAACTTCCACCTCTCAGAATCATGCTTTTAATACAAGAATAGCGTAATTCCGGTTAAAGATTTGCAGTAGAGCTTCATTTACAAGATCAGAAAATCTTTATTTGAATTTTTCGTCATTCAATTCCAGTTATCTACATTTATCATAGTGAAGTAAGCACTCTTATATAGGACCATTGCTATTCCCCCAAACGCAAATGATAATCCTTCCATAGTTTGTAACACGATTTGATTCAGCCAAATCCCCATCATCTTGACTTTGTATGATCACTATCGAGTTTATGCATTGCTTCATTCATTTTCTTCTCAGAAGAGATGATATGATGCAAAAAAGAAAAGATTTATATATATGCAAATGACCGTAAAGACCGTGAATCATGATGATTTTTTTCACTAATGGAAATACACAACAGGATGGTTACTATTTCTTATTTCCATCTCATTCTATGAAAGATTTCAGCATTGCAGTGTGCACACTTGGGCCTGCTTTAAAGCCAAAAGTAATGTAATTCGCATGAATGATTCATGATAGCGCGCACATGTAATAGAACAAATCATCAAAAGAAATCTGGAATTATCTAAAAAGATAGAGATAAATGAAATTCACTTCTTCATCCAATTTATTTTTTGTGATCCACCATGCCCTGGTTTCCCCGGTGCACAGACTAGAAGCTGTCCTGGAGAAAAAAAGAAGGTGTGTTTGGGATTTTGATTTTGGTGGATGGCACAGTTCTGGCCAAAAGATCAGTTATAGTTGTTGTCAACGCAAAAAATAAAAAAAACCTATTAAAAAATTTTTCTGTTCCTATCGGCCAACGATTGATGCTGAAGAAAAGTGAAAAGCTCAATTAGTATCTTGACAATGCTCGAGGAAGAAATTGTGAAACATGAGGGTTAAACTATTGACAATGACGGTCGAAAACCAGGGAAGATTTTCGTTTTGTTTTAAAGAGAACCAATAGTTAAAAAGAAATGCAAATTGGAAGAACAGTAACAATCCAGTTGCTTAGAAAAAAAAACATCATTATAATTAGTTTTGGGCAGAAAATTGAAATCAAAATACAAATAAGGAGAGAGTTTTTTCTTCAATACAGCTTTGTTCGTGGGCAGTGAGTGTTATCTTATGAATGTATAAAAAATGGCTATTATTTTCTTCTAACATTCCATTTATACGCAAGATGATGATAAAAATGTAGTAGTTTGTAACACTTCATGCGACTGAAAATGAGCTAATTCATAATTAATCGATGGAAATGTGTTGATTTCAAATTGCCACTGTCCTGGACTCAAAACCAAAGTTTGAAGGGGATTATGTTTCAATTTATTTGCATAATCAATTAGATGATAACAGTTAATACCAGAGAGCAAAAAATGAATTAAAAATACGTTGCAGAATTTGGGGCTGATGACCCCCCTCAATGAAAAAATGAGCAAAAGCAGCAAAACAAAAGACGTGCACTTTCCTGTTGGATGCATTATTTCCTGTTGTGTGTAAACAATAAGAACCAAACCTATAATACGAGGAAATGATCTTGCCAAAGTCATATCAAACTCTTGATGGTAACATTGTAATAAACTGCAGACTCTCAAACCGATGACCTGTAATTAATTTATCAATGTTATCCAATTTTGTAAAGATTGTTTGATAGTTTTCCGTAGGAAAATGACGTTATTCATTATTGGTGTTGTTGCTATGCAGCGTCTCTAGCAGAAGATGAGAACAAAGAAATACAAAGGATCTGAAGAAACAGGCAATAGACAAATATACAGGGTTGAAGGTAGCTGTTTGATCCTGGTAATAGACCCACTTTTAGATGCTGATTTTCAAAAACAGCATGCTCCCACTATTACTCATTTGACTGATGCAAAAATCCCGAGCGCAATTTTTTGCGTAATATTTGGGAATTCTTATGATTCAAAGTTCACTGATTTGTCAAGAGTAGTAATTTGGATGAACGCATTTCTCTTCTTTACTTGACATAGAAAATGACATTATCCTCCAAGATGTCACCGGTGATGAACTATTGATATGGTTCGACGATGAAAAATGAAAGGCATCTACGTCCTGAACTGCCTTCAACATCACACACGGCAAAAGAGTCTCAGTGTTTGGAAGGATCCAAACGGAATTCCCCATTACAAATTGCTAAAACTCCGAAAGTCACTCGGCAACGCAACAGGCAAAGACATCAAGCAATGGTTGTACTACATAGGAATATGTGGTCTCAAATTTTGAGTTGCAGTGCTGTGAATGATCATAAAGCTAGGACAAAACGTTTTTCCGTATGCGGAGTTTTTTTTACATGTTTATCTCTCCCAGACTATCATACCTTTTGCTCTATGAGACGGCAATTTCTTCAATGACTGAATACTGAATGTATCTGAAACGTAGTGAAAGTTCATAAAAATAGAAAATACGTCGATAACTGAATGACGCAACCAATTATTAAGAATGAACAATTTCGCCAGATAACATGTCCGAAACTTCGACTTTGATCCATTGAATTGAAATTCCGAAGAATTCAGTAGATCCAAATGAAGAATATTCCAATAAAAGGTCATGATACTGATAGGAACGGGCTTAGTTAGTCACTCAGTTGGCACTGTCATGTTACCAACGTCTTTCGATAGCATGCTATAATGGAGGTTGAGGGAGGAATTAAAAAATTGAAAAGGGGGACGATGAATGAATATATCACCGAAATCACTAACAAAGTCGAAATTTTGCAAAAAGTAATTCTTGATGGATTCATTGTGGATGATCGATTAAGCATGTATTACCATTGTAAATTGCCCCCCTGCAAAACTTTTTGGGGGACCGGAAATGTTTTTTTCTGGACAAAATAAGGTGTATATGTTTGGATTTCAGTTCTTCAATTCCTTTGATGCAACCTATACGGGCGACAGAAAGATAGATTACTAGATTCGCCTGAAAACTGGAAAAACCTATTCTGACACTTTAGTTTGTCGTTTTCTTTGACTGTTTCAAACAATCCCTATAATAATTAAGCTTGTATTAATTCATCAGAAGGTTTTAGGGCATTGTTAATTAGCATTGAATACAAAATCAGTGAATGGAATTCGTTTCTACCTTAGGCTGTTCGGATTCATCTGATACTAATTCCCATGGGAAGCTATTAATGCATCGATCCGTTCACTGTATCCTATGGCCAGAGGTCTGGGTAAAATGTTTCGTTGATATGTCACGATGTCGGGATCAGTAATCACTAGAGCTAACCTCTATAGCATTACAAAGTAATTGCAGTTGTCCTTTGGGGTTCATACCTTAATTGTGGCCGAAAGCTCTTTGAAGCATCTTTATGAATGAGTTATTTTCTGCCTCTTGTCACCCATTGTAGATTTTCTCCCTCTCTCAGGTATTGAATTTGCTAAGTCTCTCGTGTAGTTTGATGTATTTCTGGGAGCCAAATCTATTGGTTCAGTCTATTCAAACATCTACTCTCGTACCAAATTACCCACTCACAGTTTGTGTCAGACAGCTCCTACGGATGTATTTGCATTTACACTGGGGATAAATTGGAATGAATGAATATTAGTTTTCCCCAACCCAAATATATCACTTTGAATGCTATTATGTATTCTCACTCTCTACCTCACTCTCTGTTTCTCTCACTCTCTCTGTCTGTCTGAGAGCATCAAAACATGGGCTCAGTCACACCGAATATGGCTTTCTAATTCAAAATGTCCCCCATGTCAATTTTGTAATGGATATAAGTGAACATTTAAAATAAGTTTTATTGGAGAAAACACTCTTTCAGAGCATCAGAGGGCCATTTACAATAAAAATAAAATTCATTGAGACAATTTTTATAAAGTATAAAGTGAATAAAAATCAAAGTGCAGGTTTGCATTGGATATTAATTGTAAATTGGACACCTACTTCAAAGCCAATCTGCTCACTGCTATTTGCAGGAATTCATTGCAAACTCTCAAGCCAAGAAGCTAAAGAGTTGGGTCAGAAGATCTTCAGAAATCTTCCTTTGAGATAACTTAAGATGTGAAACCATTTTTTCCATTAGTTTTTACCCATTTTACATGTTTTCCTAAAGTTTCATCCTTCCAAGTGAAGAAATCAATTTTTCTGAGTATTTCGTTGAAGAAGTTTGGTTCGAAAACCTGATCCGTTAAAAATTGAAAAAATACCGAATTTTATCCATTTTACTTATGTTTAAGAAAGATAATACTTTTAGCAACCGTCGTTGGACATAATCCTCCCCTAAGATCTACCTGATATATCTATCGTGGGCGTCACAGGGCTAGTACTTTCTAAACTTACCTAGCTTAGCACTAGCAACATTTTCTTATCCTTGGAGGTTGAGTTTGAAAGAAATAAGGCAAAAAGAAGAAGAAAAGGAGAGAACAACTGATGTGTTCTGACCAGGTTGGACCAAATTTATCTTGATAGAGTACCAAAGATTGCATGGAATGGTATCGATAGACACCGAAACGTTTGGAAATTTTAATTCCAATATAGAAATCTACGAAAATACAGGAGAAAGTTCAATTTAGCTTCCTAATAATTCAACATTGATGCAAGTCACTTGATAAATATCACTAAGAAAACCCTAAATATTACACGATTGCTCAGACATTAGTTCATCATTCAGGCTTCTTTTGGAAAAAGAATATCGATCAGACAAAAGAAATGATCATATTTCAAAATGAGCTCCGAACATCAATGTTAAACTCCGAGGCCATGGTTTACCTGGAAGAATAAAACTTTCAGAAACATGTGAAATAGATTGAAACTGTTTCAGAAAATATCTCAAATTTTATGAAAAAAGAGTTCGGAAGAAGGACCCCTCCCCCCTATCTTATAGGGTTAACATTCTCTTTTGTTCCATTCAAGTGAAATTGAGTGGAATTGCTCTAAAATGTTATCTTTACTTTACGTCGTGCGTCGGATGCTGTGGTTTTGTAGTTTATGAAAATAACACATTTAATTTACAACTGAAATAGAACCCAACTTTCTCAGAGAAAAAGCATTTCTTCAAAGTAGTTGATTTTGATCAGAATATTTAAAAGGAGACTGTGAGAATGTTCTGGGTTCAAAAGGTGAAAACATCCCCAAAAGACTGTTGCTCACCTCACAACAAAATTTCAATAATACCCATTGGTAACCTTTGGAGATATTGTGCTTAGTGCATATAGCTACAATGCAGGTGATATGACTATGAAATATTCTTGGATTCACCCCAATTGTGAACAACTTTTCCTCAGTGAATTGCGCAACCTGCCATTATAACAAAAGACCATTGAAGACATTTGGAGATATTGTGCTTGTACATACGGCTATGATGTAAAATTCGAGGGTGGGGCGAAAGCCATTGTTCATCGATCCACAATAGATGCTTATACCTAATTATTGTTCCTGTTATTTTTCTCTTACTTTAAATGACACGAGTGGTTGTTAGACTTGATAGTGAGCAAATTTCCTTGGCTGTACGTACCAATAAATATGATATTCGACGTATAATTTTAATGATCACATGTGATAGCAAGATCTTATCATTTTTTTCCACAGACTTTGAATGGATGCAATCATTTCATCAAGTCTCCCAAAGGCAAATAAAGGTGACAAAGGTATGCTTGCTGAACAAATCCAACAGTATGCTGCATTCCAATTACACATCCTAGCTATGTGTCCCATGACGTCTTTTACACGTTTTCCGCACGCACTGGGAATCGTCCTTTGTGTCTGAGGCAACTGGGCTAACCATTACACCATCTGGATTATTACTATTATTATTATTATTATCATTATTATTATTATTATTATTATCATGATGATGATGATGATGATGATGATGATAAAAAGAATATATATATTCATAGGAAGAAGAAGACTGGTACCTGAAAAACAGAAAGGATGCATGAAGGGAACGAAAAGGGCGAATGACTTACTCTACATCGACGAGATGATCGTGAAAGAAGTAAAAAAAAAAAGAACATTGCAATGGGATGGATGGACTATAAAAAAGCATACGACCTGGTGCTAAACAGCTGGATACTTGAATGTCTCAGAATGTCCGAGATCAGAGAACTAGTGGTGAGATTCCAAAACCAATTTTATGAAAAACTAGAAAGTACACCTGGCAGGTACAGGATAAAACCTAGCAGAGGTAAGTATGAAAAGAGGAATCTTCCAGGGAGTCCCTTTCTTCTTGCTATTATCTGTCGTAAGTACGATACTACTCAACAGAATCCTGAAAAACAGCAATAGAAACCAATTCTCCAAAGCAAAGGGAAAAATCAACCAGCTCATGCCCATGGACGACATTAAATTATTTTCAAAGGACATTGGGGAGCTTGAGACGCTGTTCAACAAAGTGAAGGAATTCAACAAAATGAAGGATGACATTGGAATAGAGTTCGGAATAGAAAAATGTGCGCTAATGATAATACATAAATGGAGGTTGGAACCTGTAGAATGGGTTGAACTCCATAACAAAAAGATCAGGGCATTGTCCACACAGCACTCATATGAGTACTTGGGCATTCTCGAATGTGACATAATAAAATGGGAAAAAATGAAAGATAAAGTAACAGCAAACTTTAGAAAGGTAAAGAAGTATCAGGTATCAATCTAAACAACAAAAACCGGATAAGAATATGAATGAAGAAACAAAGAACTCCAATCAATGAACTGGAAAACAAGGAAGCTGTACGTAAAGAGGAACGAAGACCGTGTCTGAAGGGTCAAAACAGGACTAAAAAAGTACGTGCAGGCAAACACTAAATATATTATAATGAACGCCCGAAGCAGCACAACGAAAAACCAAAAAGTAGAAAACAAAGGAGCAGCACAGCAAATGAAGAAGAAAAATGGGAAAAGGAAAAAATATGTGGAGAATTCAAAAGACAGATCCAAAATATCGAAGGGAAGAGATCAGGAACATGGCTACGCAAAGAGGACCTGAATAGAGTAATTAGAATCGCTCATCATATCAACCCCCTCGAAACATCTATAGAAAAACTATATCAAAATGGAAATTGACAAAATCAAAACGAACAGCAAATGACGCCTATGCAGAGAAAGGTATGAGACGGTAAACCAGTGAATCGAGTCAACTAACCCAGAAAGACTATAAAAACAAACACGATAGCACCAGTGAAACACTAAGGACTGAGGAAAAAAAGGGATTCAACCCAGTGGAAGAGTGGTAACAGCATAAACTAGAGACAGCCCTGGAAAGTGGAAGCCATAAATTACTCTGAAATATCCAAACTGACCGTGCCATCCCAGCGAAGAGACAACACCTAGTATCGTGGATAAAAGAAGGGAAAAATGCTAAGTAATGGACGTTGCGGCGCCTATAGATCACAGAGTAAATAGGGAAGAGAGCCAAACGCTGGGAAAATCCAGGGACCATGCAAGGGAATTAAATAAGGTGTGGAGTATGAAAGTTGAGTCAGTACCAATGATAGTTAGTGTATTCATAACCGTACCAAAGAGACTGACGGTGAGACTGGAGGAATTGGGATGAGAGGAAGGGCTTTGACTATACAGACTTCAACACTACTGGAGACTGCTCACATACTGAGGAGAGTATTGGAAATATGAGATTCACGATCCTCGGTTGTTAGGAATGGCCAAGGAACCCACAAAGGCATGGTTGAGGCAGTACAAACATCAACATAGTTGTGAAAGGTGAGGAAGATATGAGAGGAGGATTGGAGACACCAGGAGACTTCGTGTCATTCATCCTTCAGCGATAACTACCAGGCAACTTGGGTGAAACTAAAACATAGCACTGTTGTGGACTGTGAAATTGCGAAGAGGGCTGGAGATTTGAGCAAACTTGGAGAGACTTGCTCTTACTCAATCTCCAGCGGTGACCACCAGGTAACTGATGTGAAAATGCAAATGATGATAATAATAATAATATGAATAAACACAAGCTAGCAGGGGTTTGTTTGAAATGCATTGCCTCTTAAGACCTTTCGTGACTTGTTGATTTATATGACATCTCGAATTTCTTGAGGAATAAACCAAAATCTTTTTTTTTGTTTTTGTCGTTTTTTTTTCCTCATTTCTAATCAGCCCAGCGCTCTCAAGGTTGATATGCTGAAGTGATTATTTACTCAGGAATTCCCCGAGGATGTTTTATCGAGGAATATGACCTACCCTATATCCCCTTAATTAGCGAGCCAGAGCCTACATAGCATTATTACGATCCGTAAAACTCTCTACAAATCAGCTGATTGTTCATGTCTTTTGGCTCATTCATTCTTATATCTCTCCGACATCATCTTTCACAAACGCGTGATACAGAAACTAATTGAAATTTACAGGGAACGGGAAAGTCTTCCTAATTTTTTACACATCTTAACTTGATCATTAACGCCTATATTCAGGAGCCATATTTCCAGGAAAACATGATTACCTCACGTAACTCTACTTACTAATTTCGTTCGCAGCTCCTTTTTTTTCTTAGCTGATTGTTCCAACTTTCACATGCTTCTATCAAATAACCATGGTTATTGCCAGGCATTTCTTTGGGCGATTTTTGGAATTTGTCGATGAGAGAGGAGAATTCAGTCTGTAATTTAGAAGTGTACATTATTTTCCAGCTAGCTAATGCCCTCAAGCTGGCTACGATATCAACTGCCCTTGCCTTGGCTTCCAATATCACGTTTCTCTTGCTTCGGTTTGCAATAGGCGAAAAAGACCGAGAGACGATAAGCAGCCGAAGTGACATAATTTACTTGCCCACTCTCGCATACAGCACTCGATATTCCGAAGTGGTCACCCATCTGAGTATTGACCAGGCTTAACTTTACCTAACTTCGGTGATCCAATGGTTTTTACCGTTATAGGTTATCATTTGGCTGTCTATAATTCAGAGATGAATCATTATCGCCCCATGAATTTTCTGTACTTCTGTGTTGCATATGGAGATAGGATAACATTTTGTTAACTCGTTTTATAGCCTTTTTTGTAACTAAAATGTAAAATAATGGGACGTACAGATAAGGAAGGTGGTTAATATGCTCACTAACTCGGCCCTTTTCAATAACACGAACTTTGTAGACGTATCATTTTCAGTATTTGTATGATATATGTGATATCTTATAACACATTTGAATTCTCAATAATCTCCCAGCTGAATATAAAAAAAGCAAGGATCCACACTTTCACATCTGTTAAATAGAATGATGTTGGTTGCAAACTTGAATTCTCTGACTCTCTGTCTATGTGCCCCATCTATTACATGGACATCTTTTCAAAGGAAGAAACGAAAAACATTCTCTTCCAAGATATGATCTATATTCTCTTTCTGTATGACTTTCCGGTTATTCATGTTTTACATTACAATAATTTCAATAGGTGCATGAAAAGATAAAGACTTTTACTAAACACTTGTCGGTGGAGTCGCATAGGATGTTTGTGCAACTGAAAACAGATTCGAATTTTACCTTTTTTTTGGATGTCATTAAGCGAATTATGTCGAACTTATTCATGCTGTTTTGGTTTTATTATTTGGAATGCACTTTCTTCTAATCTCTTCATGTCAGTTGTTGATGCGTTGAAGGTTGGGGGTATTTTTTAGTTGCTGTGAGGGGATTGTCATGAAATGTTTCCTGCAAAACATGCCATGCCTTTTTCATAAAAAAAAAAAAGTTTCAAGAATAGTTTCCGGGATAGGGGGGTTACCTCTCTTCCACTTGTACTGTAAGTACCACTGTGAATCGAAGGGGTTCGTCTCAATATTCTATCCTGTCTATTTGCATTCTCCTTTATTTTATTTGAGGAATAGGATGATCTAATTTTACCTTGCTAGGCCGATCGAAGCTTTGCCAGAGCTCTTCACTTTTACATTTTAGAGACACGTTTCTTACCTTGTCCATTGCCTGCCTCTTACAATACTTGACGTAGGGTTTGGCTTTTCGTTTTGAATTCAGAGTTTCCCATCTCTCTAACTGGTTGTCAACTAAGGCTGATAACCCAATCTATCATTTACCCATACTTAAAGGAATGGAATCGCATACTATGAGTATAAATACGACCGAACAAAAGGCTAGTAATTCCTTGGTTTTGAATTCTCCTGGAATGAGAATGTGAATGTAGCATACACACATATATACCCTTGTAATTATGATTGAAAAGCGTTACACGTTCCAGTCCAATAATCAAAACAAATTCGTCGCTTGGTAATAACCGTGGTTTTTGTCGCAGCAAGATCTGCTCCATTATTCTTACCTTATAGTTAAAAATTATTCCAATGGTTGAGCGACTGTAGCTGAACGATTTTCTAATTAACATTTATCCTTTTTCTGATTTCTTCATTATTTCCTCTTTATTTTCAATTCCAATGGCTTCTCCATTTCTTTGGTGCACCAGCAGCACATAAATACCAGAATGAATAAGAGAAATCAAAGTATTTAACACATATACGGTATAGTATTTCCTAACGGTCTTTCTCTTTTCAGGCAAAACTGAAAATCCTTTATAAGCATGAAAATACAGAGAGATAAAATGTGGTATTTTAAATCAAAGCTGAAAATCAAGGGTAATGGAAGCTTGCAGGAAGCATGTTAAGTAAGAGTTGTCCTTCTTCTTGGTTTTCCCTTAAAAAGCTTTTAATAAACTGGAAAATCCTGATCATCGAATTACGTTGAGTTCAACCCTCTTTATCTAATTTTGCCTTTGTTCGTTACTTATTTTTTGTGTGTTTATGTGTGTTTGTTTATTTGATTATTTCGGTGCTTTTGGCCCTACTATTTTGTCTACCAACTTGGAAATTATCATTAGTGCCCCTATAGAACCCTTCTTGAAACGATTTTTTTTTACAAAAATCTTTTTCGACCTGTCTCGGGCCCCATTCTGACGCATTTATTATTAATATCTACAAAAATCTCAGTAATATCCAAAATATAATTGATTCTGGCCACATTAATTCATTGATGGAACCCTTTTTTCATGGCTTCAAATCGTAAGCTTCCATGTATTTCATTCATTTTAATTACGAAAACAGAATCATTTTGTTAATTGCAATGGTTTTAAAAAAAATCCTTCGATTCGATTCAGTATTCTTGCGCTCCTTTACCTGATTCATCTCTTTCTGTTTCTCGTTGGATCAATCGATTTTGAATTTACAATTCTCTTTCTTCCAGCATCTCATTTATCATCCCAGTGCAACCCTAAATCGTCGAAAGAACTAAAACAATACAACTGCTATTAGATTGAAAAATCGGAATAAATTGATCCAGGGTTACAAGTTTATACTTCCTCCCATCTTTGAAATGAGAGGTTCCAGTATGGAAATGGGACATCTATTTAGCATTGAAGTTGTTCAAATTTTTTTTCTTTAGATCATCCGATGACAAAAAAATATTTGATTTCGTTTTGCAATAACAATAAGCCTTGTGGAGGCATTCTTCAAAACAACAATCGAAAATCAGGAACGTGAGCATTTGAAAGAAAATATACAGAACGGACGGTAAACATCAGTCTTTACGGATATACAGTAAGTGCAAAATGTTTGTAAAGCATTTCAAAATACACACTTTCAAAATTGACAGACATTGTACCAAAGATTTCTGTTTCCAATATTCAATCTTATTCCAATACTTAAGAAAATTTTTGCATTTCTTAATACTCGGTCCTGATTTTGTCAATTTTGATGCTATATGAAGATGTTAAAATAAATATTTCGTGTGAATCAAATACTTTTTGCACTCTCTGTATATGTGAGTTCAACAAAAACGATAGATACTATTTTTTTAACACTCATTTGATCGATCAAAATAATTCAAATCGATGGATTTAAGGGTCGCAAAAGCAAACGTTACTCCTTTTCCTCTTGTAATCCAATAATCTATGTAACATCATCCGTATTACTGTGTGCTATTATTGATTTTGCTCTTCTGGCGCACGACCATGATTGAGAGACGCGACTGCTGATATGAAATGGCTACTCATTATAGATATAAAGGAAGTTCTGAATCTTGGATGAAATATATTTGCAGCTTCATTGGACAAATAGCAATCAATTATTTACCTTCGAACGATGTCTGGGAAGTTAGGCTATGGATATAGAGCAGCTATCCCACTTAACTTCGATCTCATATAAATACTCCTTCATATACCTTTCATGAAAATACTGAAAAAATGATCGATAAGACGTGTTTTGAAGTTCCAATTAGTGAGACCCCCCCCACAAAAGAAACAAAACAAAACAAAACAAAAAAGGAAAAACCTGGCACCACTCGACCCGGCCCATTAGTCACGCTTTTTGAGGCTTAGTAACTCGAATGGTAAGGAAGATAGAAACATGGGATTCTGACTGATCGATACCCATTATTTTAAGATTTATTACATGTATGTAATTTACAGCAGGAAGGTTTGTCTGTTGAATTTCGGTTTAATTACCGAATTAACGTCTTTTTTAAGCCATTTTTTTTCAACTGAAACACCAAATATAAGGTTTGCAGAGATTTGGCGGTCTAAGGGGCTTAAGTCCATTCAACATTTAGTGCATTGGTCCTCAACCCAGTGGCAGCAGAACCTTAAGGGTCCTCAGAGATATAACCTGGGGTCAAAAGTCTGGAGTCCGAAAACACGATGAGTTAGTAGGCTTTTCAAAAGCCTAACAGGAAATTTGAGAGCTTAGACGACTTGGCTACTTCAGGCGTACTTCAAACATTCAATGAGATTCGTTATCATATAATGTGTACCGTGGATGATACGATCTTTTGCCAAAAACGAGACGATAAGAATAGCTTGTCCATTCATGTCAATATTTCGTCACCTAGTACACAAAATAACTCAGCAACGTCACACTGGCAACTGTGTAATTCTATCGAATCGGGTATGTTCACGCTCTTGCAGTTACGTGAATACATGAATAATTGTCAAAATAACATTTGGTGTATTGCGCTGTCTTTCACAACTCAACTTTCATGATTCTAATCCCTTTAACCCTTTTCATTTTCTGAATTTGTAGCACAGACACTGGATTTCTTACCCAAATATTTCTTATAGTGTTCAGTAATCACAAAGTTCTAATCTAAAATTCAGGCAAATTGTAAAGTGAGTTAATCCCCTCAATTCTGCATGCACGGAGAATTTTAAAACTTGCAATTTCAGTAGTTTCACGGAATCCATGGTTTCAAAAGCAATGTAGTACTGGTTAACAAATGATTGGTTACAGTCAGGTTTGTGATCACACACAACGAGTGTAAAGAATCTGGTTATATACATACATCATTTTGATTTTTACTTTTTCTACCCTTTAGTTCAAAATTTAATAATCTGATAATAAGTCATATAAGGATGTTGAAATGAAAATTTTCAAATGTATCAGATACTTTTTCACTTACTATATTTGTGAAAACGATATAAATTATAGCATTCTATAACATGAAATATTCCAATAAGGCTTTTCATGATTCTTTTCATCTCATGCATGACCGGAAATGTTTCCAAGAAATAAACAAAATCTGCACCAAGCACAATCAACAAATGCAATTAATTGCTGAGACTGGTGTACGTTATATATATATATATATATATATATATATATATATATATATATATATATATATATATATATATATATAGTCAAGACCGCTGAGTAAGTACTCTAAATTTCCTCGGCATAGCGAAGTATCGCAGGCAGCCGACATCAAGTGTTATTGGATCAATAACGATCGTTTGTTTGTCATATTTCATGCTGGGACCCTGTAATATCAATAATAGTTCCGTTGGCAGGCACATTAAATTAGCAGAAAGCAGAGGGGTGAGAGTAAAGAGAAAAAGGGAGAGAATCGAGCTTTTGCGTTTTGACCTTTCATTTATGACCACAGTTTTTATTTTATTGGTATCAAATCGTTCTGGTTTAATCGTCAACTTTGGTATTTGAGTGTCGACAAACAAATACCAACAAAACTGAAAAATAAACGAACAAAAGACAGTCTACATGGTTTGATAATTTTTCAGGATGAAGCGTTCGTGGAAAACTGGTTCGCCAAATCCAGGCTACTCAGCTGAAATCCAGACAAACACATTTAAATTCAACTGCATTATCACTGTCAATCAATTCAATCGATATTATACATGGAATCTATTCAAAATCATGAGGCATGATAGAGAGATTGGACGATTGCATGCCGTACAGTTACATTCAGATACTCGATTTGCATTGAAGTGAATTTGAATTATATGCCATTCTTGATGTCCACATGACAAATTCAAGTGAACAACATCTGCTTCCAAGAGATCTTAATGAATTAATTAGACTTAATTTTGAGGTTGAGTAAGTTTGATGGTAATTGATTACCTTCTCTTTGTTTGACTTTTCTCAGATTAAAGAGGCAGTCCCTGTTGCTGAATGATACTTCAAGCGTTAATTTTGAAATGAAGCAATCTAATCTTAATTAAATCCCTTCTCCTTTTAGCTTTCGTCACAAATACGGGTAGAATAGGTGAGTCTATTGTTTACAATTCAGGTTTTCAAATTTTGGAATCCCACTGGAGACAGCCACTCTAATTTCCTGTTCAACGCTAATTAAAGTAAACAAACGAACTATACAATCTATTCTTTTTATCACAGATACCATCAGACACATAATACACACGGCAATCTCCCCTCATTAGTAATGTATTTCGGAATAAAGCCTAAGTCCAAATAACTATCGCCACGTTTCTGATATTTCCATTTCTTCCAAACTCTATTTCAGGTTTTTACTTTATCTCTACTTTCATAATGAATATTAATGTTTAACGAAAAAGAAATTTTTGTATGAAGACAAGAGCTACGACATGAATGATATTCTCTTCTTATACAGCTACCAGTGAAAACACAATACGTACTATAGTCCCTCTTGATCACTGATATATGACGAGGAAAAGTCAAAATGACTATTATCATTCCCTGATATTTCTGCTTCAGCCCATCTGCCTGTCGTGGAATCATCATTTCCACAATGTTTATTCTTGTTTGATAGAAACCTTTCAATCTGTACGATGACTTTGACCACAATCTAGAAATATGATTTTTTCTACTCAGCAGTGAAACTATGTATGTTTTTATTTTAAAATTTGAATTAAACTACTCTGTGAGGATTAGAACTAATATGTTATGTCAATGAGATCAGTCTGCTTATCATTTGGGGGAGGGCTCTATTTGACATTGTCTAAATAACCACTAGATTTAATTAAAGTCTTGACATATCCAGTGATATAATGAACAGCTCGAATTTCTCTCATTTTCTGACGAAAACTATGGACTTAATGAATAATAATTGTGCTGATAAGAGTAATTTTATTTGGAAAATAAAAGACTCACCCACTCAAACGAATCAGGTCCAATATTCTCATAGAAATTCAAACATAACCGTGATTAACTAGTTTCTTTGATAAGACATACCCAAGATACGACAAGTCTTAAAACTGTGAGTCTGATTTGAAGAAAATTTAGAATTTTGTTTGAATTTTAGAAGGCATAGCTTTGCCAACATTGTACTCTTACTCGATCAAAAGCAAATTCCAAAATCAAATCTAAAATTTGATTCTTTTCCCATCGCCCATGATTTACGGAATTTCATTAAAATACTTTTAGGACTCATGAATATATCGTATGAACAGATGGAAAGGCAGGAATAGGCTAATACATATATCTCTCCAGCTTCTTTAAGAGAGCTAATAAATGTTATTGAATTTCTCTTTCGGTTATGATGGGTTGAATTGACAAACTAATTTTTATAATGATTTCTATGAAGATTTCAGTAAATGGCAGGAGACCAATTTTCTTCAAGAAGTCGTTGAAAATTGAAGCCCATCTCAAAATGGGAATCTTGTCATGTATACCAGTTGAGAAATGAAAAGATTTGGGCAAAAATATTTGAAGAGACAAAGAGGCAATTTAAGTCCACATTAGCAGAAATATGTTTTCCTTTTTTAGTCCCAGAGATATGGAAATGAACAAGAAGAGATCTAAAAAATCATTCCATTTTTGAATTATGGACATTTGAACGATTAAAGGTTAATGTCTCATTTCATACCCATTTGATTGGAATGATTCATTCATTACATTATAATTTTATCTTGAAAAGAGCAAAATAAAATTTGTCATTCAATAAAAATCGTCATGTGACCAATGTTTTTTGGCAACATGTCGCGTTGGGAATGTTCAAATGAAAAATTGAAAAGAAAAGATGGAGAATAATCAAGTTGTTTCTCTCGTCTTTTTCGGGGCATGAATGCACATTGCCAATCAGCCCTCTCCCAAATAAACACTATTTATGATAAGGAATAAACTTTCAAATCTTCAGCCCCCTATCTTCATTGGTGCAGCCTGTATCTGTAATACATTCATAGTCAGCCAACAAGTCAGACAAACCCATTTTGACAATTTTGGTGACAGTTTTGGCTGACAATTTCTAAAATTCTTGCTGAACAGAAAATTCAAAGTCAATTAGATTTCATTAGATATTCTAGTTAATGATCTAAACATTTAGTGCTAATTTAGAATTTATGAATTATAAATGAAGAAAATAGTTTGTACCAAAGGATGATGTATTCATGTCACAAAACGATATCACAAGTTGAGAGAGATTCCGTGGTCACATTCAAGGGTTTAATGCTGAAAACTCTACATTTATACTGCCAGCAATTGTGTATGGCTCTCGACTGAAACTTTTTTGAAACTGTGATTTTTAAATGGCTACAATCTACCACAATTTTCGATTTCTTCATCAAAATTGAAATGCAAACAAATGCAATCACATTCGAAGATCTCCCATTTTTAGCGTATTTCTCTGATAAAAAAATGACATTCTGAGTGTTAATATCCTGATATATCATTAATCGAAAAATCTATATGATGGAGTAATAACGTATGTGTGTTTGTATTTTGTTATCTGGTGAATTACACACAACGTAGGGAAAGGAAGAGCATCTTCAAAATAGGCAAATACCCAATTTGTGTCGGATGTTGCAAAAAAAAAAAAAAATGTCGATCAATTTCGGGTCTATATTCGCAGTTTCGGAAAATAGTTTAAAAATGTCGTTTGTTTCCGTTTTTCTATGGGATGTTTTCAAAACTATATATATATATATATATATATATATACACACACACATATATATATATACATATATATATACATATATACACACACACACATATATATATACATATGTATATACATATATATATATACATATATATATATATACATATACATATATACATATATATATATACATACATACATACATATATATATATATATATATATATATATATATATATATATATATATATACACGCAAGGGCCGAATCGGGGATCGATGCGTTCTCAAAGCCCATTGAAGATATGTAAATTCTAATTCGATATACTTCCAAACTATCATACCTTCAAACATTCCCAAAATTTGTCCGTGTTGACATCAAATATCTAAAGGTTCTATAAGAAAGTGGTTTATCTACAATGCAGTTATGATGTTAAACTGCATCCTCACTTTACATTCACATAGGTAGCCATGGCTGTGAATTTCTCTTCAGTATATCTCAATTATAGATTTTAGTGTATCGAAAATCTGACCTTAGTCAACAATGAATATGTTTTCATTACAAGAAAAATCTAACCTGTCTTCGGACAAAAAAATCAAATAAGAAATATTGAAACACTATTGAAAAGTAAGAAACCAAGATTACAAATCTTTGATCTCGAACCAATCAATTTTGAAGCTATATGGCACGTGAAATTGATTAAGTGAGCATTGTTTTACAGGATATGCACTGGATGATTTATTTTTAAACCACAATACTACGAGGTCTTCCTAATTAATCTATGACAACCTAACAATTTTTCCTGTTATATCAAAATGATAATTCTTTGTAAGCTTCTCCAACTTCCCCTTACAACGAACTTATACGCTCTCTCTCGACGGTTTTCTATATTGTTTTGTTTGCATGTGACTTTTTCCTGCCTTTGATATCTCCTGCATATGATTTAGTCTAATACAAAAATTGTTTCCTTTCGTTGGTCAGATTTTCCCATCCGAGCAGAATGAATTCTATTCAGTAGATTCTGAATCAACGCATACCATTACTAAGATGTCTAGACGGAGCCGTCTGACCGTACAATTTATCCCCTTGACGCGAATAAAAATTAAGCTGAATTACTTCATCAGGTCATCTTTTGGCATAACAAGTGAAGAGACATAATCACGTGTCATACCCATAAGTATGTGGTGTACAGAACTACCCAGCGAAGCGTCCAACAGATGATTTCTAAGCTTGAGTATTCTTTGAATCAGTCATGTAAAATAAGGTTAATTCAATAAACTGAGGATGATACTGGAAATCATGTGAGAGACAACGGGGAGCCAATTAAAGCAGGTTGGAGAACACATGGATAAAGCTAGTAGAAGTTTTCAGGCTTTGAACTGAAAGTCAATATCTTGCCTAAATTTGCGATATCAATGAGTTGGAAAAATTGTAATATAACACACAGTTTGGCTCATATCTAACAGCGCAGTTTTTTGTATCTTTTCACGCCCCAACCCATGGAAAAAAAGATACAGTAGTGATGTTAACTGTTCAAAACAGGTATGATGATATACGCACAGTACAATGAACAAGAATAACAGGAAATCCCTACGATCCTGTAGGCTATGACTGGAGAATAAATGATTTGCATTATTTTGCCAGGACCAGAATACTTGATGGAACCAGCACAATCGAAAAAAAAAAAAATCAAAACAGACAAACAAACAGAACTCTGGTATTAATTTGGAATAGAAGAAACAGAGAAACTGAAGTCCTTATTACAATTCATTAGAACTCTTTTTTGGATTTTCAACAATTGAAACGGAATGTACGTGCATATTTTAAACTGAATGGTTCGGAGTAAATAAAACCAAAAAAAAAATGTTTTTTCAAGTTGGTGGGGTCATCGGCACTTCTAATAAGTGTCCGTGTTAGAGTCTTAATTGTGACTGTTGTTGACCCAGCTTTTCCCCGGAGGCCCGTGTATTTCACACAAGCCTGATGCATGCATTGTATTCAATGAACCCATTATTTTCTTGCTACCTCGCTGATCAAGAGGATAAACAGACAATACACACCCAGTCCACCACTAATGATGGTTCTTTCTTCAATTTTCACCGCCTTCCGACTTTTTCTCGGTTATTTATGTTCTGTACACAAACTTCCTGATTCTTTTCTTCTGATGACCGTATTAATCTTCCTCTTGTTACTTTTAAATGAGCTGTCTGTTCGTATAAGTGAGTTCCTCTTCCTGTTTCCTGTTGTGGCTTTGGCCTTTCTTGGTTGGGTCTTGGGGAATAGCTGCACTGTTTCAATTGAAAATGCAACTCTGAGACTGACAATGGCACAGGATTGTCTGCGTTAGATGATGGAGCGAATTTTTTTCGAAACCAGAAAAAACACAGAAAACACATTTTACCATGCTCCACCATCAATATGTCGTAACTAGTCCAGGCCTACGTAACAACCCTAGCACTATTTGCATGTCCGGCTTATACCATTCACAGTTTACTTTCAATGATCAAACTCATTATTAGTACTTACACTGTCAGTCTTCAGCAAGTACATACCAAATTACTGCAAAGCAAAGCTAGCAAACATGTGACATCAATGTGCCAAAAATTACTTTAAACTGCTTACGCAAAAGGCATAAAAGTCAGTGGGTTGAATGGTAGGAACCTCTCATAGATACCCCGAGTCGGCGTTAAATTATTTCTCCTATCTACGTTTTATTATTTTCCTTACAATCAAAACTTTCTATGCTATTTAAATAGGTTATTACTCGAAAGTTTCTCATCTGGAGGTGAAAAAAATATTCACCCACTAAAAAATATTTAGTCTTTACATCATCCAGATCACTGTTATATATATATATATATATATATATATATATATATATATATATATATATATATATGTATATATATATATATATATATATACATATATATACATATATATATATATATATATATTTATATATATATATATATATATATATATATATATATATATATATATTAGGTGTCAGTTTCACAATGACTGATAATTTGGTGACATCGAGATAAATTCAAGTTTTGTATATATATAATGATGTAAACTGGGCTATTCTGCAACTTTGTTAGACTGCAGCATATGAAGTACAGAGTTCGAATTTTGGAGCTAGATGGATCCAAGTTGGAGTGTTTTATATTGAAGATATCTTGTGTATGGAGTAATTACAGCCAGTCTTTTTGCGTATGTTTAAATTGGGAAAGGCGACACAGGAAAACCTCTATTTGCCATTTAGTGAAAGATTCTTTGACGAGGGAACAATGCAACGCTTTGCCTTCTGTTATCTTTCTGATAGATTGGAAACTGTAATACAAGAAATAATCAGATTGTAGGAAGTTATTTGTTCAATAATGGCGCCTTATTTTTTGTTTTTTGTTTTGATAAAAACAACGAGAGGAGTCACACATCACGTGAATATACCGAGTTTTTTCAGGTTTAAACACTTGTTTTCCAAGATGTAACGTGCTTTTGCCAATGGGACTACGTATGAAAATATTCGACTTTCATCTTTCTTGATATCAATTCGATGGAAGTATTCACTACATATGCGTGCATGACTAAACGTTACGATTGAGTTGGATGACATTGATTTTATATTTGATACATTTTACAAAAATAAATCCTCTACCCGGAGGTACGGTTTTATTGTAACAAAATGCTCTCGAGATAATAGAAAAAAACTGTCAGAGATAAATCTCCTCTTGGAGGAGGAGAAGTAGATATCACTCAATGTGCACGAACAAACACTACACGGAGAGTCACGCATGCGCATACATGTCACTGAAATTCAGATAACAGTTCAACAAAAACACAAACGTCTAAAGGGGGTGTTTCTCTAACTCTGACTTTCTTCTGAGGCTCTAAGCTCTTTTGCCTGCAGAATTTACGTAACATGAGATGTTTTAAAATCAGTACATATATATATAATCGATCGGTATAGACATGTTATGCATATGAATGATAAATATACATTATAAAACACATACACATATTCTAATGAAAAGGGATTAGTACTCATATTAAAGCAATGAAAACATAAGTATAATACACACATAAGTCATACAAACCTAGAAACTCATACATACGCATGTATATATATCCTTGCGTTATTTTTAATTCCTACTCACCGAGTGTTGTTGGCTCTGTCGGTTGAGGATTAAGATTATTTCCTGTTGAACCCAGTTTTGAGTCGTTCATGATGCTTACTCATTTATGTGGTCAGCTGTCCGATTTGACACTCGGTTTACGCCAGTTTCAGACGGAATATGTTTCCAAATGGAATGTAACTGAAATTATATATATATATATATATATATATATATATATATATATATATATATATATGGAGAGAGAGAGAGAGAGAGAGAGAGAGAGAGAGAGAGGGAGAGAGAATTGTCACACGAAGCTCATTTTAAAGGTTACTTGGAATTTCACACATCAGCCACAGAAATGTTTTTTTGTGTTTGGATGATTGAATTCCCGTCCGATTTCAATCATCCTACTTCAAAACCTGACTCCTAACATCCAGAAAATGAAATGATCAGCCAGGCTGATATAGAGGGAAAAAAGACAATAAGTAAAAAAAAATCATGCGACTGGTTGATCAGACAATAGACAATGCATTTCAGAACAAACAACAAATATTTCTCTAGCAATAAGGGACCGAACATAGCTAAAAGTGCACAGGGGAAATGACTCTTCTGTAAAAAAAAAGGTTGGTTGGTCAGGTAGACACAACCAATAATTGAATTCATAACGTATGAAAAAGGTAGATGTGACTGTTGTAGCGTAAACAAGATGCATTCAAGTGTCTATAATACATATAAATCACGATTAGTTCTAAAAAATGGCTTGTGAGACTAATGCTAAAAAGAACAATTGACAATTGATTTTTCTAAAATGCCAAGATTTCTTCGTTGGCTCAGGGAGATCAGTATGATGAAGATCTGTCAACATAAATTAATTAAAACTGATAACAATGTCAGTTGATGAGAAAAGGTTGGGTTCTAATCATTCAAGAGATCATCATATATCTATTGATAAAAACAATCATAGAAGGAGTCATGACTATATACCAGATCAAAGAGCGGAGGAAATTGATTTTCAGCCGAATACGCATCTTTCCTTGAATAATTCAATCTTAAGACATTAAACCTTATCCAGAAGGGACCTTAAAAATCATATGAATATTTATCCTTCTTATTCATATTATGAACAAATAAATCATCGACTGATTAAAGCTATAAATGAGTTTAGATTTTAATTTTCATGGCATGAAATGAAGTTACAATGTAATTGAATAGTGACCAGTGATCTCTCTCTTACAAAAGGTATACTGACCAATTTACTTTTCCCATGTTTTCTTGGTATTTTCGAAAAGATTGTCACTATTCAGAGCGAGTGAAAGAAATGACCATCAATCTTAATCCTAATTCGTGTTCATCCATTCTCTGCCAAAAGAATTGCATTAAAGAAATAAAAACAAGAAAACCGAAGAAAAATGCACCATAAATTGATCTGAAGCAAAATCCTATCAATTCAGCAAAATTTTATTCTCCTCTTTCTTAGAAGCCATCTTGGTATTTTTCGTCAAATCAGCCACGTGATACAGAGGAATTAGTCATTTATTTTTTCTATCCTGAAATAGTGCCAGGTCATCTGACTTTGGCAATCGAGTCTTGCCAAAGTTTGTTGCCGGATGTGAGTATGATTATTTGATCTTCCTGCGTTCGTGACAGTTTGATTTTTTTTGTTTTTCACCGGGCTGTGTTTAGTATAGCACAATATATAATGGTTAGACGCTGTAAAATAGTTTTGCGTCCCTCTCTCAAGCGAATGAATTTGCCTTCCCGCTTAACTACCTTCAAATTCATATTTCTACCAAGGTTCAAACCAAGGGCATGCTGCCTTCATATTTCGGCCAGGGTTCAAACCAATAGTGTATTGTGCTTTGTATTTTCGGTGGGCTATCTGCTACGGATGCACAAAAGTGCAAAATATTTTAATGTCTGTAAAAAGTAATGGACAAGGGGAGCCTTTTTGATTCAATGTTGGGAAGGTAGTCCAGATGATAATTGCAAAGTTTCACACCTTCGTAGTTTTGGAAGAGAAACTAAATTTTGATTAGATAATATGATGATAATAGTGTTTAATCTGAATTCTGTTTTCCATCACTCTCTAATTCCTACCATAGGGACCACCTTTCCTATACTAAGTCGGAGAAGTTTCAACTATCCATTGCTTTTTAGAGACAATAAAATATTTTTACATTTTTGTGCATCCGTAGCACGTGACACATTAAGAAAACCATACGCCACTGGCTGGAGCACTTCCATTTGCAACATTAGGAAATGTATAGCTAATACCTTGTAAAGACTCAACTATTTAACATTCACTGCATCCATGTGAAAGTCACCAATTGAACGGAAGCATGGAACATAAAAAAGATTGGATTCATACGGAGTAACCATGCAACATGTACAGAAGAGAATCATGCCCAAACGTACATTGAAAAACCACGAGACAGAACAGTATATCAAAGAAAACAGGGTTCGAGTATGGAAGAATGTTAGACAACTGTTGGACATCATGACTCACAACACGTAAACCCAGATATCAGACGAGAGATAATGGTCGATAAAAGTAAGATGGCAGAACGAACTGGACGAATTCAAAAAGGACTGGCTCTGCAACGACCATGATAAAAACGTTTGACAGATTTGGTGGGAGATTTATGTTCAACGACAGCTGCAAAGGGGCTGTTGTTGCTACTGCTGATGATGACTTGACATTGAGTTTTTTTTCAGTTTCACCTTAGATTCAATAAAAGGAAAAAAAAAATCAGGGATATCAATTTGGCAATTAAAATAGATTTCGAAATTTCTGCAAATGCAGAACAATAACTATTAATCCTTATCCTCCTCGCTCTCACAGACGAGATAACTCGTCTTATCAAGTCGTCAATCCAGTGCCACGGACGAAATAACCCAATTCTTTCCTTTTCTTACATATATTTCAGTATATACTAGTTAACATCCGTAAAATCGTGGATATATTTGAATTTCTATGTGATGGTTATCAGAAAATATACTACTGAATTCATCCCATCGGGTAGGGAATATCTGAAGAACAAATCGTTTCCTTTTAGTGTAATAATCGATTGTTGCGGACGGAGAAACAGGAAGAATACACCGTTGATTTGATAAGCAGATTTCATTTATAATATATATTCTGTTTTGCATATTAGTTGATCTTTATGAACGATTCAAAATGTAATTAATTTCATTGAAAAACGAAGACTGTTGTTTTATAATGCATCTACCATCCTTATGTCCATATCTCTCTATGTAGGCACCTCAATTACTGATAATTTAAATTCATTTGAGAACTTAGTTCCAGAGAAAATCAAACACTTTTTTACTAACAGGATGTCCAGTCCAATGACAGGTTTCAAGCCCAACTTGATAATGAATGTTTTTCATTGAGCCTGTCGACTCCCCCAATTTAGCTGCAAAAAAAAAACGTGAGAGAAAGATTGGGGGCGGAAGAGTCAAACCTTGGAATTATTTTTCCATGTTTTTGGCCGTTGGCTCCCCGCAGCGATTAAAAAAATTCCAAATCAATCTATGTTGAAACGGTCTGAAAAGTCACTGAAAAAGACAGTAGGGGAAAGAGGCTGGCTTACTAAGAGAAAAAATTGAAGAAAAGGAGGAGCCGAGCGTGACTGAGTTTCCCCATTTCAAATGATCCCCAATTAAAAACGAAATAAAAGTTGCAGCATTACCAGTTGTAGTAGTTGAAATAGTAGCTAGGAAAAGAAGCCAGAGCTAAAACGTGTCTCTGGTTGCATTTAAGATCTAGCAAGAGAGTTGGAACATTGAAAGATATACTCAACAGCGGATGGACTGAGTGTTGATAAAGATCTAAACGCAGTTTCAGATAAAAAAAATAATAGAAACACCGAAAGCAAATTACAAGCAAACCTGAAAAAGAATTATGGTGAAACCACGATGCATAAACAATTGCACAAGTCATCTTTTATTCATCCATTTATTTATCTATCTCTTTCTTTCAATTTTTTTCTCTTTCAAATCCAATTGGATTTTGTGATCCAATTGCATGCCTACCAAAGCGAATCAGTTAATCGCAATGATATGGAGAGACAAAATAAAAGGATCTACTGAGAGCAAAATTAAATTTACTTTAGCAAGAACATTTTGTGTATTTTTGTCTGGGTTGTTTGTTGGGTCTCGAACGAGTCAAGCTGAAATACCTATAAGTGAGACGAATTTCCTCGAATGTTTTCCTGCTTTTCCGAAAGTAAATGATTCCCAATCACTGGTTGTGAATGTCTTTCAATTTTCCTCATTGGCAATTTCTATTTTCAGCCTCGATTAACTAAATCGCATTTAAAAAAAATCCTATCCAAAGAGCTTTTGACCAGAAATCAAGTTAATAACATATGACTGACACATAGTACGATTTGATGACCAATTTGTTAATACTTTATCCCAGTACAACGCTGAACTTTCTCCTCAAATAATTTTAGACAAAGCTGAAACTTTGAATACAACAAAGAATTGGAATACGTGATATAACCAGAAAATCTTAGAGACATTTGATAACAGAAAATATTCCCATGTTATATATATTCAACTTTCGGCTAAAAATAGTTAGTGAATGTTGAGTTGGCTATGAAGTGAAATTTAATAGTTTTCTTTCTCCAACAGAAAGCTTTTTGTTGTTGCATATTCTCATCGGTCCAATAAAGAATAATTGGCTAATGGAATAATGTTCGATTTGACTTTCCTGTCAAAATTCTTCAGATTTCATAAAGGTTGTACTAAATGTATCAATGAAAGTCAATGGTACCTTATCATTTTCTCTGAAATTGGCAACGCTTGGAAACCAATTGAAATAACTGAAAAGTCACAGGGGTCCAAATCTACACTGTTGGAGGCTAATAAACCAGGAAAATACATTTTTGAGCAAAAGATGTGGAAAATGACTAGCTCCATCACGATGAGTGTGACAATCACACATTATATAAGTTTATTTCATTGTGCCCCACTGCGACCGAGTAGAGTCAAAAAAGAATATATGTTTATGCAAGCCAAGTATCAACTTTTCTGATTTATCGTCAGTTTACATCGAATCAGAGATATCAGTCTTCGAGTTACTTCCCGAATTAACCTTGTACATCCCAGAACATACAGATTCACCAAGTTGTACTTTCTTTGTAAGTAAAATATGTATTTTGCTCTGCCTTGTTGCTGTGACACATTCTTTTTTCCCATTGAAGCAATGAGTTGGTAATCGCAAAAAGCAAAGACTTGAAATACTGACCCCAAAGCAAGCTAGTCCTGTATTCAAGTATGTTAAGCGCAACACAGTCATCACAGTCAATTCAAATCAGTTGTTTTTGTGCAGCACAAATGTAAACTTAGTATAAACAACTCTTCAGTTCGTACAATCATTTCAAGTATCAGCGAAGTATCCGTTTCCGTCAAATGTCTTTATCAAAGAAGCAAATTGCACTTAGAGGTCAAAGTTTTAATCAAAATAAACATTGGCCGAAAAAATGATGATCCACGGATCCTGAATTGAAATAATTTAAAGCTAACTGAAAATTCAAGTCATCAACAGACTCTAAATTTGTTAAATTTTGAAATAATTGAGACATTTCAATATTTTTGTATCCTATTTTAATTAAATTCGAGAATCAAATGAAAAAATTAAAGAATATATTGGTCCAGTAGGTTGGAATATTCACCGTAAAATTTTAGATACTGTAAATAATTGGTTCGAATCTTATTTTACTTATTGGCTTAGACTTAATATCAATTTCAGCATAGGCTGAAATTGAAAATCCATTATAGGCTGAAAAAAAAATTGAAGTTTGAATAAAGTAGAGCAATTGAATTTTTCATATGTCTATAATTAAATGCATTTTGGAATGAAAAGAAAAAGTTTTTCCCTATGGGCTAAGGGTTCCTATATATAATCAAGATATTCCAAAAATTTGATAACAAAAGTCTATAAATAATATTAGTAGGGATACCAAGTATCATTCGGAGATCCTAAATATGAAAGATTTATCTATTATTTAATTTGAGGGTCCTCCCATGTTCAGTTCAACCCCATTGGATCTCAATTTATTATTCACACCCCGTAATAATTCTTGATGTTTACTCTAAATTTCAATGAGATTTCATGAGAGGATAGATTATTGAAATAGGAGAGAATGATTTAATTTTGAATACCATATCTATGTGCAGTTATCTCTCCTAAATTGTGGACAGAAGTATTGAATTAAAGACCATTTAAAAAAAAGTTTTTGACATATTGGAGTCAAAGTTCTCATTTAACCCCTCCCTAACTGGACGTACTAAAAACACCTGCCCGTAAGAGCGAATTTCAGGTAGTTGTACATATTTTATAATAGACTGAATTGGACTATTTTTCGGTTCGTTTTATTCACGAAAAATATAAATTCTGACAAAGCTTTTCTGTAATTCTACTTTTGTATATTATTTTGTGTCCCTGGGTAAATTAAAGATTTCCGTTGTGGAAAATTCAGAAAGTTCTTTCTTGTAGACCGTTGTTCTATTTTTTTAGATGAATAAATACAAATAATACATTGATAAATAATTGTGAAATGATAATTATTCATGTTAGGAATCATGATTATTTTTATGCAACACTGCAGGTTCGAATTCAAACAAGTTTCCAATAAAATCAACTTCCAGTAGTGACAGAAAAATGGCCCTAACGCAAATCAACAACGACCATATTTGATCGGACACATATAAAGTTTGTCCGGAAAGTATCCAGCCATTGAAAAAAATCCTGTGAACCGGTTGATGACTTTGATGTAAGTTGATGACCGATCATTAAAATCACTGATTCTGCTCCATTTCTTCCTTTGCCCATATTCTACAGTTCCAGGCATTGTCATTGAAATACGTTCAGAACTTGTGGAGATATTTTGTGTACAGACATACAGAAAGAAATGAGTAAATATATGTACATCTTACAACTTTGTTCGCAGAAGTGAAAATAACCTACCCAGCCTCTTAGGAAACTTCATGGATTCTATTGTTTTTGCTATTCATTATCATGGGAAAATAAAAAGATGAATACATCATGATGTCAACAAATAGTTTGGAATAAAAAAGATTGCTTTTGCATGTCATCTCTTTTACATGTGTCTTGATTCTGTTTTGTTTTTAAATATGATAATTTAAACATTCTGAAACCATGAGACATTTTGGAAAGCAGACTTTCACGACTTGTACAAAGGCTACATCCCATGATACGAAGCGAATTTGTGATATTTATAATAAAAATCCAAGTAGAGTTTATCGTATGATCGGTTAGTCGGATGTGTAAATCTGTACGCTCTTCCCGGGTATTTTCTCTTCCAGTTTATACATTTTCTTTACCTTTCCACCATATATATATATATATATATATATATATATATATATATATATGTACATACAAATATTCATACATAATCACTGGCAAGGAAAATCGATAATACAAATTGCAGGCAAATAAATATGCAAAGATATCTATATGCATGCATGCATATACATAAGTCAGAGTGCGTGTTTGTGAAAAAAAATTACGTTAGAGCCAAATTTATTCAGGAACTTCTAACTCGCAATGCTTATATATACAGCGTGTGCGAAAGTATAATTCAAAGGGTTATATCATTGTAAATTTAGTTTCATGTTAGTGAGAAATAAATAATTACACCACTGTAAGATGATGAAAACATTTTTCTTGGTAGTTAATAAACAGGATTTAGTTATAACCTCGCATTTTAAGTGTGCAATATCATCAGGTAAGCACTGCAGAAGTGTGGAGAAGTATATCATCAAACAGCTTGGAGGAAAAAAAACCCAGTAACATCCTTGAAATATCAAGACTGATCACCAGGGATTGTCAAACAGTGAAGAAATACGTAAAATACCGTAGTACATCGTGTAGAACAGATAAAATCAAGTCCTGGATAATAACACTACGGGGAGAGTTTTGAAGTGAGTGTATTCTTAGAAAAAACAAACCCTTAGCGGCAAAACTACGATTGAGAGGTAACGTGTCTAAATCTACTGATGCTGAATTCTCCGTCATGTTACAAAATGTGTCAGGCTTGACCGGTTTTGAACTTCAGACAGAAGGCAGAACATCTGAAACGGGTTTAGAAGTATTTAAAAATTGATTTTGATATTGTTCAAGACGATGACAAGAGCCGAACTACAGGATAAATGGAATTCTGGTCACGTTTCAAGCAGGTGAAGCGGTTATGTTATTGTAAGAGATGTAAGGGCCATGTAAGAGATGACTTAGTTGAACCTTGACTTGTATCCGATGCAATAGAAATGAGTTCCCTGGCTCGACTGAATTTTTGAAAAAACATTTTCCAGATATCTCGGTCTACGCACAACCTAACTACATGAATGAAATTGACCTTATATACGAATGCAAAGGCCCACTACCCAATTAAAGTAAGTTTCTGAAATGATTGATGGACTGGTCACCATTTTCTTCTGATTTCAAGACGACTGAATCTTTCTGGAGCAACTTCAAGAGGATTGTGTATGAAAATTGGCGTAAGTTTGCAGCAATGGAGACTTATAACAAGTTATCTTGACAAAAATATATGTAGTAATAATCTATAGGCTTCAACATTTCGAACTATACCGGCACTAAGCTGGGTGTAAGCAATGACACGTTGAAATACAATGTTTATACCAAAGTAATAAGTAATATTTTCTAATTGCTTATATGTAAAGGAAAGAATAAAGATATCTAATATTCCCTTCAACTTTTGCTTTTGTCACCAGGTTGCTGTTGATTTGATATTTACCTATCCCTAATTGGACAATAGTCACAGCAACATATGCAGCAAAATTAAAATATCTAAACTAGTGTTGAACAAAGATGATCACAAAAATGTCAGAAATGAGAACTTTATTGATTTATTTCTATGAATCGGGCTTCAAATAAAATCTTCCTATCTTTTTCTGTTCCAACCTAACGGTGTTCAAAGTCTAGTAAATACCGATAAAAGTACTTGCCTTGCTTTTCCAAATACATCCTTATGTTCTACTAACATTTATCAAGATGTCCGTCAATGTTTTGGACTTTGAGGGACATCTTGAAGCGAATTTGGCTGCATTTTTTGACACAGTCTCAACCAGCTCAACATGGTTTTTGGCCTTGTGATTGCCCATGAATCTTTTAACTACTCTGAAATGCTGTACCAATGTATCAAACCACTTCCACCTTCCTAGTGACCTTTTTCAGGAATTCCTGGTACCCCAGATCTTCATTATCAATGGTCAAACGGAGACATCAGCTTTCACCTTTTCCACAGGCACCTTGTGGGGAAAATTTAATATCTTTGAAAAATGTGATAATTAGAACTGAGCCCTAAATATATAGATGTATATATATATATATGGTTCCACAAGGTACATTTTAATACACGCTCACACAGTACACACCACTGATGATGGGAAGAATCCCGAAACATGTATGAACTATTGACATATAAGGATTAATAAACCTTACCACCAAAAACTTCACTCCCGAGTCTGTCTCACTCTCTGAAGTACACATTATATATATATATATATATATATATATATATATATATATATATGAATGACACATTTTTATAATTAACTTTATCATAGATAGTTGTGCAAAGAGAACATGATATCTATCTCTCTCTCTTTCTCTCTCTCCCTCCTTCTCTCTCTCTTTCTCCCTCTCTCTCTCTCTCCCTATATATATATATATATATATATATGATTTTCAGTAAATAGATTTGTGTGATAAAGTTTATAATAAAAAATGTGTCATATATATATAGGGTTCATTCATATCTGCATTCCAAGGTATTAGTGAAACAGAACTGCAAACACACACGCATATATATATATATATATATATATATATATATATATATATATATATATATATATATATATGAATTACAAAGATGTAAACCCATCGGCTGCTGGCTGATCCTTATTGTTTTTTGTGAAATATTAAAACACAAGAAAACATTTACATTACGAATTCTTCAATCATTCAATCAGGTTTGAATGTTCATGGAAACCTATGGATTCAAACCAGTAATTACTATATATTTATGAGGATAATCCCGACTTATTTGGTTGGTTCCCTGAATAACCAGTCCCAAAGCTTGATTTTATTCTATATATAATGAATATGGATGAATCTAAATAAGAATATGCACCCCCCAAACAAACGCAACCAATTTTTTGAACGAAGAGGGTAAGGTAAGAGGCTTTTTTTCTTCTCTAATAACAATACAGAAAAGGAATGGAATAATACTCTGGGATTCAAATTTGAACATTATGTTTTGGTTATCATACGGGAAATGAAATTTTAAAAAGTTTTTGGTGACTTCCAGGAGACTCTGATGAAAGATCAAAATAGCATTTTTACAATCCAAGGATATTTAACTTTAAGCTGATAAATGAGAAGATAAAACCATGGATTAAGTAGAGTATGAGGGAGCACATCAATATTTGAGAGATCACAAACCAAATTATATGAATTGAATACAAACAAGACTTGCCAATCCGTCAGAATCGGTAAAATTCCCAAAAGTATCATGAAAAATATAACCAACAAAGTTGAGGTTACACTAAAAAATTCCCGATTGGAAAGTACCAAAGACGTGTCGACAGGTTCGACAACATTGCAGATAAAAACGATGTCGCTTTCACATGATTTAACACTGAAATTCATACCTTCATCATCGAAAAAAAAATTTCAATGAGGCAATTGACTATGCAAAGAGATTTACCAAAATACCAGACCAGGACATTGATATGATCGGGCATGGTAGAATATTTATTTTTGTCATTAACAACCGAACCTAGGTAAAAACGAGAAGTAAAAGAACTCTCATCATGCTTATGGGTCCTGTTACTCGGGACAAATCTCTGATCTAATTGGTCTGTATATTATGCATTTATTTGATAGATACATCCCTAATGAAGATGTAAGGCTATGTAGGTACGTTGTAGTTCAAGATATAAATGGTCTTAAGGCCAACAGGATTGCCAAAACAGCATAAGCATTAAAAAGTGTAAGCTTCAAAGGTTAGATTGACCTTAAAATTAAGACTATTTATTTTCAGATAACTCTTCTAAACTACTTGATGAATCTTTGAAAAAATCATTGAAGGATGATCAATAAATAAATAAATGAATAAAAAATCTTACTCATTGGTTATTATTAAGCAGTTACCTGAATCTGACTGTAGAAATGATTGAAACTCTTCCAAAATCGATATGTTCAACAAGGTCAGAGATATTCATAATAATGCACGAAATGAGTGTCGGATTAATACTTATATAAAGTTCACAAAAATGAAAACAAAAGAAAGAAAAGCAGAAATATTTATGGTTTAATCCATCTTTTTGCAATTTGGTTGGATTTGATGTTGGGTAGTTGTTCTTAGATAAAATTGATAAACATTCTGTACGGATTTTTCAGTAGAGTTTCCAACAAAAATACCAATCGTCAGTTATCGTTTCATAAGTGACATGGCCCAATAAGTAGGCACAATAAGAAATTTTTGAACAAAAATCACAACACAAACCCATTACCCGTGGCTTAATGTAATTGCAGAAACAAAGACGGATGTCCTTCAAAGAATAAGTGTTAAGAAAAAATATCATACACCAAGCAAATGAGTCTTCTAAAGGGAATCCAAGTTTAGAAAAGTGCTATATCGGAGCATTTAGATGGTAGATTGGAAATTGAGATTTTATTTTCAGAGAAGTTCATTCCAACAATTAAAACATAGGTAAATATGTTTAGTGCCCAAACAATAAAAAAATGAACCCAATAATCGAATGGAATGTTCTACACAAATGGAATGTTCTACACAACTTGAATTAATAGATAATAGAAAAAAAGTGCGTTATACCTAATTTTAAATCGTTATGGATCCTTTAAATTAAAAAAAAATGTGATTAATTCTATGTCTATTTAAAATCGAATTGAAATAACTGTTGGGATTGATGGTTTTCCAAAATATCTATAATTCACTCGCCACAATATGTGTCAATGGAGGTTGAATTGAGGTTTCCTGTGAGCCAATTTCTATTTAACGTTAAAATTCTATTGCAGAAGGTTTTCTGAAGTATCAAAAGATAATATACGGTTTTAAAATACGTGAAAACTCACTACAAAGGATTATGAGTGTATGTAGGGAATAGAAAAGGAAATTGAATCGGAAAATGATCGTATCTACCTTTTTTTTGGAAATAGGGATATACGTCTGATGTATTGTCCTTACTCATAAATAGAAATTATTGGTTAGAAGCGTTTGATTCCCAGAAACATTTGAATATGAAATGATAATAGAATAATGCATTATTCAAATGTGAATCTGCTTTTTATTTTCATAATTAACAAGAAACGACATATTGAAGTTTCCTGATGAGTGCACGAAATGTTTATATCCATCAGTTATGTCCTTGTAATTCTGATCATTATAGACTGAGCTCTGTTTACAACGAACTGATTCTGTTTCCTATTGTTTGCATTTTTATAAATTGAGAACAAATAATATGAATGATAGCTTAGCTTGAAGAAAATGAGAATCCTCACTTACACAGATAGATAAAGAGGGAGACGGAGATATGGGGTGTTGATCAGTTCTTTAATTGCCATGGGCGCCCTTATCTGCTAATCACCCTTCTTCTATTGACAAACCTTTGAACGTCTAAGTTTCATGCCAGGGACTACTATACACCGCCCTTTTTCTTAACGTTTTTTTCACTTTCTCTCCCCAATGTCCTTTTGAATAGGTGGATATGACTGGCTATATTTCTGTGGGGGTTCCAAGCGACCATGCTCCATCCAAAGATGCTTTTATCATCCTTTTGGATATTTCACATGTACAAAAGTATCTTCAACAATAGTGATATTCTAAAGAATAAAAAGCACTCAAAACTAAAAAGTTTCTAAATGATTTGAAGGCTGTATATGCTGGAAACAACTGAAACATTTTCAATTGGAGTTTGAACATGATTCACTGATTTATTGGTCGGTGGCTTTCAACAAATGAATCATCGGCAGTTCCAGGCAATGACTTAGGAATGAATAGTATGTGAAAAATGGTTTAAAACCTAAATTGATATATAGGGCACTTGAAAGTCGGTTCAACCTATCCTTTATTTATCCTAGCGTCAAGTTAGCTCAATAAACAAATTTACAGCCATTTTGTTTGAGAATCACAAACAAGCACGCAAACAAGAGAGCAAACAATTTCTCTCCACTCTTTTGTTCTTTTTTTTCTCTCTGTCTCTCCCTACACACACACACACACACACACACACACATATATATATATATATAACAAAACCTGCAAGGTTCTACCTACTCCCCCAAATCCACAAACAAAATAACCAAGATAGACCAGTCATCTCCTCCACGAACTGCTACACTACCCAACTATCTAAATATGTAGATCACTACATCCAACCCTTAGTAATGCAATTTGAATCCTACGTACGAGACACCACAGACCTTCTAAACAAAATCAAACACATTACAGCAATATCAGACTAAGCACTTCTAGTCAGTATGGATGTTAAATCCCTATACTCCAACATCAAACATGAAGAAGGTATCCCAGCACTTACCGAAGCCCTAAACAATAAAACTACTAAAGAACCCAGCACAATAACAATTACCACTCTTATGCACCACAATCTAACTCTAAATAGCTTCAACTTCATCAATAGACACTTCCTCCAGGTGAAAGGCTGCGCCATGGGCACAGTAGCAGCCCCATCCTATGCTAATATGTTCAAGGGTAAATTTGAAGAAACCTACATTTACCCAGAGATATATAATGATTGCATTTTCATGGCAGATACATAGACGACATTTTTTTCATATATACATGCGAAAAAGCCAAACTAGATAATTTTTTTATACATATAGACTTGGCACATGACTCTCTTAAGTTTGACTTCACGACATCCACTGACTCCATAGCTTTCTTAGACACCCACATATGGACATTATATTCCTTCTAGAGTGCAATAGATGTAAGTTACAGTACATAGGCAAGTCCAAGTGGCAATTGAATATTAGACTCAACAATTATAGACCAAGACAAACTGCAACTGCTAACCAAAGACCTTATACCTAACTGGACATTCTCCCACTCAGCAGGAGGCCTCCAGCAGCCCTTACAACATAATTTACCCACAATGCATAGCTCCTGATTGTGGACTCTGGTTCCACAGGGGAACTTTTAACACACACTCACACGGCACACACCACTGATGATGGGAAAAATTCCGAAACATGTCTGGACAATTTACTTCTAATGATTAATAAACCTTACCTCTAAACACCTTACTCCCAAGTCTGTCTCATTTTCTACAGTACACATTATACATATGTGTGTATATATATATATATATATATATATATATATATATATATATATATATATATATATAATAAAATGCATCATATCATACGGAAACATGTGCATCGCTACGATGAATCGGCTATCTTATCACTGGCACGATAGATTCCTGCAGCAACCAATTTTTAAAAAAATGTTTATTTTATTTACAATTTCTTATTTGAATGATGTATCAAGCTTGTAGATATCATTCAAAAAAGTTCCGATCTGACATATTGAAATTCATTAATCATTCTGTTAAACCAAATATGTCCATTCATTTTTCGAACATACACACATGCACACACACATACACACACGTGTATATATGAATATATATATATATATATATATATATATATATATATATATATATATATATGGAGAGAGGTTGAGAGAGAGAGAGAGGGATAGAGAGAGAGATAAAAAGTAAGGCACAATTAAGCCTGACATGTGTGTGTGTGTGATTATAAATTTGATCATATTATATTGAAACTCTAATTTGAAATAATGTCCTAGTGAATATTTCATTTTGCATTGACAACGTGGATAGAATGAACTATTAAAGGAAATGGGGCTGCTGCAGTAATGAAAGCTGCAACCAACAGGGTAGCTGCTTCGACGTACCGTTGCTCATACCATTGACCAAAACAGATTTGGGCAATACAAAGGTCTTAATAACTATTTTCGCTCTGAATTCCCATTTTATTAATTCTTGGTCAATATTTGCTCGATTTGCTTCTTGCAAAACGACAAATATGTTTATTTTTTCAAAGAAATTAATTTATGATCCGACAGAATAATCATAAATCGCGTTTTATCATACTTATTTGAAACGATTCCTGTTATCACACGGTGATTGTATCTTTTAGCTTAGACAACGTAAATGGAATAATTCTAAATAAGAGCTTCAATATGATAAATATGTGTACCATATATATATATATATATGAAAACATACACACACACACACACACATTTACACACAGACACACACACACACACACACACACACACACACATATATATGAAGAGTAGGAGGGGGATAATGTATTATACTGTTTTTCATATGTCTTCCAAAAGTTATGGACTATTATAAAAAAAATGAATATCCCCCCATTTCACAAATAGAAATAGAGATCATTCTCTTGCCCTAAGGTCCCAGCAAGGTATATCAAAACTGTCACATACCGGTTTCACATACTTAGATTATCAAATATTGGATAATGTCGACTGCTGTAGGCATATTCTCAATATAAATTTGGCCACGTACATATTATGTTTCTTCCGTGGAGATTGATATGTTGACAATTCCTATCGTGAAAGTGTATTTTATATAAAACTACCTTGAATAATCATTGAGGTTGTATTGAATATTAAATAGTAAAGAGAGGGCCGACGCCACATATCACTTTACTCCGAGCTAGAAGCATTATAATTGCCTTACTATGCACAAAGTAAAATTGCAGACCGAAGTCTGAATCTGAATAAGGGTGAAAAACAGCTAAAAAAAAAAAAAAGAGAACTCAAGCGAATTTATCATGTATTGTATGAGCACCTAGTAATGTTAGGAAAGTTGTGCAAAGAGATTGTGGAAATTCTAAATCAAATGATGATTTGGAATCATCCAGGAGATAGCATTACTAAATAAACAGATTGGATAGGGAAGTTCCGTAGTATTCAAAAGATATTGTTAGTTGACCATCACTCCAACACACACACATGCACACAAACACACACACACAAACACACACACACATACACACATACATACATATATTGAAATTGAATGAGTATTCAGAACACCTTGCTGTGTGCAAATAAGATTTTGACGTTTCGACAGTTCATCTCGTCATCTTCAGAAAAAGATATGAAGGTACAAAATAATGTGTTAAATAAAGTCCACGTCTACTTGCCAGCTTAGTGATTGATTATTACATTAAGCATTTCAAATAGTAAAGATTCGGACAAGGTATCTTGAATGTGGGGTGTTTATTTTTCAAGTGTTCACTATATGTATGACATATATTAAACATTATATATACATAAAAATAGCTTAGCCTAACTCTGCACCGAATATGGAAAATAAGCGAGTTAAGTTCATGCAATAGTTGATTCAACTCTGCGTAGGTAGTGTGATAAAAATGAATAATGAAAATAAATATGAGTGCACAAGATATCTCTGAAATCATCCCAAAATTAATAATTAGAAAAGAAGTTGATAACATAATAAATGTGTTTGAGCGGAAGATACTTTTTAGAAGATTGTTTTTCTGCAAAAATACAGAGTGTTTTGGTCCTTTTCAATCACTATCCTAGCTTGCAGATATTATTGTCGAAATATAACCTTGAAATTCATAGTATAGCAATAAAAAAAATATCAGAAGATATCAAGCCAAAAAGAAGAAAAAAAAGAATGAAGGAATCACAGAATGAAAGAGAGACGAAGGATGGAAGAAAGAAAGATACAAAAGGATAAAACTGGGAAAAGGACGAAAAGACGAAAGAAAGAGAGAGAGAAAGAAAGGAAGAAAGAAAATAAGGTAAAAAGAAGTAGGAAAAGGAGGAAGGGAAAATGCAATGGAAAGAAAGAGAAGAAAAAAAATGGGATAAGACAGAAAGAAGACACACACACACACACACACACACACACACACACACACACACACGTATATATATATATATATATATATATATATATATATATATATATATATATATATATATATATACATATATATATCATTGAATGCTTGATTTCACCGTCTTCTTTCTCCCTGGAATCGATGCACAAATCATAATTGACTGGCTGGGGACCATCCTGAAAGGATAGGGATGAAAATTCTTACTGGTGGTCACCACTAGGCTTGATTTCCAGTTTTCAGGTAATTGACTAGGGAGTTCCCAATCTGTGACCCATCCTATCACAGTAACCCATTGGTTTTAGGATTCTATGGGGATGGGTACAATGTTGCATGCTCTATTATGGAAATTGATTGAACTAACGAAAAATTTAATAGATTATTCAATTAAATTTTGAATGAAAATTATGTGTACTTTCTTGAATTATTGAAATTAATATAATGAATAATTTTATATGATGAATACTTGTTTATATTAGAAATACACTTCATATGTATCATTAAATCATATGTAAACTAATTTAGTATTAGATTATTTTTGAATAATATGCACAAACGCACACACACAATTACACACACTGACACACACACATATGTATATATATATATGATTACATGTATCCTATATCATCTTCATGGATCATTGGTAACTGCTGTTGATATTTAGCGATCATCGACAACGGGCTTGAGCCTCATTCAAAGTTTATTATTGATATCCATTTCAGACCTGAACATACTGAACGAAGGCTTGACACTCCTAACTACATTTGTGTTGATTAACATTATTAGCTGCTCGGGCAGAATTCGTCTAACTTTTTTTGATGGATAACATTACCGTTGACAGTACAAAGATCTGTAATCGTAAAGAAATATGACTATGTTTACACCAAATATCAAGAAGTATACAGTCACATTAGTAAATCTAATCTTTGAGTATCACTCTTAATGTAAATTAACGACATTTCATTTGTAAAACCCAACATAACTTTCTCAAACTATTCATAATGCTGTCTCTTCTTTGGCTTAAAATGAACGTTTCCTCAAATATGATTGTTGCAGGAAAAGAGGCTGTTCATCAAAAGACGCAAAATAAGATAAACAAGCTATGGTAAGTTTGGTTTCAACTTGGGTTCCCTCTAATCAAAGGGCAGAAATGAGTCATTGTACGTCCAGAAAGACGCTCATACCTCTGTACTTTTCATCAAACCTGTCCATCTAAAATTGCATGCTGTTCACCTCTCCGTGTGGAAGGATTTTAGCCGTTTTTTGAGCATTATAACTCTGCTTCTGAATGCTGAGGTTTGAAAGCTTAAAAGCAAGGGGGAATTCCATGCCTTGACGTAGCTGGATTTGGGAGATTCTGTGATTCTATTAGCGCAATATATCGGAGTGCAAATAAAGTTGTTTACAACCTGATGAAAGGTAGCTCCTTTGAGTGAAGAATCAGTAGAGGAAGGAGAAAATGACCCCGTGAAATGATGAGCATCCTTATTATTTCTGCTTTTGAAGAAAGAGTTCATTAATATCCAGCAGAATGTCGCAGTGAGGTAAATTCAACATTGTAACTCAACTCTAACGCCTGTATTATTTTTGCTACTACAAAATTTTGCTGTCTTATGTAATCATTATAAAGTTATTAATTGTAATGTAATTTATTGAATATCATAAATATATATCTATAAACCGCCATTTCTGGAATATTGATGATGACTCTAAACCCTGGAGAAATTTAAGACGAGCAAACGTTTAGTTTGGGTGATCATGTTGATGAAATGCTATCAATCGACGTGAACGGTATATTAATATATGTTCGATTCTAGAAAATCAAATTTTATCAGCAACATTATCGAAGAGAAATGAACAGTTTTTAAATATATAATGAAGATAACGGAGAGAACAATTGAGGAAGGATGTTAATTATTATTTAATATTTCATTCCCGTAAACTCTGGTTACGACTGTGATACATTTTTTCCTCAACGTACGATCTTTTACTAACTGCAATCTTTGAAATGAGATACCAAGTAATCATTGTGTTAACACGTTTATTTGACCAGCTCTCAATTTATCTTTCACGTGAAATATTTTGTTTTGGTTAGATGATCAAAACACTCCATGTTATGACGAATTTAAGCTTGAGACAAAAAAGATCAATCTTCCTTTATCTAATCCCTTTGACTGCATGTTGAATGTGGTATATATATGCATGTGTATCTCTCTGGTGTATAGTTGTACAGTATTTTTGTACTTGTATGTGGCTTTTGCGTTGAGTGCATATACGGCATTTGTTTTGATGTGTGTTTATGCAGCACATGGGTATGCTTACGTGCGTATGTAACACATGTGTAAACTTATGTGCGTAGGTGTGTGTATTCAGTGGCTTTGTGCATCTGTGTATATGTGTCAGTGGTGTATATCTGTATATTACAGGTATGAATACGTGAATGTGTGTAAATGATGTATTTGTGGAGTGTTCATGCATGAATATATTGCATTTGAATGCGCATATGCGTTTATATGGCGTTCGTGTATGTGTGAGTTCATGAAATGCATGTGTAGATATTTATGTTTATGCATAGGTGTGCTTATGCTGTGTTTGTGTGTATGGTATGTATGTGGATTTGTGTACATGGCATGTGTGTATATGTGTATGTAGTGTGTTTGATACGTAACTTCAACTGGGGTGAGGTGGAATTCTGCTCTCAGAAAGAGAAGGGAAGGATACGGAAGGGATTGAATGGGAGAAGGAAAAATGCTGCTGCACAATGGTTATATATGTTATAGTCTTTTGGGGGGTAGAAGCTTTGTCACTATAGATAACGGCTGTCTCTTGAACAAGTTTGAAGAAAATATCAATTCTCTCACGATTGGTTGGTTAAAACAAAGATCTGTCAGGCTTCACAAGTAAGAAAACAGAATATTCAACTTCTTGCAGGATATCTCTCACCAAACAAGGCGAATGTTGGATCAGTTTTTGATCAAAACTTACCTGCATTTTGGGGTGTCTTGGCTCGGAAAGTGGGATCTTCTCTCTGTTACGTGGGGGAAAAGTTATCAAATCTCACAGGAAAATAGCTGTTCTCACTTAAAAAAACAATTCAAGGAAAATATATAGGGTTGGGTTCGGACACATAAAAAATAGATAAAGAACGTTGAAAAGGAAATACGATTTTCCAGAATTCTATTACGCATCAACCAAGCAAAAATTATCATTTTAAACGAATTGATAGAAATTTTTTTTACTCATTTATTAAAAGACCGAGTCCAGAAAATAATATTTTTAATATGATTCTTACTCCCGCTTGACTTCGATGATGTGTTGCATAGATATACATAGATGCTTTCATTGAATTTTTTTTTCACATATTTTACTGACGAATCCTTCCAGAAATGTTTACTATTTTTTTAAAGAAAATCCCTTCCAGGACGACTGTCGTCCATGCACCTATATGATATGTGTGTACCTCGTATGTGTCAATGTAAGTATATGATTTTAACCTGTATGTGTATGCGTGAATCTATGCGATATATATGGGTGTATGTGTATGTGTGCTTGTGGTCTCACGGAGTATGAGTGTATATGTTCATGTGTGTATTTGTGTGCGTATGAGGTATGTATGCATGTTGTATGTGTATACATATGATCAAATTATTCTTCTTTGTAATGAACATATGTGTTCGAGTAAATCTGGTTGCAAGATAATTCTCTACTCTTACCCCCCCCCTGTTATTGTGATTTTCACTTTATCGGTAAATAGTATGTTTTCAATTGACTGTATATCCCCATAAATTTTTGTCGGTAAATTGTTGTTGGTGAATTCATAGAGTTAAATTGTTGTCGGTGAATCTTCCGGATCCTGATAAAAATATCCTCGTTCAATTTGAAACATAAGACTAAATGAAACAGAATCCTGCATTAACGGATAGACAGACGACCTAAGCAACTGCCCAGTTTTATTGATTTTCAAATAGATTCGTGCCTTAGCGTGATAAAGGATTCGATGCAAGAGAGAATCTATCAAGGATTTTACACGTCTCAAGTAGGAACGGATATTGAAGACAGCTTGTGACCAGCTGCCATGCACATTGACAGTTGCAACTCTGACAACAACACCATTTACGTTAAAGCGACTACTTGTCATTTGCTACGGCTGGTTGTGTAATACCAAGTTTTCAAGATAGGCTCACTCAATACAATTACATTGCCAATTGAACCACCCAAATAAAAACCAATTTAAGGGTGAAATTTCATTGTAACAGATACACGTTTCTGTAGACATAGTAAGGAATAAATGTCAGCCTTTTATCTCCATTGGTATAGCCTGTATGCATGATATACACATACACAGCCAGCAAGCCAACCAACCGGTCGGACCAACTTGAAAACTGGAGAAACCAATGTTTACAGTTTGGATCATCAATTTATGATGTTGATACATAGTCAATTCTTCCCTTATATATCATAGATTATTACTTTCTACAAATTCTGTTTCATAGATCTGTGATTTCAAGTAAATGGTCCCTGATTTTTCTGTTTTTTTTCCATTTAAATTAGACACAGATGTAAACAAGCGCTCACGGACATATACACACAAGCACAACGTTCACAAACACAGACACTTTATTGACTATTTCTTTATCGATTGAGGACATCTCTGCAATCATTAAAAACCATGCAATGATAACATTCACTACTCCGTATTAAAGATCAGCGAAGATACCTCGGTAGCTGCAATGGTGAAAAAAAAAATGCGTCCAAATCACCGAGTGGTAGAATAAAATCGATTATTAGATACCTGTAGGGGTAGCCTGAAAGTGATTCCAACTATGACACTTAAAATTTCGGATTACCCCCTGGAAAAGTTATAATTCATTCAGGTATATTCATATGTTTTTTTTATTGTTTTTCAGACTTTGTTTGAAGGTGATTTTAACGAATCTGCTGTGTTTACTTCCATTTTAGACTTATGTTATATACAGGCATAGGATTTTGGTTCATTCAAAACATTTACCATAATTTATAAGCATAGGAATTTATATTTCATGCTCAATCTGCAAGTGTTGCTATCTGAAGCGTGTAGAGTTGATATGAAAACAGGTTCAGACTATACTCGGGGCTAATATGAAATCGATTTCAAATAACTTGGAGGCAACTTCTAAGATGTTATATGTTAAAGTCTTTCTATCGGTGTTCTGCAACAAAATTCCTATTCGTTTCCATGATTTTTTGCTTTTGTTTTTCCTTTCTACTTCCCCCGTTTGTCCTCTTCTAGAAGCGGATTTGTTGCCAGGACAATCGAACCCTCTGGCTTTTCTGCAGTCTGTTAACATATAATGTCATTAATGGTTATTCCCTTACAGCCTGCTCTGTTCGCCTGTCACATCAACACATTTGGTTATTACTCTGGACACTGACCAATCGCATTTCTATCTGACCTTTATTAATATCAAATCCCTGTCACCTTCAATCGAAAGACTTGGTGTTCAGGGTGAAATGTTCTCGATTGAGAGCAAAAGGCGACATTTCATGAAGCAGAATGTAAATGTGCCAAGTCCTGATCGTATTGGCGCGTCCGCCAATGATCACACGTTATTTTGTACCGGAAGTTATTCTTATCACACCAGCAGATTAAAAGCTGGTTGTTACGGTGATCCTATCATTGTGCTAGCTTGAATAAAAAAAAATGTTTTATAATACAGTCATCTATATCTATATATATATATATATACGAATACACACACACACACACAAATACACACACACACACACAAATACACACACACACATACATATATATATATATATATATATATATATATATATATATATATATATATAAAAACTAAGATACTCTTCGATGCCAGACTAAAAATATTTTAGAAATGGAAAACATTTTTTTCGGTCATGGGGTCAAGAAACATCATAATGCCGGTGTTATCTTTATATAGAAATGTATAAAAATTCGTTGGAATCAATTCAAGGTTATCTGAAAATATTTTTCCCAAACTCCCGAAAAGTTTTACTCATAAGTTTCCCAGTTCTATCTGTGGTGCATGAAAAATCTGGTTAGTCACCACCCTCTGTTGAACTCTTTTGAAGAGCTCCCCGCTCACCCTTGACTCTTCACAGGTTGAAGAACTTCTCTCACTTTAGATCCTGAAAAGGCATAAACGTTTCTCTTCATTCAGAATCCCTCAAAGAATTATATATATTTTAGAAAATAAGAAGAAATCTTATTAAGCATGAAGTATGATTCCACCATGACAAACGTATATAGTGATATTGTAAATAGAACATCCCTTGCAAAACCCTTAAAAATTATCCATCTGTCTATATCAATATCTATATCTATCTATATCTATCTCTATCTTTCTCTTTCATTTCAAGTGAGGTAACTTATCCATTGTAAGCTTATGCAATGCTCCTCCATAGGAATAGAGCACTCTGGTGGATGGGGAGTTTCTGCGTAAATTAATATAAATTAAATTCAGCCTTACTGACCACCAAATTCCGTAGTCCAGATGTAGAATATCGGCCACTGGGTTCGACGTGAGGGTTTCAATTGTGCCTCGCTGTACTGGATGGGTTAAAGTCTATAGCCATACTGAAGAGATGTAATACATAGAAACAGCTGTGTAACACAATAATATATATATATATATATATATATATATATATATGAAATTTGACTGCACCTTAAAATCAAATATGATAGTGAAGCTTACAGACATGTCAAAGTTAGTTTTCCTTCCGGCCAGTCAAAGGAGAATAAAAAAGTTATTCATAATTCATAAGAGGAGAAGGACAGTAACCCTTTACTTTTGACCCCTAAACAGATGAAGATAGTCTCTGATTACTACTGTTGACTTGAAGGCTAGAATAGTCTCCCCAGAATAGGGAAACGTCCCTCTTTACTATTGGCTCATTATGGGGGTAAATTTACTGTCAAAGAGGAAAAGTTACCCTTCACGTTTTACCCCTTGAAGAAGGGGAGAATTATTCCTTCATTTTTGAGTCATTGATGATCGAGGGATTCTCCCTTTGTTGTTACTGATAAGAGATAAAGGTTACCTCAAACGTTCCACCTTAAGAGAGGTGGTGAAAGACTTTTGTCCACATTAGACCACTCAAAAAGAGACGGGTAGTTTCCTTTCACTTTTGTCACTGTGAGAAAGGAAATTCACTTTTGACTCCTTAAGGGTGGGATGGGGCAATACTTTAGGCCAATTAGAGAATTATATAAACATATAGAATAAAAATATATGTACTTGAACATGAAGTAAAGTTTCACTTTAGCAATATCTTATGATAATCCTATAATCATCATCGTCCGTTGTAGAACATACGTTTTCCTCAGGATTCACTAGACCTCTCTATCATAGATGCTAGGGAGACAATATTTTATGTACTGTACTACGCCGGCGGTGGTTACGCATGTGATACTTGGGCATCCATTTTGTGTGTTGTGATGTCCATAGTGTACCATTCTTTCAACATGACCCGCCCAATACCATTTGATTTTTCTAATGGATTCTACGATGTCTCAGACCACTGTTTTTCCCTGATGCGATGTTGAGCCTGATTGTTTCATGAGCACATTTCAGACTTCTCAGTTTGAGGTTCAGTCTCTAGATTAATTTCCATATTACAGCTCCGTAGATGACTTTTAGGAGGATACATTAGTTGTATACTCTTGTTTTTGGACTTAAGGAACTTTCTTGTTCTTAATGTTTGTGCTTGTTCAACTGGAGGTTTGTCATTCGAGAGTGATTCCTTGCTAGATTTCTCCTTCTGTGTAGGATTTCATAGAGATTCGTTGTCAAAGGCAAATAAAATTTTCAACTCTCTCCAGATCTGCGTTCTCAATTTTGATCGTTATGTGTTCATTTCTGATGTGATTGTTGCAAATAACCTTTGTTTTGCCGAAGATCATGGCTTTTTCGTTTTCTCAATTCAGTCCATGTAGCATTTGTTTGAGGTCGTACGGAGTCTCCTGTAAAAGGATAATGTCGTCTGTACTTCTAAAATTCTAAAAACATTTGTCGTCTTTTCTGATTCCTTTGTTTTCCCGTTGTATGTTTTAGAGGGTCATCTTGAGGCAGGCAGTGGATCTCCATTAAAGATATAGAAAAAAGTTTTCTCTCAGAAATTTTGATTTCAAATTTTTTCCCAAAGTTTCTTGAGCATGTATCAAATATTTGGTTGTGTTGCACCAATTTTTAGGTAGTTTTTAGCATAATAGCCAAGCAGACACACAAACTGACTTCATGTCAATAGTTTCAGATAATATAACGCGTTCAATGTGTGTATGTGTGTGTATGTGTGCATGTGATGGACACCTCATCATTAATAGCAATTTATTATTATCTGTACTCCTTATTTCCAGGCTACTTTTAAGTATTTTAAGCTAATTTCCCACTTTTATGGTTCAGCATATATATATATATATATATATATATATATATATATATATATATATATATATATATATTCCAGAGCAATATACATATATCTTCTTCTCGAGCCAGCTGAGTAGTTTTTAACTGATAAGCACTGACGGCAATACCAATAAAAAACGTTGTATGTATTTAAGCTATCACTGCAACCTTTTTAGGACAAAAAATCTCATTTAAAATAACCTTGGAAAAAACTGGTAATTGAGTAGTCTTTACAGAATAAAAACTGCTTGAATTGAATTCCCACCCTAAGCTGATCCGAAAGTTTTCTATCAAAATACTCCTATATAAGAAAACAATTCAAAATCAAATTAAAACGTGTTTCTCTGTTGAGGTGAACCTTTGGTTTTGGTAAAGAAAACATCCTTTCGGAAAAAAAAGCTTAGTCTAATTTGAGATCTGACTAATGTTCCAGCTGATCAATAAGGCCTGTCAGAAAATATGTTCACTCACACACTCACACACACATTCTTTCACACATACACAATATACATAAATCATGATACAAGTGAAACTAGCTTAAAACAAATACAAACTAAACTTTTTGCTCGAGGAGTTCCGAATGGACAGGAGGACTGGACGCACAGTACGAAATACTATCATTAATGAGCTTTATCCTGATTCGAACACGGACAGCTTCTAACAAGAACAGATATTATCTAAATCAGTTTTTAAAGCCCGAACACTTCTGTCATACTGTAAATACATGCGTAAAACGAGATATCGGCATGTATATTCGTATTTGATAGTATGCATTTGGGAACATTAGTGAGCAAGTGTGAGTATACGCCAAGATAAACAGACCTGAATGAATGGTAAAAATGGTTAATTGGAAATTTATCGCCTCACAACGCCTGTGTTGTGTCTATTCGACCAGCACTAACTTAAAAGCAGATGACGTTGTTCGCCATTATTAGTATCTGAAACTGTAAGAAGATTTTATTCCTCCCTTTATTTCTGAGGACTGACCGCTCTTTGATCTTAACCTATTGATATAAATTTGAATGCCTACGTCTCTAAATAACATCGTCAAATTTCTTTGAAGATCTCAGTCAAATCAGAAGACTTGCTTAGCATAATCTCGATAATGTCTGTGTTCAACGCATCTGATTCAGAAAAGCTATTAGGAGCAAGGAAGCGTTCTTTGTTCATCGATCAAATGACAGGGAAAATGGTTTCGAATATGTCCCCTCCATTCATCAATAAGATTTATACTAATTTGGTATAAGATGCAGAGATTCAAGAAAAATTGAGAGACTGGAAGATTTTAGTCGAGTTGAGTGCATACACTTTAGAAGATTCTAGTCGATTTGGGTGTCAAATGCCTTGCCCCCGTTCATTCCTTTTTCTTCTCTGATTATTCTTCCTTGCAGAAAATATTGTTGAGGTCAGGATTAGCATGATCGTTGACGCTAAAAATGATGAATATTTATAGATTTAAATATTTGGAAATGAAAATAGCTAACACATCGAATAGCAATTAATCTGTCTTTTGGTGTAAGAAAATTGATGCTCCTAACAATATGGATCGAATTATTGCTTTTTGAGTCAATACCTTTAGAATACATCGACATTTCTGGCGTTAACTCACAAGCACATACATACTTTTAATCCAAATACATATATAGGCAATTATAAATGGATAGACATAATGTGTGTTACTTTCTACACCAATCACATCGTCTTCATAATACAGAATGGTTACAAAGTCTTGCAAAAAAAAAAGATGCGCGGTGAAGACACTACAAATCCTATACAAATCAATCTCGCTACTTGTACCTTTACGGGTTAGGTACTAACGAAAATTTGTGACTATTTATTTACTTATAAAAAAATGTACGATTTACTTATTGATAAATAACTGACTGTTTTTTATTTGTTTTGATTCCCATAAAATTTGAAGAATTGAGGTCCTCACCCGTATCTGAACGCCTGATGTTGCCAAAGGTTTCAATAGATTTTCAGTCATATTTCAATTGAGAGATGTACCATCGGCTACAAAAGAAGTGATTGAATTAGACGGCAGATTTAAAAATTATTTTTCTGTAAGAAAAGAGGTAAAAATGAAATGTTCATAAAAAGGTTAGGTTTGCATTATCAGGGAGTTGATTCAATATTTGTACACTTGACTTCCCCACCATTTTTATTTGACTTGAAAACATTATTCCCTTTGTAGTTAACTTGGAAAAACGTTCTGTTTTATATTTAACTGGAAAATAATTATTTGTGTACGAAGTTGATGAAGCATATGTGTTCACCGATGTCTGCCTGCGGACGCAATATCTTCAAAAGTGCACTATGAATCCCAATGACATTTCGTAGAAAAGTAGGATTTCCCTAATTCTTAGGTGTATCTCAGAACTGTTTTCAGTAACATTCCCTGCATTTTATCTATATGTCCACAAAAAATCCTCAAAATTCATTAATGAATCTTTTTTCAGTTGGGTAGACCACAGAGTAAGGAAGACTTTGTGATGGGGGCGATCCAGGGATTACGTCTCAATTTCGGATTATTTTTCAATTTTTCCACACATTCATGTACTCAATCATGTTTGTCCGCACAATATATCCAAAAGTTTCCAATGAATGTCATATTTTGCTGAAAGAGTAGTCATTGGGCAAGGGAAAATAGGATCTTATTTTGGTACGGATCCATAATTTTTACAGATCCCCTCCTTACATCTTTGCTGATTTCCATTATTTTTTTGTGACAATGGTGTTCGTAGAGGTATGTATTTTTTTTAGTTGCAGAGATAGACATGGAAATTCCCGAAAAGACGATAATCTATTGGTGAAATATCAGATAGATACGGTGGATCCTGCAAGATCTTTTATCCTAATACTCTACGCTTAGACGCAGTCAGTTGACAAGTGCACGCTCTGTAAATTCCTTGATCATTTTATTCTATTGATGTGTAACGTATTTGTCAAACTTCCAAACCTATCCTATTGGCTTGAGAAGGTTAGATATAGTCGTTGTCCAAACGTTTCGTGAAAGTGCTCAAAAGGTTGTTCGTGAATTGGTAATAATTCAGTATTTAGAACAGGCTTACGACTCCCTCGAAATTTATTTTTTGGATCCATATATTTTCAACCCCAGCTTATTGGATCAATTCTAATCAATCTGCATTGAAGTAGTGTTTACTTCAAATGCTCTGCAAGCGTTATCAGCAATTTGAAATGAAATTTTGATGGTCACCATTTTTAATGGAGCTAAAAGTATATAGCATTATTAGGCTTCATCAGCAATGTCGTGCCTAAGTAATAACGTAATTTTACCGAGAAGATATGAGATAAACTTTTTCCGTCTTACCTCTCGTCATGGTAGCACCCGAGAATGCGGCCAGTAAAAACCAAGTGATTGGCACCTGCCAAAGTTGATGCATTTAGTGTTATAATTTGGAAAAAATACTCTACATTCAAACGAGGTTTGTCGACAGACTGTATATCACATTTTGTCGCTGTACATACACTTGTGCATGTCTTACAATTTTTTTCTGACATGTGGAATAGAAAAGATGCTATAGTAAACTTACTGGCTACATCTGCTTATATTCAACAATTAGCTCAATCTTCAAACCTTAAATATTCCGTTGCTTGTGTGATAAAAATTCTGCATAGTTGTAAGCAAAATAAAGTCATGTTGACATTTTGTCTGGTTTCCTTATTTTCATAAGTTAGAAATATTGATGCTTTCTGTTCATTGGTCAAATTTTGATATCATTTCTTACACCAAAGATATTATTGCCGATTTGATCCTTTTTAACATGAGTGATATTGGTCGTCTGTGGTCTAAAAGTAATGACGTTCACTTCGAACACTAACAGTTATTCTATGACTTGCAGCCTGTATCGAATGTTTCCAGGAGAAACTTGCTAGCAATTAATCCATGGTATACGTTCATCAAATATATGAGCGGAAAGTACAGGGATGAGACCAGCCCTTCCCTCAAATAACACTTGAAGTAAGAAAAGGTAAAGGTATAATGTGTGGAAACAATTTAGAATCTGGTATGGCTGACCATATGTGGTGGGTGAGGGGGCACACCAACTTTTATGAATTTAAGTAAACTTATAGACATGGACTGTAATTGGATGAAGATAAGCAATTTCAAGGACTATGCTTAAATACAATGCTCAGCAATTTCCTTCAGCTGACCAAGCGTGGATATTATTAGCTTCTTATGATCGTTGATCAGGGGAAAATACGCCTTAGATTTGGGTTTCTATCGGCAAAAATAGATGCGGATACAAAGCTCAATTGAATGTCAAGTGTAAGAATACACAGGCAGCAGACGTGTATAAAACAAGATGAGAAGGCTCCCTCCGAAAGAAAGATGTTTGTTCATCTGTTTCTGACACACATCGTTCAACTGATGTAATCAAACATTTTGCCTCAGGTTATACACGAGATTATGCTGTGACCTTCATAAACGGACGGGTTTGGGCATCAGAGATGACGAATTACTTTCAGGAAGTAAAAGAAACTCCAGTGACAAAAACATGTAACATTCATATCTATATAAAATCTGAATTTTCTTAACTGATTGATTTCTAATGATACAATGCCATTAACTTCTAATTACAAAACATTGATTATAATTCTTACTTCATTTTTCATAGTAAACTTGCTTAACTCATTATCTTTGCGTGTTCCAGAAGCAACATAGTCATTGTGCTGTTGTTACGAAATTTCATACAGAAAATAAATAACAAAAAATAGTAAGCTACTTCATGTTCATGTATTACTACTTCTTTCAAAAACAATATATTCCTCTAGCGGTATTTTCGCCTTCACATTTCAGTAGATTTGTAGATTTAACATAAGAGATTATACCTTCTTAACTCAAAAATTGTTCCATTATTTATTTTCATTGCAACTGGGACATCAGATCTTTTCAGTTGATGGGACGTGGCATGGAGTAAAGAAGCAAATAACCAATAGTCCGAAGAGATACAGTAATACTCTGAATACTAATTCAACAATTGATTTACACTGTTCAAAATAGCTCTGCTAGACGCGTTATTGCGATTTAATGTTTATCTGCTTATATTTGTTTATTCAGCAAACTGTACTAAATCAAATCCCACACAAATCAAAACAGCACTAGTCAAGGTATTGCAATTCTCTACATGGTTGAGTTCTTGTTAAATATCAATAATCCATTATTCTATTCTACTGAGCTATATTTGATAACACAAGTGAATATTATTCTGAAGTGGGTGAAACGAGGATTAATCATTATATATAAACAGATATCATTTAGCAGCAGCATCAAGGACAGTAGCAACAGTATAAACGATGGAAACCTAAAAAAAGATATTTGTTTTGCAATGTGATCACCGCAGAAACTTACTCGGTCGTTGGACAGGAATCTGCCATAACAGGTCAGCTTGTTGTGCGGTGTCAGATAAGAAATAATTGATTTGCCTGAGCTACTTAGACGGCAAGGATCAAAGGAATCGATAAAATTATTTTCTTGACAAGAGTGTCCGTGCGGGAAAATTCCCCCCACAGATATATATATATATATATATATATATATATATATATATATATATATATATATATATATATATATATAAGAATGATAACAAATATACAACTAACAAGTGTATATAGCTAAATGCATTAGGTAGATCTTTGTTTAATGGATGTGCTCGATACCATCGTTAAAGTGGTCATAAAATGAGTAAAGGTTTTTCGATGATTCATCACAGATTATACATTCTGTTTCACTCAAGAACGATTTTTTTTCTATTTTTTTTGCATACTAAAAACCATAAGAAAACGGTGGATATAACACTCATAAATTCGAATTTAATGATCATGTATAAAAAAAAGTAAATTCTATAGTAACATGAATCTATTTTGGTAATGAACAACTCCATGTAAATGGAAAATGGATAGAATAAATGCTTGTAAAAAGGCTAAAACTATTTCTACGTATCATTTTAGAACGCCTTATACCGGTATTCTGCATGAAAATTGTATTAGAAGAATGATCAATAGGGTAGATCTAGTATTTGCATGAGTAAATAAATTAGTGTCACGAATTTCATAACATTGTGGTGAAAAAAGAGAAATGTTTAACTTTATTCACTAAATCCCCCCAAATAATAATAATAATAATCATTTTATTGATGAAATTTACCAGTAGATAGCTAAAACATTTCATGTTCAAATAATCAGAGTTGGTACTGCACCAAATTACACGGATAAGGCAACTTATATCTGTTGCTTAAATGATTGATAGGAATTCAAAAATTCATATAAACTTATTCACTTGAAAGGTTTTGATTATGAACCAAAGCACATAGGAAGGCAGGTGACATTTTTTGATCTAGATATGAAGATCAAAAAAAGAGATATTACTCATAAATCATTCGATACATCACTATTTCCTTTAACACGCATGCCACGGAAAAGTACCGACTTATGTATTTATGGAATACTATTATATCTAAGAATAGCAAGCAACCTTAGAAAATGTAGAATTTGTTAAACAATTTTTAAATAATTTACTAAAAAAGATGAGTTGACACCCGAAAACAGTCCGAAAATAATAGCAGAGACATTGGAAATACATATGAAAATTCAGTGAATAACGGACATCCTGCAGAGAAAAGTTTTTAAAGGGAGATGACCCATTGAAAGCTGAGGAATCGATCAGAGTTCATAATCATAATCAAGTCTTTTTTGTCCGATGGTGGACATTCATTTCTCCTAGGATTTTCTACATCTTTCTCTCTCTCGTGGATGTTGTGGAGCTAATACTTTCTGAATTTATCCATTCCGTCTCTCCATCTTATATTCTGCCAGTTTCGGTTGCACATATGGTCTCTGGGGATCCATGTTGTGGGTTGTGATATTCATCAGTTGTGTGCCATTCTTCCAACATAACCAGCCAATTGCCATTTGAGCTTTTAATGAATTTATAGATGTCTTGGACTCCTGTTTCCTCCCTGATATGTTGTGCTATATTGTGATCTTTCCATGAGATGTTCAGCATGATTCATCCATGTGCATGTTGCATGGTTCTCAGATTATGTTCCATATTTCAGCTCCATAGGTGACTATCGAAAGATGAATTAGTTGTATAACCTTTCTTAAGGATTAATGGGATTTACTTGCTTTTAAATGCCATTTTAGAGTACCCCCTGGCTTGAAATCTTCTTCTTTTGAAGGTTTTATGGAAATTGATTAAACTGAATACATGCAGTGGTCTACTTTTCCCAGTTCTACGTGTTCGGTTTTAATCTTTGTGTTCTTATTTCTAACGTGATTGTTGTACATGATTTTTATCTTTCTGAAATTCATGTGTAGGCCAACAATCTTGCTTTCTTCATTTAGTTCATTGAGCATTTGTTGAAGCTCATGATGGTTTTCTACAAGAAAGGCGATGTCGTCAGCAAATCTGAGGAGGCTCAGATATTGTGAATCCGAAAATGTTTTGAAGCGGATAAATGCTACAACGAGTGTCATTTTTTATTCTGCTACCTTTACTTTCAGCTGATTTATTGAATGCCAGTGGTCCATGGTCGAGTAGTTTCTTTTAAAGTCAGCTGCTCCAGTGGTTGTTTTTTCATCTAGCGCTTTGTGATTTGGTTATCACGGATTTTTGTGAAAAGTTTGTTGATGCAGTTGAGAAGACTCATAGGTCTTTAGTTATTGAGGTCTTTCAAGTTTCCTGTTTTTTTTTTTTATATAAAAGTTCTATTATTGCAGGGTTCAACTGAATTTACTATTTGATGATTTTTGCTGCAATGTTTTGAAAATCAATCCATACAGTCTTTTTTTTTTTGCCCTTTATTCCTGCTTATGGAGTTTACATTTACTTTGTTAGCAATCATTTTAAGTTAGATTTATATTTCTATTTTTATACCTTAGCAAAATTGTCTATGTTCACAAATACATAGGAAATATTTCTTTTTTGAATTTCAAAACACACGCAATATATTTTTGATAAATGCAGACGGGATTAATGAAGACATGTTTAAAGACAATAATTATTCACTCGACATTGAGGAATTTAAATAGTGAGAAATAGGCGAACACTCACTCTCTCTCTCTCTCACACACACACACAAACATATATACATTTACATATATATATTTAACAAGTTTTTTTTTACTTACAAGAAAAATATGACCGAGACTGTAATATTGGCATCATTACTTCATATTTGGTTGCACACACTCACTATTAAGAAAGATTGCCTTCAAGTAATTCTTGTAGCCATGTACAAGCTTGTACTTGTCAGATGGTAATTTTTTTCGTATATCCTTTTTAATATTTCTTAGACTCTTATGAATCATAATTTTGAATAAATAGAATTGTACAATTATTAGAAAGTGTAGATCAAAAATTTTCATAATAGGTTCCTTCAGTTTTCAAGTTCGTCCAGCGAAGTAAGTTTACACTAAATTGGTAAATAGTCTGTGCCCATTTTCTTTTTCTGAAAATTGAAAATTTTTAGTGATATAACACGGCGAGAGAAATTATACATTGATTGATTTTAGTTGGTTATCCCTACCCTCATATGTATGTGCGTATATATGTATGGGCGGACCTATAAGAACAAATGGAATCCAATGAAAAACAAAACATTTTGTCCTTGCCAATGGATATGTAAATACAATGTTTTACACTTGCTACATCAACAATACATGTTTTAAAAACTTCCTTTAGGAATTTCACTTCGTATTGAAAGGTATTTTCCAAACAAACAGCTGGTTATAATCAAATATAGGTATAAATAATTCCCTGGGGATGATATTCTTCAGATTCAAGTTGTTATTATCATAATATCAGTGTTTAAAACCATGCACATCGCAAACGAAACCTTTAGATCAATATAACTATATAACTATTATAACATTGATCACGAATTTGGCATAAGTATTATTGAAATTAGCGCCAAATTTGGATATTTCGGCAAAAGAATTTACGATTAATAATTTTTCAGGCTTTTTTATCTCTTGAGAACAACTTATTTATAATTTGCATGGGTTTTTCTGTCATTTAAAAGCATTTTGATTCATCATGCAACAAGAGGGACATATTTTGTTAAATAGATCGTTGATTTGCAGGTTTTTTATAAACCTTTTAAGATAATTTACCTATCAATTGGATGCCATGTATGTACATTAAGTTGGAAAGAAAGTTCAGTCACTTTTCTCAACGCTAGCACTTTATATCTTCGGAATTACACTCAGTACGTTCATGTTTTATATTTCACTACAAATTTCGAGATTCCTGGGAATTTCAAAGCTCAACTTAAACAATCAGCATAGAATGGAACTTGAAAGTATTCTGAGTGCGTGACTTCGCCAACCCAATTGTCACTAAATTCTGAATGAAGGCAAACAGGTACGACATCAACACTGGATTTCAAATCACGGGAGTTGGACTCAATTTTCTATATTGATTTTCTTCAGTTATAGTAATTATTACGTGTTTTATGATCTGAAAACCATTATGTGCTGGAAACAGCAAATTATTACCATTAAGAAACAAACAACAGCCACCAAGTTGACACTATATTGAGCATTTGAGTGTCAGGTAAGTGTTGATTTATATTGAATTGCCAACCGCTGCAGATCAAAGGAAAATAGCATGTCGGTAGGGAAATGACAGCTGGAAGTATTTCACACGAAGAAATAATACTCAAACATCATCATCATCATAAAAAATGTTTCCCTGCAAATATCCTGTCATCGGGGTTGAAGATTGATTTTTTTAGTGCAGTTTACGTATCGTAGATACTCATGGTTTATTATTTTTGTGAATATATTGATATATTCGTACGATGTAAACAACATCTTTCACTTTCACTTGCCCCCATCTAAGAGGCATTAAGTAAACTTGTGAACTTATGGAGGATTTTTTTACGAAAGATTTCGTCTCGCAGGTTTTCGTCTTCACAGCGTCAGATACTACGTGTCGATGATGATTCTTGGTGTATTTGTCCTTCATCGGTGAGACAATACACATAAAAATAATATATTTTGTGTCATTTTTTCATTACTTTAATAAACTTTGGAACGTCGTTATTGTACGATTATTTTCTTTGGTAGTCCCAATATTTGAATCGACAATGTCTATTAACTATGCAGAGAGAATCTTTTGCGTTTGATGTGCGGAAAAGATGCGAATGTTTGCACATGTGCATATGTAAATATGTGCGTGTTCCTGATTTTTCTGCCGATTCTTTATATCTTTCCAAGTCGTTTGAATCTTTGTAGCATCTTGGTGCTGACAATGCCCTTTCTGATAGTCAGGGCGACACTGTTGATTTGCATTTGAATCTCTTCATATCTTGAATATAAGATGGTCGAACAATTATTCATATTTTGGCGCCCTGATCCAGTACGATGGTACTAATTGACTCCAAGGATAAAGCCCACTTCTTAATTTTGCTCAAAATTCATTTCAATGTTCAGTACACTTCATCTACTCTAATATTTGAATTAGGGTTTTGTCTGAGTATACTATCGTTTGTATATCTAAATTCTCCGTGGAAGCCTCGTTTTAGGCTTATAGAAATTTGGGTCGCCATCGTTTCCATTATAAGATATTTTTCCCCGAACAACTGATGGAGAACAACATGGATCCTTAGAGATCACATGCACTACCGAAGCAAGCAGAATCTAAGATGGGGAGACAACAAATTAAGAAAGTATTGTGTCTACGACACTCATGATAGAGATGTATGGTGAACCCCCTGGGAAGCTTCTGTCCAAAGACGGATGTTAAAAGACTGATGATGATGGTGATGGTGATTAGATATCATTGCTATTTCTACATTCAAAATAAACCTAAAGCCATTAGACCGAAATTCTGCTGCAGTTACTGACGTTTAAATTACTCTAATCACATATATTACATTTTGTCTATTAGGTTTATAGAAATTTCAATTCTGACCATGATTCTCTAAAAAAAACACACCAGACTTGTCATTTTCTTCAAGTTTCTAGTTGTCTTCAAAGTGTCGTTGAGAGCCCGAAACGATGTGTACATGAAGATTTCACACAAGGCGTTGTTTTAGCCTTGCCCTGTTCAGCGTACGTTTTGGGAAAAACTTCCCCGACCCTGCCTGACTATGTAGATGAAAGGAGGGCTTTCACGTTTTCGATTTAGTGTTGCATTTTCTTTAGGTTGAAAATTGGTTACCAAACGAGGCTGACGACCCCAATCGCACCTGCAATTCAACGAGAAGAAAAATGGTGATTTGCCTTTCCTGAGAGCATCGGTAAATAATGAACTGAAACTTTCACGGTGTGTCGTTTCTATTTTCCATAATGCTATCGATTGGACACATTTTTCATTCGTGTATTTTAATAGACAAGAAATGGAGACAATTTATGACAACCTAATTACTTTGGCACACGAAAAGAGCCGACATAACTTTTTTCATTGAGATAAGTAAACTATCAATAAGGTATTGATTAAAATAAAAGCAAAATCAAAAAAACAAAACAAAAAACAACAAAAAAAAAACATCCAAAGATAACAGTTTGCGGCCAGTAGTCATTTAGCAGATTATGAGATTTAGGATATCTCAGTAAATCTTGATATGAATTCATAACAGTAAAAATTGGCTGCAATAATGCCCTTTGGCAAATAATACATTTTGATTAATATATATATATATATATATGGGGAGAGAGAGAGAGAGAGAAAGAAAGAGGGAGAGAGAGAGAGAGAGAGGGAGAGAGGTACGACATCAAGTAAGAAATATTAACAAGCTAAGATATAATGACATAAGATTGCTTGATCAGATATGCTAATACGACGTTATTTGCACATGACTTTTCCAATTATGTATCTGTTTGTTTCATAGTTGGCATGAAGCTTGAAGAAGTATAGGATGACAAACATGATAAACATTGATGAATATCAGTGTGTTTCTTCACTTCCTCCCTCTCACATTCACTTTATGTTGGCAAAAAGTGTGTTTCTCTTTCTTTCTCTTCTTTTCTCTCTGAGTTTGTATTTCTGTGAGTCTGCCTCTGTCAGTCTGTTTGTCAGTCTCTATCACTCTGTCACTATATATATATATATATATATATATGTGTGTGTGTGTGTGTGTGTGTGTGTATAAACATTGAAGAAAAGTACATAGATTACATTTCTTGATAATGGGAGTAAGCGACTGAAGAGTCAAGAAAGGATGACATAAAAGAATTCCTGAAATGATTATGACAATAATATTGATAGTAATAACAGTAATAATAATAATAATAATAATAATAATAATAATAATAATAATAATAATAATAATAATAATAATAACAGTACAGCAAACAAGAAAAGAAAGATGGGAAGGGAAAAAAATGTACGGCGAGTTTAAAAGACAGATACAAGATGTAGCGGACGAGAAATCATGGACGTGGTTACGAAAAGGGAACCTTAAGAGAGAAACAGAATCGCTCATCATAGCAGCCCAAAACAAAAGCATAAGGACAAACTACATAAAAACAAAAATCGACAGAACACAGACAAACAGCAAATGCCGCATGTGCAGTGAAAGAGATGAGACAGTAAACCACATTCTTAGTGAATGTAGTCAACTCGCCCAGAAGGAGTATAAGCATAGACACGATAGAGTAGCAACAATGATACACTGGGAACTAAGCAAACAAATGGGATTCAACCATGTAGAAAAGTGGTATCAGCACAAGCCAGAGGCAGTTTTGGAGAATGACAACCACAAACTACTCTGGGACTTTGACATCCAAACTGACCACCTCATCCAGGCTAGAAGACCGGAGTTAGTAATAGTAGACAAAAAAAAAGGAAGGCCTGCCAAATAGTAGACGTTGCTGTGCCTGCAGACCATAGAGTAAAAAAGAAGGAGGGTGAAAAAAGGGAAAAATACCAGGACTTAGCAAGAGAGTTGAGGAAGATGTGGAACTTGAAAACAAGGGTAGTACCGGTCATAGTGGGCGCACTAGGAACTGTCCCCAAAATGCTGAGGGAGAGACTGGAGGAGATCGGGATTAGGGGAAGGATAGAGACCGTACAAACCACAGCACTACTGGGAACTGTACGGATACTGAGGAAGGTGCTAGAGATATAAGTACTGCAACGAAATGTGGCTCTGTCACGATATGCGAAAGAGAGATGAGACGTTAGCAGAAAACCTGAGGAGACTTATTGTCACTCAGCCTTCAGCGATAACCACTGGGCAACTGGTGTGAAACTATAAATTGCAGAATTACTGCGACCTACAAGTACTAGGAGAGGAGGACTGGAGACTTGAGGAGACTTGCTGTCACTCAAACTCCAGCGGTTACCACCAGGCAATTGGTGTGAGATTCCAAAATAATAATAATGATAATAATAATAATAATAATACTGATATTAATAATATATATATATATATATATATATATATATATATATATATATATATATATATATATATTTATATATATATATATAAATATATATAGAGATTGTGGGCATGTATGACCATGTATATAAGTAAACACATGCATGCACCTTCCTTCATTGGTGGAATGATGATGTCAGGATAAAGATCTTGAGAAATAATGAAACTAATAATTTTTCTAATAACACATTTCAATCATTACAGTGTCATCAGATCAGTATTAAGTGATATTTTTTTAAAAACTTGTGATGTTTGTCTTTGCCAAAACATAGCATAATCATCATGTCAACGATGAACATGACAAGTTTTGAAACATTTCAAACCTGATGGCCTAATGATACTTCTAGTCAGTGAAAAGCGTTATCAGAAATACATATATGAGAGTAAATGATTTTCATTTCGTGAAATCATAGATGCTCACTCATGTATATATATATATATATGTATATATATATATATATATATATATATATATATATATATATGTATATATATATATTTATATATATATATATATATATATATATATATATATACATACTCTGTATACATATATCTCTATATATCTGCCTGTATATGCACATATTTGTATATATCAATGTACATGTATACACATATATGGAAACATTTGTATACATGCACGAATATATTTGTTGTATATCTGTACATATATACATTGATGTGTCCATATGTAAATCCATTTTTCTGTATATTCGATCATATATATGTGTATATATGTACGCATACATATATATGCACATACAAAAATATGTATGCATATGCATCCATACATGTATATATATGTGTTTTATGTGTGTCAGTATATGTGCGTTTCAGTGAAAAAAAAGGAAAAAATTTGCAATCAGTTCTCCATAAGACACCTCATACTTAATGTGAAAAACTCATATGCAGCTCTTGTAGGTTACTACGGCGATATTTAAAGCATACTTGCTTTTTAGTGAATATTAGCCAAGGACATGTGCATGTGTGTAGAGATTAGTAATCCAGAAAAATAATATTCGACAAATAAATCGATGTAGCCCTCATTTATTTTGCAGTTTATCCATCGAGGAAGATTGTGGATAACATGTATTTTTTCCCTCTGTTATGGATTTTATAACCTGGTGCGTAGGCTGGTTGAGAAAAATAGTTGATAGATAAATTCAGCGGAAATGAATTGAAAGGTTTAAAGATCTGCTTGCTTTGTATTAGGGAAATATGTTGTACAATTTGCACGTCTCTGTTTGTTGATGTTTGTAAGCATGAATGTATGGATGTTCCAAGTTTTGTCCATATCGCGATAACCCTGACCACTGCAAATTTATTTTACCACGTACACTAAGCACATATACATTGAATGCCGGTAGAACGTTTCTCAAACAGAGTTTAGGTAGAACAAAAACTGCACCGCTTTTTTCATCAAATTCTTTCTCCCTCCAAAGAAATATCTATTTCGTATTTTACTCCTACCGTGAAAAACTGATGGTCATAAGGGAAAAAAAAAAAAAATTTCAATCCTGCAACATTTTTTATTCTTTCATATTGGTCTAATTCCTGGTTGAATATCAACCAGGATCCAACCACAGTTTTCCTCCAGAAATAAAATGTGTGAACAAAATAAATATCCGTACCCAGCATAAACACGACAGCGTAGCCCGTGTGCACGTGTCTATCTGTTTATAAAAGATGAGTTGAGCAAATAAATTGGAGAAATGTTGAAGTAGCAATGAATCAGAGGGCAAAGATAAGTAAATGCCCCAAATACTACCTACATACATACTATACAATAATGTAAATAACTTGAGTGCAAGCGAACCGAATAAAATGCATAAGTTTGCCGCTATTCTTCGTGAGTATCGTCCTTTGTGAGCTATCTTCCACAAGCTGATGGGGTCTACCTCGAAGCAGACGGTGGCATGTAGATGTTGAAATGAATATCCTTGTTCATGTTGATTTCTTGAACTTTTGGGTAGCACTTAATACACCGGACAGATACATAGTCAGCATTAAAATACAACCTTGTTGATAGCTCCAACCTAGTTCCTTGCTAGAATTCACTATATCATTATGTCTGTAATCACTAGGATAACGTTTGACTTATTTGTTTAGGAAATCATGATTGTTACATGAAAATTCTGTTAATGTAGCAGACGTAAACATTGTTACTAATTTTTTTACGAGAATTCCATTCATTTTATTTATATTGTCAGCTTTTCTGCACACACAATAATTCTCACCGAGAGCTGGTTTCAAAAAGTGAGCACACTTAAGAGGGGACTATAAACTTCTTCATTTATAGCCAAATACCAATCAAGTTCCTCAAATTTAAGTTGTGTAATGAGTCAAGACGTGGAACAGTAAGCAGTTTCCGTGCGATCATTAAAAGGTTGTGGTCTCTATGCATTGCATTTATGGATCGATAAAGGTTCATATCACCATTAATATTCTTGAAATTCCCTCCAGTTTTAAACCAGAGACCAATTAATGATTTTTATGAGCAACAATTCTTCTATATACTGGTTTATGTCAGGCCAGAAATTTTCAAAATGTCACGACCTCATACCTGATCTAATTTTCAACTGAAACTTCTCAATTATCTGCAGATCATTAAATTTCATTCGTCCTTTTATGTTATTTATGGCCGGGGAAATATTTCTATCTATTTGAACTCTTAAGTGATCACTATTATATTTCAACTTTAATTGCTTCATCAGAACACAAATGTACACGCAACCACCCGCGAGAAAGTCAGTAAAGATATTACGTGCGTGTGTATGTATATATTTTTGTGAAAAACAAGGTGAATATCATCGAAAGAAAGAACATGATGAGGAAAGGAAAATAAATTGTTGGAAACCTGTGACGTTGTTTTTTCAATTTTTGAAAGCATCTGGCTGAATTATGCAACATTTGTTCCTGCACGAAAAAATTGTTCCCATTCGATTTTTCTGAATAATATCCTTTAAAATGTTCTAAACGAAAATGAATTATTTCTTAAAAAAGTATAAGGAAAAATACCATCATAAATAGCAAAAAATTCGAATGGCTGAGGAAACAGTTATATATGTATATGAAATGTGTGCACTAACTATAAACATTGTTTAGTCTGCTTTCTTTCCTCTCTTTCTTTTTTTTTCTTACTCTCTTACTTTCTTGTATTCTATTTCATTTGTGAAATGTTACTTTTTAAAAGGGAATACCATGGTGTATCGTGATGTAAGGAAGAAATACTTTTTTTCTCCCTCTTGATACCTCCTCTTATTAAGATAACAGCTTCTTTTTTTACGGAAGCAATTCGTCTCTCTTCAAGCTTTCTCTCTTCAAGTAAATTCCTTAAAAATAATGCTAAGGTAGTTAAATCTGGCCTCACGATATAATTTCCCGTGACAAGAACGGTCCACTCACAAGGCAGCTAAAACAGGTGAATAAGAGGTAAGTAACAGTGGGAGGAGTGGAAAAGAAGGGAATGAAGAATAAGAGAATGTGTGGGAATAATTATGAGATAAGATAAAAAAGTTACATAAGTATATGAGAGAAAAGACAAAAAAACATGGTGGAAAGAGGCGAAGAATTGTGAAATGAAGAATGGAGTAACAAAAAGGTGAGTATTATTAAGAAGGACGGGAAGAAGAAGCAATGGTTAAAAGATCTGAAAAGCAGAAAAATGAAAAACAAAAGAAGATGTATGTGCATGAGTGAAATAGTCAGATTGTTAAGTTAATACATAAAGATATATACGCATATAATACGTTTATATTTGGAAACTCTCAGCATATCTCAGGTTGACCATGGATGACTTTCTGGTTTGTTTGAGAAGAATCTAGAAAGAAAAAACCGTTTGTGCTAATTAAAAAAAATATTCCGTAGACTTTCTCAACTTTTTATTCCCTTCCTGGTGATACAAGCAGTGTCAAATCCACCGTAAGCTGATGGAAACCAAATGCCGCTCTGAATATCAATATTAATACACTCGATATTAGAAAAACTGACATGAATACTTTAACAGGATTTTTATTTGTGCAGACTAAGAGATTGATTATTTGAAAGTAACATGTGCAAATTACAAAATTTCTCATAAAGTCTTTGAGAACTTCCCGTTTCAGCAAAATAATCTTCAAGTTAGAAGAAATAAGTTGTTAGATTATGGCGTATTGGCGAATACCAAATAAGTTTCAAGTTTTTTGCGGAAGTATGTTATCAAAACGACTATGTGCAAAATAACAAACAGAAAAGTAATACCTAATGTACATTCGGTACAGAGCGTATGTATGTGCTTGTGTTTTTATTGGTATTAAACTTTGTTTCTATGGACGATGGGAGACATTGGATTGCAGAGTTCAGGAACCCTGTGTCAAGTCAGGGACTTGATTATTGAGAATTATAGAAACTGATATTTCTTTATGATCGGTTCATCTGACTCCGATTAAGTCATTTCAAATTCAATGGTGAGATACTGGCCATCTCTGTTTAAAAGAAGACAACACTTATTGGTGGCTTGTTGCATGTATATGTTAAGGCAGTAAATTGTATGTGCGCATCAAATGTAAGTGATAACATAATATTCTATCTTAACAAGCATCAATGAATACAATCCAACAGTATCAAGCGAAAGTAAATTCATTGTTGGCTATTTCACCGACCGGGCAAGGCTATTTTGGTTCGACAAAAGACAAAAGCGAAAAGAAAAGAATCGAACATAGGTGTTTTGAAACTAATATCGTAATTAGATCCTGGTTCTGAAAACCAAACCTTCTTAAATCCGTTTTTGAAAAATTAAAACCATTGCGAGCCTATGTTCCGTGTCCTTATAGAAAAGATTTATATTTATGTTCATTGAGACGTCTTGGTGCACTTCTGACTGAAGTTTCATGTAGCCTTGACCTTAGTTTAAAAATGCATCAACCTACATTGATTAGTCTCTGAGTTATATACAGAGAGATGAGTCTGTGCCAAGTTTTCTTAGTGTTTTGTTCCCTCTGAATTGAACAATGAAAGGTCAGTGAAGCAAGTTTGTGTGAAGTTTCGTTCCATATTAGGAAGACAATTATGAGACTTTTCATATGTATCAACATCTCTTTGGAGAGGGTTGTCTGAGCAACACAAATGCTAGCAATGATTCAAATCGGGAATAACATTCATTAAAGACGATGCTAAACCTGGACAGCCATTCACGTCGACAGATGAGAATCACATTGAAAAAGTGCCCCCCGTGGTCAATCAAAATCGTCACTGTGAAGTTTCCAAAGAAGTAATAATCTATAAAGTTCTTGTCACATGATTTTATGGGAAAATACATGATGCATCTCCTTGAACAATATTTTTGGTGAAACATAAGGCAACTCACGTATTTTGGTCCAAAAGATAAGATTCACCCGGAAAAGTCGTCGATTTCAGATGGTAGGAATAACTACAAAATCATCACCAATAAAAATATATTTTGGGATTGGATTTGAAGAAGAATGGAATGTTTCCTACAGAACTAATAAGGGGTAAATGTTTAAACTATCAATATCCCAGCCAGTCAGCCAACCAATAGGCCAGCCAACTAGTCAGACTAACTTAAAAAAACTGAAAGACATCAATCTCCACTGTTTTGGAAATAGTTTTGATTGACTGTTGTTGACGCAGTCGATAGCCGAAGGCATCCATTTCTTCTTAACAGATAATGGACTTCGTACAATTGTAGAATACTAATTTGGAAGGAGTAAGTTGATAAGTTTGAATTCTTGAATAAAGTTTTAAAGGATTTCTACTTCCATCGAAATAATGTACGAGTAGAAAAACATCCTAAAAAATCATTGGAAAAACAATTGGACGAAGGAGAAAAAACTCTACCAACAAAAAGTCGATGTCAACGTGAGATCGTATTCATAATTTAAAAAGAAATATTCCAATAATATAATTAATATTCAACGTATCAAACAGAAAATTTGTGACAGTTTCTCAGTTGATACTTTTGCAACGTATAAAAATGACATGATATCATCTCCTCGCCCTAAGCAAGCAATTTACAGGGGCAAAAGTCCTCATGGGTTTCTACGTGTGAGCCCCGATGTGATATGAGAACATCTGGTGAAGAGATAAGAATCAGGAACATCTTTGCGTACCAAGAGGGTTTTTCTCTCGGTTAGAGTTGTTCCCTCTAAGCTTATATTTGAAAGGTAATACACATGCTTAACTGGAAAATGATTCAGCAACGTTCCAGATCACAATAAAAACAGAAGAAGACCAATTTGGAAAAATATCGTGAAAAGTCAAATAAAAAAGACGAAGGAATCAGTCTGAACAAGTCACATAGAATGGATTCTGATTTCTCGGATTTTCTTAGCGTTCGCCACGTTGGAAATGAACGATTGTTATCTTTAAATGAAGTGAGCGAAACGATATCAAAAGATTTTATTCTATTTGTTTATTTACCTGGGGATTATTTTCATCCAATTGTTAAATCACGTATTGGTTGATTATTCAGTAATTCTATTTCATTTACACTTACTGTATATTGATAACTTTCAACATCAATTTACCGATATTTTTCAAGGTGAATAGCCTCATACCTCGTGACTTGAGGATTTCATACTCGCTTGGTTCCAGTCAACGTTACAGCAAATCAACAAAATATCCAGATTGAGACATTGCTGTTAGGAAGCAACTAGAAAGTTTAGGTTTCCAAACATTTCAAGTGAGGATTTCAATTTACAAAATCTGAAAATTGGAACAAGATGTCAATCATCGTTTTTTCTAATGTCGAATCGACTATTTGATAGGCTGAATCCTGGAATATTCAAAATATTAATGAGAGAATCAACAGTACGTGCAGGACGAATCTATCAACGCCATCTTTACAAATTCAATTATATTTAAAAACATCAAATCATTACTTTGCCCTGCATTTCAATGTTTATGTTAGACCTCGATGAAACTTCATTTTCATGCATTCTCAATAAACTATCAAATGGATGAACAACAAAAATATGCAATTCTACTCTATTTTTGATATCTATTTGTTATCCCTCTTGTCGGATCTTACAGACAAAAATATAGATATAAAATTTGCATATCATATAAGTAGATACTGTTATGTTCTCGTTTGTCAAATTCTTGAATTAATCCAAACTAAATGATATTAAAAAAAAAGTTTAATCCCAAAATTTAATGAAATAAGATTGAACAAGCTAAACAATGAAAAAAGAATACATCGATGATATATAGATGTCAATGAGGGAAAAAAAATTTTCTTCTAAAATTCATGTTCATCCAATTCATATAAATATCAAATCGGTCAGAATAGCCTCGTTAGGTGTATTATCTATTCGTATATATTAATATCTTTCTTGAAAATGATATATCTGAATTTGGAAAAGCACTAAAAATAGAAAAAATGGGATTAGTGCTGCTATGTGTAGAGCATGGAGAGTTACTATCTTATAGCCAGCTGGATAACTGATAGATTGTCTGAGGCACCAAATACGCCAACATATCATATATCAATTAAGGGTATAAACATTATTCCATATACTAGGTACGTGTTTGTGTTGGTCGGTTGCCAGAGTTCCTGTGTAGCACATTTTGTGTTTATGCAGAGACCTTTCAGGAATTTTAAAGATTGGAAGATTGTGGCACCGAAACGTAGGAATATCGAATGAAAGATTTCATTGGTCGATGTCTTACCTCAAAATAACAAGTTGTGTTTTCAACAAGGGGATTTCATCGCGTTTATTTAGTTAACTTTGATAAACAGGATATTTTCAATCGGTTTCATTTTATTTACATAGACTGCGAGGCCCATCGGCCTCATGCCGGAGAATAATTGTGCAAATCTCAGAACTGAGAAAGTAAATTTTTCTTATGACCGGCTTCCGTTCCAGCTTGCTTCTTGCCACTGAGCCTTCGTTTGAATGGTATTTGCATGAAGGTGAATATTTGGATTTTTGATCCAATGCATACAAGGACGGTAAAGAGATTATCAAGGCATTCGGTACATTGGTAAACGTTTGCATGGCCTTGAAATAATTTGGTGATCAACCAAAGGAGACCTTACCGAACACATCCGAGCTGGTACTCTCCTGTGGGGTAACAGTTCACAGTGATTCGTCATTCAGTGAGCATGCATACTGTGTGATTGTCAAATTGACAGTGACCAAGTGAGTCATTCTCTACATCTCATGTAAAGCTTTCAGATAAAACATTGCATCACAAAGGTCAGTTAGTGTTGTACATGACAAAGTTTACTTCCTACAACTTCTGGCTTTTTCCAAGAAATTTAAGACCGTAGATGATGTTAATGAGAACGATAGGAAGCAGTTGATGATGAGCTTGAAGGAAGCTTTTGCAGACTGAAAAATGAACATAATGATACTCATCAATATTTTTTTTGCAACTACCTCAGAAAATGTGTGCGTATGTTTGTAATTCCATATGGTCATCTTTATGCAAATGTATGTATGTACTTATGTGTGGAGCCCTCCTGCAGCAATATACAACTCATTCATACTTAAAAAGGCATTTTGTAGTTGCTTTTTTTCAGTTTTTAGGGGAGAAAATTCATTCTCATCCAGGAGAAGAAAATGGAGATAGAAATTTCTTTACTTTGAATGAAATTCGTGATTTTACTTCTCTGCCTCTCATAGTGACCAAAGTTATTCTTATTGAAGAACCCTGAATGCACTCATCAACATTAAACGTATATTTGATTTGCCAACACCTTGGAATGAACGAGGAAGTTATCAGCTTGAGTGTGATAAAACAAGATGAAGATAACACTGATTGATTCATAAAGTCGGCAAGATGAAAATCCTTCATTTCAGAAGCTAAATCAATATTCATTAAATGATTTGAATGATGGATTTCCTTAGAAACCGTTGTTGGAACGAATGGCCCGGAGACATGCATTGTTGACGACGTAATACAAGGGGTCTCTGACTTTGATTCCAAGTAATAAGACACCCTTCATGTTATATAAGTTGGAACCACCACAAGAATATGTTGATGTTGAGTCATCTCTATCGCATCCCCTTTGGCTCTTTCTTCTTTTCTCTGTTTCTGTCTCTCTTCTCTTCTCTCTCCTTATTCGTACTCGAGAGGAGATCGTCAATGTTATTCTACTTCAAAGAATAATTGAAAATTGCATTCGTCCATAACTGCCCATGGATAAAATCAGCATCATAGGCCGTTCCGGCATTGACCTTACATGTTCATACCAGAGACATATCTAGATTGACTTTTCTCTTGGGATTAAGTAAACATCAACTATAATGAAAATTATTAGATTTGGGGGCTTCCGTCCCTGTAGAGTAATCATCAGGAAATTTCTAGAATAGCGTTTGAGCGTGGTCTCTTTACTTTACCTTTAACACAACCTTATGATCATTAATTCATTTACAAGACCTTGGACCATTCACTCAAAGATTTTAAAAACTTCTGACAATTCATCAAAAGATTTGCAAGATTTTAGACGATCCATGCAGGGATTTGAAAGACATTAGACCATACATCCGAATATTTTTGAAACAATATGATTAATTGTTTTACTCCAAAAAGTCAATATTCTCTGGCAACCCTGGATAAAATGATTTCTATGTATGAAGACGATTTCGTCGATCTGAATGTGACTTCTACGTATTTAATTTTTTTTACGATTAATGACGAGGTTCAAGTAAAACTTCTCTTTATCTTCAAACAGGAAAGTATTCAAATTTAATGGAAGGATGGCATTACAATTACAGATGAAATAAGTTAACTAATCATCAAAGTATCAAAAAAAAATCTTTTGCGGTGAAATTGTATTGATATGTCATAGCAGATGTTGAAGTGAACTTATAATCAATGTTGAAGTGAACTTATAGATCAGGGGGCCAAAGTATCTCAACTATCTAGCAAACATCAAGAGGCTCGATGCTGACCTAGATCTAACTCTCTTCAATATGTTATATATCGATATGTATTTGGTAATCATCAGTACACTATGATAATTTTCAATCCCTCTGTGTACAAAAAATATTCTCCTTCTGGAGCATTTTGTAAAATGGTTCAATGCTACTCATTATTTTGTTTATCAGAACTGAATACATACGATTTCTTGCAGTTTTTGACGGTAAAGAACAAGGAAGAATCAATGTTAAAGAGGAAGGATACCAATCCTGATTCTAAATTGATTGTAAGAAGTTATCAATAGTTAACGCTGATTGTATGTTCATCCTTGGTACGAATTACTTTCAGGAATAAATTTTTATTCTCTCATATGAAGCCGTCTTCATTACATTGGAAATGCCAAAATTGGCCTTTTTTCAATGCAAAAAAAGGCCTGACCTCAAATAACCAGAGGTCAGTAACACCCATCCAAGTTCACTCCTGGGTCAAGTTGCCTATATACAAAATTGCTGTCGGTATGGCACCTCCATCTGCGAGAAAATGTCAACATTGACCCGTTGCAAATTGACCATTTAAGGGTCCTTGATGATCAGCACGATTCATCCCACAGACAGTTGTTCTGATGTATTATATCTTTTCAGTGTGGCTATATACGTTCCATTATCCCATCCAGTACTGCAAAGCAGAATTGAAACCTTCGCTTCAGACCTGTAAGCCGATATCCTCCCTGGACGACGGAACTGGACAGGCAGGAAATCTGAATTAAGCAATATATATTTTTTAGATTACACAGAAATCTATCATCCAACAGAGTGCGCAATTCCTCTAGCAGAGCATATATATATATATATATATATATATATATATATATATATATATATATATATATATATGCACAAATATATATATATATATATGTATATATATACATATATATGCACAAATATATATGTATATATTGTATATATATATATGTGCAAGTATATATATATATATATATATATATATATATATATATATTCTCATACAGTCACTTTAAAACCTCTTCCTTTTGGTTTCCAGCATATTTCAATTTCTGCACAATCAGACAAAACTTTACTTATATTGATTCTGCATTCAGATTTATGAAAACTTTGGGTTCCATCATCTTTCAAACAGGAATAAGAATGCTATTCTTCGTTTTTTCTTTCTCAATTCAAGATTTTCGACGAAAAATGTCATGTCAGTGTAAAAATGTAAATTTTGTCCCTTGACAACAATTCCTCCAAAATGATTCTTGCACCATAACTAAACATTCTCCATTTTAGATGGAATACTGTGGGCAGTTCAAATAAGTGTTTTGCGTGCCAATCTGAAAACCTATCCCCTAACACAACTAAGTATTTAAGTTGAGCACATAATATCCAAGATAAAGAGATATTCTAGGCAAATTTTAATGCAGTTTTGTGAGTTTTGAGGTTCTGGATCCGTGCACTCTTCACTATGTTTTTAGACCATATTTCTCCCAACCAATCGTATTGCGCTGTCTCATTACATTTTTGTGATATTTTTCAAACATTATCGCTTGACGTAATTAAATGAGTTCTTTACTTTATTTTGAAGTTTCATTGTTCATTCTTATGGACTCTTTTGGGACTTCAACGTTACTTTGGTGTTTATTTTGTTCATTTCTAACTCTATTTTTTGCATTTGTCTATTTAGATTACATACCATGTTTCTGCTACTGATGCATTTTTGCCACAGTACCTTCAATCACTCAAATATTCTCCGCATATGTTTAATCTCGTGTTTGTGCTTTTTCCATATATATATATATATATATATATATATATATATATATATATATGTAATATTGTAAGCATATCGGCATATTTACAAACTCATCAGCTTAATAAAATAACAACGAAAAATAAAGTATATCTTAACTAGAGTATAAAAATAGAGTTAATGGATAATGTATATTAAAAATGATATAATTTGTATCGATATAAGGGGAATTAAGCAACCGAAAGGGATGGACTTGGTCTTTGTCTGCGTGAAAGATAATAGTATTGACTTAAACCATGATTAGGGGAAATATTTAGCTCTGGTTTAATCATCTGACTGATAAGTAGTTGTGCTGAGTGGGTGATCGTTTATTGAATGCTCACGAAGAAATTATTTAAATATATTGATAGAATAGCCAGTTGAAGTATGATTACTTGCTTGAAGGTGTTTTTTTTATCGTTTCAACTATGTATGTAAGGATACTCTATTTGATAAATTAAAAGAAAGACCAAATTGACGAAAACAGGATTGTATACTACGTAGAAAAACTAACTTCAATTTTATTGAAAAATAATTTAAGTTTGTAGAGAATCAACTTGCTGAAGTTTTTTCTCTCTAATTATTATTCCTGATGATGATATCACAAGTCAATTTGCATGCAGTCTGAGATTAAAACTGATACAAAGGATTTGATAATCACACAGGGAAACACTCAGTAGGAATGACACGAACAGCGGTCCATGTCTACTTTCAACATATTCAAAGATGGGTTGTATAAAATATCACCAATGTGCAATACATTATGATAATATTCCAGATAGAGTAGGGAACTACATTCATAACATATGATATATATATTAAGAGCTGAAAGGGAAGTGGTGTTTGATCAACACTGTCGTCACTATAACCACTTTGTTTTCACAATCCCCGCACTAAGGACATGGTGAACAACTGTTGATTCCAACGAGAAAAAAATTATTACTCATAATACTAAAATACCAAAGTATGTGTAAAACAGAAAAAAAACACGGAAGTAAATTGAATAAATTACCCCAACAGATATTGGGAGTAAAAGAATTATAGTATAATGATAATTTATGGTATATTTCTATCAAAAATATATTAAAGAAATGTCAAAATAACGAACTTCAAAAAAAAATAAAAATAAAAAGTAGTGATCCGAGGGGGTTCATACCACGAGCTCCCCAAAAAGATGATTACTTTTGGACTAATGAATTTCATTCATTTTTTTCTCTGTTCAAACAAATCACAATTCAAAATTTTGTTGCTACATTTCAAACAAAAAACATTCCAATCAAATTATTCATGAAAATAACTGATCTAGCTTCATTAATCATGACCTTCATTAATTTGCAGGTGTGACATATCTTCACCAGTGAGATTGTGTGGACCCTCCGCTCTAAAAACTCGATTCGATCATCTTCAAAACATCACACATGTCTCATCATTCAACAGTTCATGTTTGTGGTAGCAATTCTAAAGCAAATGTTTCATTTGAATATTGACAAAACCATTTTAAACTCATTTTGGGGACCATGCGACGTGGATAAGAAAGAATCATACTCAACCTCGCACGGAGAGGCCACAAGACAACACAGACTATATGAAAAAAAGACAGGAATCAGAAATAGCATTAAAAAACACAAGAAAAACTTAAATGGCAATGGGATGGTCATGTAGCAAAAATGATAACCACTGGACATTACGACTCCCAACATGGTTCCCCTGAGATCACATACGTAAATGTAATCGGGAAAATATGCGATAGCGTGGTGAACTAGAGATGTTCAGAAAGTATTCGCTTCGTGTCGCCCATGGTAGAAAGGTCTGGGGGATCTAAGGGAAGGTGCATGTCCAACGATGAATTCTAAAAAAGGTTGCTGCTAATTAATATTTTTGGTCTTGGAACGTTGGAAGATGTTCCCCATGATTGCCTAATCACTTCTGGCTATTTCTGAAGGCGGGGAAACATATATGGATGGATTTTGTAAAAGCAAAGATACATAAAAACGGAGTTTTGAGAGGCAGATAGTATCAGTATTCCCTCCTTTCAGACCTCCTGCGGCATTGAACTAAGCTTCGTGAATAAAGAAAGCAGATTTTCCCCGCAGCTTCACATTTCAGGTGCACTGTATTGAAGCGAATATCTTACTGACAGGAACCTCCGCTCATTAAAATACCGTTGCACTATTTGTAAATGGGTATTTGGACAGGAATCCTAAACAGCTGTAGGACTTCACACTGCGACATCGTAGTCACCTGGTATTATCAATGTAAACACTGGGAATACGTCAGGCAATGATAAATCTTGCTTTCGAATAAGCTACCAGTTATGTCCTACAGAAATGATATTCATATCTGTGCAGCCACATGAAATGTTTGGCATTACTAGAACTATGAATAAACACAAAAAATGATTAGGGAATATTCTATGTACAGCTAGGAAATAGAAACGTCTGTTTAGCGATTGGTTTGGTATATCAACTCATTTTGACGTGTTTCTGAAATTTATTGTTGTCCTTTTTGGTTTCCATATTCATATCTGCTTTTAGTTGTCTGTCAACGGAGTGGCTCTAGAGTTTCCCGTGATCATTCAGGCATTGTAGCCGTTTAATAGACTTGTTTTTAAAAATAACTTGTTGATATATACAATGATATGTAAATTTACAAATTATTATTTCACAGACTTCCAAAAGATTCAGCAGACAATATGCATTCGTCTTGACTCCCCCCTGCCCCAAAAGAAAAAAAATCTCTCAGATATGTCCTTCGACTGCATGGCATTGAGTTATAGGAAATCCAGTTTAATGAACCAATCAATAAATCTTTTTTTTTTAAATTTGGGGTCTCACCGAGCTTGCTTCATTAGACTGACAATAGCTCTGGTTGGAAGAAAATTGAGTGAGTTATGATTTAGCTTTGATCGTCTCTGCCCAGGCTATCACCGGAATATTTGTCTTTGCTGCAGTTTGCACTGTTTAAGATAGAATCAAAGGTGACAATCACCCAAAGTGGCATCCTTCACTTGAACTTGTGCTTTCCATCCGGGCAAAATGTTGGCTTCATACCTTTCCTAACTGCAAACTGTCGCAACCAGAGTATGAACTCGGCCTGTTAAGTCTCTTACCTATTGTTAACCACTCGGCAACTTGTCAACCCTGATCAATTTGTTGAACGGTACTCATTTCTTGAAAACTCCTTGTGGCACATAGAACAGTAAGGACTCTGCTGCAGTTTTAGTAGTAAGTAGATTTGCACTGAGTTATCAATGTATTTCCATCTGTTTCCAACCGGGCGCCAAGCCTTGCCGACTGCCAAACTGTAGGTTTTCTCTCGGATAGACTATCCAACAATTCTAAAGGGTTCCAACTGACCTGATTAAAGAAGCAGAGTTATACCATTCTGAAGCCTATTAGTGTGGAGTGGAGGTAAACAGTCCGTGCCAAACCTTAAATTCGGTCTGTTTCCCGTGCTGTCAACTATAACATTATTTCTTTTGGTTAAAATTGGCAAAAATTTGACGTCGGTGTTTACTGTTACAAATTTCTCCCCTTTATAGAATAATTCATACATAATGAGTAATATAATATTTGTGTTGTCATACTGTACAGTGTTGTAGAGAAATATAGGTATGCATGGATATATTACCGACCGATTAGGGCATTTGATGACAGCAAGCTGCTTCAAAATTCCATCTTTCCTCTCAGTATCTCTAAGATTTGTATGAGTACACCACTGGGAACCATCTGAAAACGTGCTTTTTTAGTTTTTGAGGTAATTTTATAGTATTTTCTAGATAATTCTAGATAAAAGATCTATTTTATACATAAATTCAGAATTATTTTAGGCAGGAAGTTCTGATACTCATGCGAGCTACGATGATTCATATTTCATCTCTTTTTTTTCAGTACTGTTTCGTCTTAGACTTGTCCAGCCTTATTGCAAGGCCCTTCAAAACTATTCCAAGCATTCAAAGAATGGTGGAAAAATTGTGATAGTCACTATGATGTTCCACAATTTTTCACATTTTCAACCAGGGCCTAGATAATCCCTGCGTTTCATTTACTTTTACTTTTACTGTGGTTTGTCGGAACAGTTGAATCTACTGACAATTAACTCTATATAGTCTTTTATTCTGGAATTAGTCATACGTTTGATCTCTAAAATAGTTTCTGAATTGTGCATATCTCATTGGTTTGGACAGTTCTGAAAGTATCAACCTCGTATGTACTACTAATTTTTTAATTCTTTCTATGTCAAGATGATGCATCCACTTATCATATGAGTGATAAGCTTATTTTTAATTCTGAAGAGTCGGCACTATTTTTCGGCGTCTATGTTGAATTTTGTAGATTTTTTCTTTCTTCTTGAAGAATCGTTCTTGCCTTTCATTGGTGGTGATTTTCCATGATTTATATTTCATGTATTTGTAAAGAAATCAGATTGGAGCTGGAACTATCGAGACAAAAGCACAACTGAAATCAGCAAGAGAATTCCTATTGTTATAACTCAATTAGAAAATAAAATAAATTAACCAAGTGAAACATTCATCAGTTCTCATTGTTTTCGAGGTCATTTCATATGCGTATCTTGAGTAATCCTCATACAATCCTTACACTGTCAATGTACCCATTTAATGTCTTTCAAGCTTATTTTGTTCTCATTATCCCTATTGTGGGTTCACCCTTCACTCAGGAATCCGAAATGTAATATGAATTTAAAGTAAAGAGCCCAACATGAACGCGTGTGGGATAACAGAATCTAATTCCCTAGTTCCTTTGGCTCCTCTCTTTCTTAGGAGTAAGTGGTTGGGAGACACTAAAAAAATGAATCTTTTAAGTTTCCATGCACAACGAGGAGGTGAGGCTACCCTAGTTTACGGTGTTTAAAAAGTAGATAAATTACGTTAATGTATTTTACTCATTAGTTTGATAAATTTATAAAGTTGCTCCCACCAGCAATACCAAGACTACTTATTCGTCCAATTTAAAATATTTTCATGGTTCCTCTTTACTCGTATCCCCAATCTTTTCGATAACAAAATTCCAAACCTTCAGGAATTCTCTTTTGGTAGCTTTTGGGAGATCATTAATCACAGGCAAGCTTCGTCAGATCTTGACTGTGCAACAGAATTTGATACAGCCCTGACTTTACTGATGATTTATCACGAAAATCGATCCTAACTCTATTGGGTGAAACGCTTTTCAGTGAACTCACACATACACACACACACACACAATAACATATATACATATACATATACATATATATATATATATATATATATATATATATATATATATATATATATATATATACAGAATTGACGTCTTGCTTCTTTTCAAACAGTCTCAATAGAAAAAAATTAATAAGAATATTTTGATTACATTCGTTAAAAAACGTTGTTTGATAAGGACTTCAAAATGTCGTCCATTTTATTTGATTGCTACATTTCAAGTAAATGATGTATTGGCCAATAAATAATCATAATTTAATTATAGCTAATAAAAACCGTCACTTACTAAGAGATTCGCCTGTTTTCATTGATTCGTAAGGTTTCAATTTTCATACTTGCAATGTTACAGCAAAATATCAAGTGATTTATGCAATAAATGTTTACAACCCATGATGTGAACTTTTTGTGTTCTGCCTTATTTATACTATTTATATTTTTGCGTAGTTAGTAAAGCAAAACTTTTCTTAACAAGCGTTCGTGTAAAACCACTGATAACGCCGTAGCTGATGCTGCAGTAGATGTGTTTATGCTGGCTTGAAAATACAGCCTGCAGACGGCGCCACTTATAACTCTTCCTGGCCTACACTGCTCTTTGCGTTCTTAGAGGGGTTTCAATCTGACGTTTCTCCTCCTCCCCTCACATGTCTTTCCCGTTGCGATTTGCCTCGTCATTTAATTTGCTCTCAAGAAATAACGATTTTTATGGAAGGTAATGAAATATCATTATTTCTTTGCTAATATATTATTGACATGAGCCAAGTCTGTCATGTCATGTGGCTGCTTTGGATTTTATTTCTTGTATCTACCGAAGCCATTCCTCCTTTTCAAAAGAATTGAACCAACTGGTCAACTGTGTCGTGTCGTGAAAATTTGAAGTTCCTGCAGTTGCTTAAGACGTTTGTGCAATGGAATCTTTGGTACTCAATCTTGACAGATTTCCTTTATACCATAGAAAGATGTGCACTTTCACCATTTCTTATCCGGGACAAATCGAGCAAAAGTCTTTTCTTTTCATTTTTCTGGGTTCTTTTTTTGAGGGAATAGAAATTTTTGTAAAATTTTTGATGACTGTAGTCAAGTATCTTCTTTTTGTTTCAGAAATGGTTCAATTCAGTTGGGTTGCTTTGATCATTTTTCTTGTTGTTGGTGATTCGAGATTCCTGCGTTTTACGATGAGATTCTTGGTTAGTTGTGAGAATCAGCTGATTGTTTGCTTTTTGGTTCGAACATATTGGCGACCTTTATCAGAGTGCTTGTTATTTGGTTGTTAAACGCGTTGATGTCGGTTTCGTTCTCTTTTGGTTCGATGAGAGGCTTATATCTATTTTTCAGTTCGAGCTTGAAGGGTCAGGTGAGTTGTTTTGGTATGTTCAACTTTTTCCAATGTTCTCTGTTGGTTTAATCTTTGATTTTACAAATTCTGATTCTGTGGTCACTCCCGACAATGACAGACTGGATCAGATAACGGATTGATTTATGAGCCCTCTTCCATTCCCAATCTTGAATTCATCTCCCGACCTTACGAAATATCTCAGGACTTTATGTCTGAATATTGTAGAAATATAACGACAGAAACACTATGCCATTGTCTTGATTCATTCACTCATTCTGTGGAAGATTTTCGATTTCTCGGACAATCTCCAACAAAATATGCCTAGTTTCCAAGCTTTTGGGGTCTTTTGAAAAGAATATTGACGTATTCTTTTTTAGCCATTCGGCTCTTCCGAATTCAACATAATTTGATAAGACTCTGGAAAACTGTGAATGTTTTAGGACAAGGCCTGGCAGAACCTCCAAAACGGCTTTTTTTAGCTCAAAATATTGAATTCTATTGGATCATCCTCATAAACACTTTGATCAGATATTGAATTCATGTATGAGCCTTTTTCATAGCCATGCCTTTCATCGATTATTTCTTTCAGTGTTTTGACTTATTTTGACATGACCTGAGACTACTTTGTTATATAGGGAACTAATTCTGTATGCAAAAGTAGGTGACTAAAACGCTGTTGGGATTTGAATTTCGCTCAGAACAATCCCCATACATATATATATATGTCTTATCTTCACTTAAATTTATTTCTTAGCACTAGAATTCCTTTTATATGAACTTAGTGGGTTGTTTGTTCATAGCGGGTTTGGTCTACTGCCATATTTATAAGATACTTAGTAATGTTGATTATATATTTGTGTTTGCTATTTTTGATATATCTACTTGTAGGTTATTGAATTATGTTTGTCTTGAGCGATGCTAATATTTTAACGGTATTTCATTTTTTCTATTTAAGCATTCTGCTTTATGTTTTTTGTTCTATTGGCGAAGCTAAGCATCCCAAATTTTTCATTCAAACATTGATTGTATGGAGTTTTAATGTTTTGGCATACATACGTTTGTGCTGATATTTTCCATTTAAGCGTTGGTTTGAGATTGTTATCACAAAGTCTCTGATAATATGTTGATTGTGATGTACTATTTTTCTAATTTTTCATTTGTAAAGGATGATGTACGGCTCGCTAATCTGAGTTTGAAAGATGTTTTTGATATTCCAATATGATATTTCACTCATAGAAGTTTTTTTTAGGTTGATATCCCAGCTTGGTATGCAATATTCAATTTGATACATTTGTTTTGCAGAGGGTGCTTATTTTAGTACGGACAATTGCACTCTAGCTTATTTATGCTTTCTTGGTTGGTATCAATTCTAATCACTATACTGTTATATTTTGTGATGACTGTTTTGAAATTTTTATACAAATAAAGTTAATTTTCAGTTTATTTTTGATGAATGATTTACACGGTGGATTGACTGGGGAGGGAAGGTGTGTCATTCTATCAATTGGATGAATAGTTTTCTTAAGTTAACTTTTTACTTATAGGTTGGAAGGTAATGTATATCAGATGATTTTTCTACTTTTTTTGTCATTACCTTGTTTTTTTCCTATTGGATTCGACCTTTTCAAAATCATATCTTGATCTTAATTTCAGTAAAACAGCTACTTTTGGGCCTCAGCATACTCATTTTTAACCTTGTTGAATATTGTTTCATTTGAGGAATTATATATTAGTCTAGATTCTATAGATTTAGGGATCTTCCAAATGATTTTTGTTTTTGTGGTTAGAGCTAGTATAAATATATTTACTCACTCAATTTTCTTTTCTGTATGGTTCGTGAGTGTTACTATTTGAATTGAATATGACATCTAAGAAACGTAGAATTTCTTCACTAGCCTTGATTTTGTTCATTTTTCTCATTGTTTCATGATATATTTTTTGATAATTTAACATTTTTGTGCGTTGCTGTTTTCTACAAATCGTAGACTGTTGTTCGGGTATAATCTTATATTTTTGAAATCCAGCTTCTTTTAAAGGTTATATAAAAAATACAGACCGATTAAATCCAACATATCAGCTGAATCGAGACTGCCATCGAAACATAAAACCTCAGACATTGAATCTTTAGTTTATTGTTCTTGATTGTAGAACATTACCGTCTTTCAGCAGTGTTCGATTATTTCTATATCTCCGTCTTCATCAATTCTATAGATTTTGGTGAATTCCATGGCTTCCTCAGAGATACCTTTGGATATGGATGGGTAGAACTCTATGATGTTGGATTGTATAAAGGCAGAAATATTTTTATCATCGGTGCTGCTAAACCAAGTAATGGTTTCATTGGTGTAAATCCATTGAAATAGTTAGAATAGATTGATGGTACTGCTTATATTTTCTATTATTTTCTTACCAATTTTTCCTATCTGTGTTTTGGTGGAGTCTACTTGTGGGTTTGTTTGTGAAGTAAGGTTTTTAGACCTTTGTGAGTATGTATGCATCGTGTTTTGTAGTTTTCCAACCCTATTACTTGTTTAATTCGTCTGTAATGCTTATATTCTGCTTTTTCTATAATTGCTTCGGGGTTGTTGTTTGGGGTATCTGATTTCCTCTTAGTTTTGTGTGATGTTGTTGGTTAGGAGCTTGTTGGAGGTCTGATTGTTCATTTCATGTATATTGTTACTCTTATCTTCATCTACTAATATGTTATTGGATTTGTTGGTTTGTTCAATCTGTTTTTTATATTTTTTAAATTTTCTGTTATGGGCTTATTTGTTTTTTGAATGCAATTTTCATGACGGTCGTAAGGAGGTCCAATTCAAATTTTTCCCATAATTTGTTTTGTCCCGAGCATTTTTGTGTTTTAAAGCCAGAGAAATCTTTTTCCTCGTTTTGTTTGTTGGGTTGGTCAGTGTATAAAAAGGTTTTCATATCATGCATCCAATGCGATCTAGTGATAATGGTGTTTGTCGGGAATAGGAATGTCCATGAAAGAATGTTTGATATTTGATTTTTCCATTCGTATCGATGGTATAAATAAAAGAAAAAGGTTTTCCATCTCATACGTCTAATGAGATTATCTAGTTTTTGCAGGAATTATATTTGGTAGCAGTGTTTATCGGAGATGGGTATATCCTTGAAAGGGTGTTAAAAATTTGATTTTTTCAATTTGTATTACTTTTAGAAATGAAATCCGTAAGAGTGTTCTACGAAAGTATTAGACTATGAGCAACAGTGTGCAGTGCAAATCAGGGATACAATAATGAATGATCAATAGCCAACCACAAAATTAAAACATATAAATTAAAAGAAAGGCCTCCTGTACCGTGGATATTAGACCCCAAAACTGTCACGAACAGGAATTTTCGAATCATTCACCCACAGAAGCTCAAACAGGACAGAAACGTAAACGTGTTTGTGTAGTGAATCCCCATTCCATTATATTTCGAACTTTAGTCATAACCAACAAGGTAGATAGATAGATTTCCCAAGTAATTATAGATAAAACTATATCCATATATATATATATATATATATAAATATATATATATATATATATATATATATATATATATATATATATATATATATATATATATATATATATATATATATATATTGATAGATTGATGGATATATATAAACCTAGGCTCCGCCCGGTTGTTTTATGGTAATCTTATAGTACACATGTCAGAAAGAAAGTCAATGTAAATTTGGTTTTGCACTTGGAAGTGAGTAAATATCCAATCTTCACGAATTAACCTAGGACCTCCCTAAAACATTTGTCCCCGATGTCTTTATTCAGTTCAATTCAAAAGAATTACTTGAAGACATCCCAATTTCGACTGTAAGAGCTGTGTAAATAAATAAACGAGAACATTATTCTTACAGATTTCCAAGGTCGCTCCACAAAGCAATTACGGCAAATTGAATCAAATCCTAATTTCATCATCGACAGTTGAATATTATTTTCAGGGTTCACACCGTCAAACCTTTTGTCTTTCAAGTTGCAATTCTTCTATTTGGATAAACGATTTGGAATTCATTTGTTCGATGAAAGGACAACAATTCATGTCTGTACTTACAGGGTTAACTAGTTTACGACAGTATGCCTTAAATTGCTTTCTATGAAAGCCCTCAAATTGCCATAGCTTTGAACATTGTCTAGGAGTATCTGTGCTTCATTTCAAATTTTCTTCCTCCTTAAGCTAGATGCATCTTATAGTTTAAGAAAAGCCTGACAGGAATTTGATTCTCAGCATAGAACTGGTATACGGAGTAAAATTTAGGACAGGGCTGGGTTATGAGTCGGTAGCATATCGTATCTGGTATTTTGGGTGAACTATGTAAAAAACATTGGAATATTTAATGACTGTTAAAAGCAATGGGCAGTTGGAGCCTTTTTTGCGCAATAATGTATGGAATTTGGTCCCGATTGTCAAAATTAAAGATTCAATGGAAAACAGAATTTGGAATAGACACTGTTATCAGCGGATAGAATCACCTAATCAAAATTTTGTTTCATTTTTCATTGTTTCTCTTATTTTGTTTTATTTGTTCGCCGTTTGTAACACCAAGGTTAGGAAAAAATTTGTGATTGGGACCACCTTCCATTCATTGTTACGAAAACGCTCTCGCTGTTTTTACAAATATCAACATATTTTCACGTTTCTATGCATCTGTAGAAGTGAGCACACACTAATTATGAATTACTGTTTGCCACTATAGGGGATGCTCAAATATATCTCTTATATGAGTTGATAGTAGTTACTCCTTCGATTTATAAGACTTTGGCTTACATAAGTTTCATAGGAATGTCCTACGGTTTTTGTTACAATCGGATATTGTATTTCACAAATTCATAGAGCTCAAGGTTTAGTATTTAGTATGTGTTAGTTCTTGGATATTTCCTTTCCTTTGTTTTGCTCAAAGACGACATTTTTTAATAATACAAAACTTCAGAATGTTAGGCAAGTGATTTTAAGCACATTGAATGCTAATTAAATGCTTTTACTATTGCAGATTAATGAAAATATGTTTTTATCCTTTCTAAAATCATTTGATTAAATATGTTGGACCTATCAGAAGTAATTGATTATTTATCATTGACGGATAAGGAAGATACAAATCATGTCAAATGGATGACAAACTCTGAAAGCTGATTGAAGGATGTGGCTGAGCACAAAAGAAAAAATAATAAGTGAAAAAATGTATTCCTATGTATTTTTAGAATCGCTTTGAAGTATCATATTACACGATGAATACCATGTATAGTAAAACAGCGAGAACCACATCAAAAGTGACCCATTTGTACGAATGACATTTTGGTTTAATGTCAATATGATACTTTAATCAGATTCTTCAATGATCACAAATTTAGTAGAAGTATAATGTATATCCTTTTTAACTTTCAAATTTGCATGGTGGATATGGAACTCAAAATGTTTGAAAAAGGTGATATCTAGCGGGACAAAGAAGTATGAATATGTCTATCAATGAATTCTAGATTTCTAGATGTGGTGATGAATCTGGGTATAAGTTGCATTTAAAAAAAGGAAATGTCAAGCTACATATGAATATTGGCAATAGTTCGTTATTTCTAAATCTGTGCATTTAGCTTGGAATAATTTTCTGCTTTGACAACATTTAACCAGTAAGTTAAAAGTAAATTATAGAAGGGCGATACATTCTGATACAGCTGGATGTTCTTAAATTCACGTGTATTGTAACGCTGTGATAAAAACAACTATTTTGCTTTTAGTTTTCGATTCCCAAACTCTATTATTCTGATTGCTACCCCAGCATTTCGATCGAGCCATTCTTAGGCCTCCCTCGTACGTGAACAAATAAAACAAAATAAAAGAAATAATGAAAAAAACAGGGGTTACTTTTTTGGTATTGCAAAGCGAAGGAAGAAGCAAACAGAGTATCAGAACAGTGAAAGCAAAGCCCGTAATATGGATTACGGTAATAACCCAGCTAGTGCTGTATATAAGTTTCTTAATATGCAATGCTTAACGAAACAGCGCCATACAGAGTCATTATAATATACCATAAGTACACATTGTACCAACAATCATTTTGAAGTCTATGCTGTCCTTGTTGAGCCCCAAAGAGATCGACTAGATTAGTGCTCTGCATTTTTTTTCTGGTAGCTATATTCCAGAGCTGATCAACGCTGTTAGGTGTCCAGCATGATTTCTTATGCATGCGTGTTCGTATGTTCTTCTCACACACATGATGTTTTAACCACACAGTGTACAGTTACATCGAAGAATGATGTGTTCCATCATTCACTCACAACGGATCGGTTAATGTACCGTCGCTGGAGTTGGTTTAATGTTCTGACATTTCTATCTATCTATCTATCTATCTATCTATCTATCTATCTATCTATCTATCTATCTATCTATCTATCTATCTATCTATTCACCCAAACTTTGTCCTGCCCTTACCATTCGTAGTAGAAACTTGGAAGTTTGCACACACGCGCTCCTCTCAATGAGTAGGGATTTTTCCCCCCCTCAAATTCCTTTTCCTAAACAGCTTTTAAGTTTTGGCAGGGTCAATATTGAATGTGAATTTAGGCTAAATTGGTTTGTGCCCACTTCCTTATAAAATTCAAACCTTTTTCAAAAGGCAACAGAAGTGACTTCAATGTGCATTTTCAAACTTTTTAATTGATCATCCCAAACACAGCAAATATAGTTGGTGGTCATAATTTTCTTCGGAATGTCAGTCATAATTTATTCTGAGTGTTTTATATATTACTAAGTTTTTTTACGAGAAATATGGTAAAAAAATAATGGTATAATGAATGGTACAACTAAACGGGATTTTGCTAAACGGGGTATTATTGTAATTTGAATAATTGATTGGAGCAACAAAAATGCAATACAATGAGTTCTATTGTCTGAAAATATCTTTGAATAATGATAACTTTTCTCAAAATAATTGACAATATCTTCAGGCTGCTTCTTTATAAAAGATACACTTATTTTTTTGCAAAGCTCCGTGAAATCTGTTTCGCTTACTTCATTTGTTTTCGATTTATGTTGAAGACTCTGCTGGTCTGGAAACGTGGCAAATAAAAAGTAAATGACTTTGTCGAGGAAGAGCCTATAGTCAATCCATGTATGAGATCAATTTATACATGATTATATATTGTATTATTGAATTTATCAACGTCACAAATGGAGATAAATAGATTTCACTGGAAATGAAATATGTGCATTTTTTATATGAGTAAATTATGAGAAATTATATTAATAAGCAGTTTCTTGGATTGGTTGGTAGATAGATATTAACATTTATAAACAGATTATGATTGATAAATTGATATATAGAATAATACATACATACACTTACACTTACATACTTGTAAAGGTTATGCATTGATCATAGACGGACTACGTGTACAGAGAAGGGAGGTGAATGGACAGACTAAGATAAATATATATATATATAATAGAAGAAGACGATTAACAGATACATAAAGAACATTCATCTATCCAGCCATCTATCACACTGTGTGGACAAGTACATGGTGGTAGACTTGGAAAGTAGTTGGTATACAGCGTTTATAAACTTCTCAATTTCGATGATCTTTTGTATGTTCTGTTAATTGATAGGAATAATACCGTATACTTAGTCATCGAAACCAACTTCCTTACAGTAGATAAATAGGCATGAACTGGCAGACTAATAGATATTCTAAGTATTTATTTGTATATATCCCGGGTTTTAAGTTTAAAATTAGATTCTGGGATATTTGTTCATAAGAGCACATTCTAATTTCTTTTCATAGCTGTGCAAATGATGCTTTCGTTGACACTAAGATATAGATTGATGATGAAAAATTGTGCTGATCAAATGAAAAAGCAGTGTTTTTTGGTCTTCCATAATTTTTTCAGAGAATCATTTGTATCTCGACGAATATTTTGTTTATCAAATGTCAGTGATTTGCTTTCTTGTAAGTCTATTTTCCTTATTCTGCTGTCTCCTTGCCTGGAAGGACATTTTGCATACTTGTCCCTTCTCTTCTTATTATTCACATCATTATCATCATCAATTTCCTTTTTCTCTCTACCAGTCCATTTGGTCTTCTGGCCTTGATTCAGGGATCCATTTGAATATCAATGTCAGAGGGCATCATTTTTTTATCGATATCCGCCCCGCCTCCCAAAAACATTCTGGTTTCTCCGTTATTTACTGATCTTAGCTCGCTGTTGTGCACAAAGCTAAAAGTATAGGAATCCATTCAGACAAGTTCTTACTTCACGATTGTAAATATATTCTAGATATGTTCGTAAACCCCTATCCCACGCTGAATCAATAATAATTCCCTGCTTACCAAGCTATTCATAATCGTCAATATTTTAAAGATCATACTGGGTGTAACCTGTTTTTCATTGTTGCTGATATCGCTTTGTGTTAGCCACACAGAAATTGGAATCAGCGAACCGATTTCAAACCTCAGCCAAATCAGCTTGCATACAGTTGCAAAATTGATAATCTCTCCTGACCTTGGGTGATTAGTAAGACGGGCTGGGCTCTTCGATTTTTGTTTCCATTTTTCCCTGAACCAGAGACTATTCCAACTTCACACAATGGCCTTTGAAGTTTTGTCTATAAGCCCCGATGATATTTGGTACAATTTATGATTTTATGAGTGACACCCGATACTTGGATACCTCCAGCACTTCGACATTTCAGTGATTTTAATGGTGCCCAGGTCAAAATAGTTTCAACATTCCTTCCATCGACTGTCATTCTTAATCAAGCACTCTTGACTAACGGTACGGTTTAATAAGCCCACCTGAGGTTAGGAAACCGTCTGTTGTTGCCTGTGTCTCTTCCATATAAATATACTTTATGTTATTCTAGAAACTTTTATGTATTATATAAAACTTTTACATTGTTTGAAAAGAGTCTAAAACCTTTCTAAAAATACACTGTGGTAGGATGTTTGAAACACCTCATTTTAAGTATCAATCAATAATCTCATCATTAGAATAATCAAATATTACATGTGTATGAGTTGACAAGCTGAAATTATCTTTTACCAGTGTTTGGCGAAGGTAGTTAATTGAAATATCCCAATATGGCTCCCAAAACGGAGAAAATATTTCGTGAGACAGTTTTGGAACCATTGTTTTAAATCCCCATTGCGGGAGCTAAATTCTACCTAAACAAATGACGTGGAAGTGTAGCTAGCATGTTCGTTTGGCCAAACACTGTTAAAAACGTGGGTTTGATATTCACAATAAATTAATCATGCAAAATGGAGTAAATAGTTGGAACAAATCTGGTGAAGAGAGAGAGCGAGAGATAGAGAGAGAGAGAGTCACCACAAAGTTACTAAACTGTTGGAAGAGAGAGAACGAATCTCAGTAGATTAGTCATCATCGTAATCATCTGTTGTTTTACTTTAACATTCTGATTGGTCAACTGTTGTGAGTTTAGGACAAGTTTAGTTGCTGGCATTGTCCTGCAAAGCTGTATCATGATGTTTGTAGCTACAGAATAATCTCAGTCTGTCAGCTCAGTCTTGGCCTTATCGATAATCTAAAAAGTACTTGGTACAGAGACTTCCTCACAGCACGTGACATTTTTAATTACATCCGTTCACTGAGTACTTTGAAAATGACGCCTTATTGATTGTCAGACGCCATCAACTCCAAATGAATAATAGATAAGTAAACAGATGATAAAATGCTGATTACATCCTTAAAAAGCGTAGTTTTTACAGCTTCGGAAATGACGTCCGTTGTCTTTAATTGTCTCACTACTGATTCGAGTGGTGCGTCACTAATGTAAAATCAATAAATATATTAGGCCATTACAGTAGGACAATGGTTTGCAAGTCAGTAAAATCACTGCAAGATTAGTGTGTTCAATCTTACGAGAGATATTTCCATTGATTGCTGTGATAGTTTAAGATCAGCATTGTGGATACACGGGCACATACAAACACAAACGCAGTATCCTGTATTCAGACCCTCAAAGGCAAACTGTGTAGAAAGATTGGTGCGATACACTCTTCTAACACAAAACTTTTCTCGTTTTGCTGAGTCATATAGTAAACCAAGTGGAAGGAGAACATAAGGATTCTACCATTTCTTTAATAAAATATATTCATAAAAGTGACATCAGTCGTAAATGCAAGGTTCTGGCCTCGTATTTGAATCTTATTCAAATATCATCTCGATTAGAATGACAAGCGAGTTCTCGGAACCTAACTCTCTATAATTCTAAGCCATATTCCCATGTTGGAGGAACATGTCTGAGCAGTTATATCGCAAGTATATCATTTTTTCAATGAAAGCAAATATTCATATCACAAATGTCTATCCACAAAATGACAGGTTGCTACAAAAACGGGAACATGACAAATAAATAGACGCATTATATTGTTCTGATTTGATATTAAATTGAGAAATCTTTGCTGACTGTTATTAAACATATCATAAATACACAAACACTTACCTGTCAAAAATGACAGAGCTGTTTATGCATGCATGGGCACTAAGTAGCCTGAAGCAATTTTATCGTCTTTTTTTTTTTTGAATAATTGAATCTTCCTAATTTTAAGCTTTTTATAAGCCAATCCAACTCATGATGTTTTAATGTGATCTGAAATACAGTTTTTGGAATTTGCATGACATAATCTTCATTATTATGTCGTCGCAAGAAATCAAATTAACCAATGAGATGCGTGAATGCAAACAAACAGAGAAAAAATTTGCACATATGCTTATCATATGTTTCAATAAAAGGGATGTAAGATTAAAATTCATGGTAGCCTAGACTGAGCTTAGTATTTTACTCGACTTGAGCGTCTTTAAATAATGGTTTGCAGACCATAATTACTTTAGTGAGGAAGATCCCCATTCAACGACCGAAGCATTTGTCCTTCTGCCAAACAAATCTGTTCTTATTGCCCAAGTTTTAAAAAAAGTCGTTCATTCTAAGAGTACTTCAGTGAATTCAGTGGAGTTGATCTGTTTTAAGTATACTATCCTATCGAGGGTGAGGATCTGCAGTACATGAAAAAGAATCACCCTCTTTGTAGGCATATTGTACATTTGCGAAATGTGGGAGAATGGATTAGCTGAAGCATTGCACGAATTAGTAGTGACAGCAAATCAGTTCTTTTGCCTAGACAATTCTTTGAATTATCTGTGCTTAGCAAATAAAAAAGATGATCGAAAGGATGCCTGCTGAGGCGACTTATATATTTTTGTATTTCACGACGGATTCAGGTATAAGTATCAAAACATTTTTATGAATATTAATGCGCCTGAAATACCACCTGTCATTCAAACGTTTTTTTATATCGGACCAATCAGGCCTTTTTTTATGAAATGTCAGCGTATAAGTTAGATAAGCTGTCAATGTAAGGATTTAAATCCAGTAGACGATTTAACTTTTTACGTTGAAAGCTATTTGGAATCATGGAAGTGCTCTACACTCAGCAATTTTAAACAATAATTTTATGAAAGGTTTTGATGACGTACACATAGATGTTTAAGAATAAAAATGTCAGTTTGCAAAAAACTTCATTTTCTTCAGATTTTAGATTTAATCAGAATAAAATCTATATATCTGTTATATATCTATACCTTTTTAATATGTATTTTATCATTCATTCTATTATCCAACTACATTTTTTAGTTTTATTTCGCATTTGATACAAGTATCTCAACCCTAATCACTCAGTAGATATAGAACAAAGGTAGGGGGTAATCCGACTATACATCAGCAACGGGTGCAGGATTTATTCGAATATCCTATCAACTCGACCTGGGCCACCAGAGAAAAATATTTTCTGTGCAATGAGATACTTTTGAAAAAATATTACCTATGCAAAATGAAGATGTACCAAATCTATATTTTGGTTAAAAACAGTGCTGTTGTATTCTGAGGACATGGATTGTAATCCCAGAGCAGTAAGGTGAATATACTTCTGAGAGTAGCCATCATTCAACACACACATATATATGAGAGAGAGAGAGAGAGAGAGAGAGAGAGAGAGAGAGAGAGAGAGAGAGAGAGGGTTGCGGACGAGCATCCTACGAAGAGTTGCTGTCATAATTTTCGTTGGAATCGTGTGGAACCCGCCACAAATATAGTGCAGTTTAACGTGCATATTGAGTGCCCTAACTTGCCATCAAAATTCGATAAGAAGTTACAAAACTAATTGTTTAATCACATATTTTTTCATAACATCAAACATATTCACTTTGTACAGAGATTCATAAACAAAGTGGGGACGTGGTAAACTAACGGCAAAATTAGTTGATTGGGAGAAAAGAATCCAGAATGTTGCCTTATTACGAGTTCAAACCTATTCGATTTTCAAATGCTGCTGCAATTAGGGATTTTTCTTTCTACATATCTCTCTTTGCCTAATGTATAAGCCAGATTTTGCCTTATCATAGATAATGTCTTTAAGTTCTCACACTTAGCAGCTTTTTTTCAGTACTCTTGAACATTCAAGCGGAGACCACATTCAAATACATGTTTAGAAAAAACTATTCCACGAATATATAAATGTTTTAACTGTCAGTATCTATTATCCACCAAGGGCAACAAAATGAAAAAATAACATGATTACGCTCAAGCAACAAGCTGACGGGTATTACACGGCATTTCTCAAACTTCGATGCATTCCCTACAAGAAAACCTAAAACCGATGAGAAAGTTAAGATGAGGTGCTGGACCGAGAACAACACAAACATCCACTTTCCTCTCATCAAATTCATTTCTCTCCCCCTTCCCCATACATAAAGTGGCTTCGATACACTATGATTAAAATATAAAAACTCTGTTGGGTTTGTTTATTACCGCATATGAAGGTGTATAAGACAGACATTACATTTCATGACTGAAGTATACTTTATTGCAGCTCAATATGGACATTTATGGGGCTTGAGTGAGCTACAGTGAGCGGCATCCCTTCAAATAGCTATGTTTAAACCATTCCTATCATAGAGGTAAAAAAAAATAAGCCGCTAAAAAGAAATACATTACATTTACTGGACAACATATTGACAGCGTTTTGGCATAACCAGTGTCATCATTCAGGCAACCTCAAAATTCTAAGGGAAAGACATGAACGCATATATCAGGAATCCATTGACCTCTTACATGGGCGAATTCTTTGACGGTTTTCCAGGGGCGCTAATAATATCTATTCAAGTTTAGATCAAAGATGGAGTTGCATGCAGAATTCTAAACATTTCTACATTTACAACCCTTTGTTTGACTGTACGTAAGTGAGGAGATATATCGATATAAGTCCAGTGAGCCGATATTCAACTCATCAAGTCAACATAATTTAGCATAGCATAACATTGTTTCATTTTCTCACCGGGGAACGCTCAAGACTTTTTCAATCAATCGTATTTGCCTCTTCACTTCATTCCACTTTGGTCTGGCGAAGTTATCTTCATAGGAAAGCTCGAGGGGGATCTGTATTACTATCAACAACCAATTTGGACATGTGAGAGTTCAAAAAATTTCAGTGAAATTATCAAAATCAGAATCACAATACGGCTGCTATTCTCGATGCACACATCATTCAGAAGATGATCCATATGCTGTCATGGACAGAGCTGTATATTAACGTCTATTCCTTTAAAAGCAGCTGGGGTTCTTGCCCTTAAATCATAAATGCCTCTCATCCGCTTGCTGCATTCACAAGGCTTGTCAAATTACCCTGAAGAGAACGTGCATAGTATTATGTTTGGCAATCTATGGACGTCATGCATTTATTATTACTGATGAAAGACTACAAGTGAATTCTAACCAAGAACTTACTCATTCTCGTCTTATGTATATATATATATATATATATATATATATATATATATATATATATATATATATATATATATATATATGTATACATATATATATGTATATATATATATATACATATGATTATATATATATATGTATATATATATATATGTATATATATATGTATATATATATATGTATATATATATGTATATATATATGTATATATATATACATATATATATACATATATATATGTATATATAAATATATATATATATATATGTATATATATATGTGTGTGTGTGCGTGTGTATATATATATGTATATGTATATTTATATGACAAGAATGAGTTACTCATTCTCGTCTCATATATATATATATATATATAAGACGAGAATAAGTAACTACTATATGTATATGTGTGTATGCGTGTATGAGTGTGTGTGCGAGTGTGTGTGTATCTGAGTGTGTTATAAGTCTCTAAAGTAAATCTATGAACTGAATCCTCACAAACTCATTTGCTAAAAATCTATCTGGATTTCCCACCGTATTTCTCTCAATGTTTATGATTATTAGAAAGTGTTAATCTAAGTGCATTGACAAGGAAGGAGAATATATTGAAAAAAATCATTTTTTGTTATGTAAATAGAATATTTTTCAAATTGTCTACAGGCTTGTTGATTTTAGAAGGTGTAATCACCTATGTCAAAGTTGTCATATAAAGTGTTATAAATGGAAGTCTCAACATTTTGTCAGTTAAATAGACAGACATATGCCAGAATATTAAAATATAATCTTACCTATACCAGAAGAAGGAATTTTAAATTCTCACTTTCGCCAAGAGAATCCCCCCCAAAAAAACCCTGAATTATTAAGCAGACAAAATGAACCAGCGTTAAAATTCCGACATCTCTCAGAATTTCAATAAACAAACATAACACAATAAGCTACTTATAGATATACTAGAAATTGACCACTTCATATATTCCTGTAGTCACTTTAAAAACAACCCAATAACCAAAATTATCTTAGAAATGTGGAAACATATCAAACACAGATTAATTGAATTAGCAACTATGGTCATATATAGCATTGGAAAACAGATTTGAGTGAAAATAAAACACTCCCAAAGTGGAAACTTACCACAATGAATTGATGGATCGACACAAAAACACCTATACCATACTTTTCTAATGTATACTGTGGAGAAAAAGAGCCCATCATACCCAAAAATGTCCATAAGAATGAAAAAAATAAACTGAATCATCTTCCTGAAGAAGCCCAAATAGGGCAGAGACATAAACGTATTTATGCTCTTTTTATCCTCAAGTCTGTTACTAAAAGTGGATGTATTTGAATAAAACGTAATCCTCGAAAAATATTAGCATTTTAATGATTGAGAGAAAATTATTCGAACTGTCAATGCATAAGCAACATCCAGGAGTGAAGTCACATACTCAAAGGAGGAGGAAGAAGGAGGAGGATATATCTGTTTTAAACTATGACCAATCATCTCTTGCTATTTGTTGGTTTCAAGAGAACAACATCCTTCTACCTAGCGTCACTAACTGCTATTCTCCAAATGTCTGGATTGATATCTCTCGCCGATGATGCCTGGTGTTTTATTCTTTGATTGGTCTGAACTTTTCCGCGCCTTCATCCCTTCAACTCTTTTCCAATAGAAGTTTGTCAAGTCGTACATTTGCCCTGACATTCAAAAGTTGATGTTTGTTTATAAATAAAACAATTTTGTTACATCAGAGTCCCTGTTATTACATTATGGAATTAGGAAGTATGTTGAATTATGGACAACAACCTGGCACAATACCCTGACCCCTCTTCTTCAAAGATTTATTTCAATAGCTATCTATAGAGTCTTAGTTTCACAAAAGCTTTCTTTGTTTTCAATCAAAACATTTTTTCACTTCAAAGAGATTGTTATCACATTATGGACTAACAAAAACTGAAACTTCAATACAGCATCTACAAAGTATTTTAAACGACACTATGTGCAGATTACGGGACCTTGATTAGAAATTCGTTATAAGTAAGTAACATCTTATCATAGGACACCAAGTTCCAAGTAAATCTGGATTAGTACAGCTGTGAAACAATATGGGGACAGAGCCTCTTATAGAAGAATGTGAACGCCTCTAAAAATATTGATAAGCCGCTAACTGATGCATTATTCAAATTTCCATCATATGGATATGAAATGGCATCAAAGGGTTATTCACACAAAAATATCTACTGCCACATCCAAGTCCTTGTTATATACATTTCAGGAAAAACAATTGTGAACAAGTTGCCAATCGGCGCGTTATCTTAATCCCTCCATCTCAGTGGATGTCCACTGTCTTACTTTGCTCTTGTAGTGATGGTAGGGGCATAGGCATCATAATGCGGATGTTTTTTATGTACATGTTCGACACATCAAAGACTCTGTTGTTTCAATAGGAAAAATTCGGAATAGGATTCTGTCACTACGAGTAAATAAATTATGAGTTCCAAGATGAAAAGAACCGAATATCATGAGATCTGGGGATGAAAGTAAAGCAACTCCGCGTAAAGTACTTTAGCATGGACATTCGATAGTAAATAGTTTTTGCTTTTCTAAACCTATAGTAGAAATAATCAACCAAAACTGTCAACATCCATTTTTTCATTTGTACATCTCGTATATCTATCCAGTTATGTATTTATGCATGCACAATGCATATAATCGAAGTCACCAATATGTTTAAACCAAAAACATACAAACCATCAGTTATATCTTGGATGAAACAAAAAATATCTTGTCAAAAATGCTGGAATCTCATGCCACCGACATCAACAAAAGATAAAATTGAAGCAACTTAAGTGAATAAAACCATCTAAAAGTGACGAAGAGGAGACAAAAGCTGATACAGCAGTCATCAAAACGATTCTCAAAAAAGGTCGGGGCTTTGAAGCGATGAACAACAAAAAAAAAAACGATATTCAACGCAGGTTAGGAGCAAATAACTAGTGCATTGTAGGAAAATAGAAACTTAACAACAGACAGGAACTGGATTGTTGAACGTTCCCAGGAATTTTAAAGATGTGCAAGACACAAGCAATCAGTTCAGGGATTACACAGAGCTCACAGCATGGGAAATAAAACAAAATAACATTACCATCAATCTACTCAAAAAATCTATTCAAGTCGTCTCTAGGAAACTACCTAGCTTATTCAACTTATTCCTGAAACAAAGTAAAATCCCCAGAAGATTCAATCGCTACAATCATAATGTTGTTACATAAAAAGGAAGCCAAAAGTTCTGTTTCGAAAAATCATCCTGAAACTCATGAAACAGTGATTAATATGATACCTGCATACACGTGAACTAATATGTTATAAATGACAAGGAAAACGCTCTTAGTGCTTGATCTAGCGTATTTCAGTGGGAGACTCTTGATCTACATTCGGGATATTAGGGCATTTTCATTGCCTCGTGTCGGATGTAAAGTAAATAAAGTATACTTAATCTGACTGTATTTTTTTTATTCTCCCCCTGCAATTTGCCTCAGTCACATGTCATTTCAAAGGGACTGTATGCATGAATTTGCAGGATATTTCATATGTGAGATTATAAATTTCAAATCTATTAGAGATATAGACTAATAATTGAGATTGCTCCATGATTTTGGTATAAGAACCCCTTTTTTTTCCAGCAGAATCTGAAAAGTCAATTATTGGGGTTCCAGGTCATTTGATATTAGATTATTCTATTTAGATTTTAATGAAGCAAGGGTGTTTGACCCAAGTGCAGCCAAGCTTGTTAGTTTTCTAGCTTTTCTGGTTTTGTCTTTCTTGGTTTTTTATCTTGAAATTTCCTTTTTTAGTTTCAAAGTTGTTTCAAAGGATTCCATCGTGTTAACATTTACGTATGTATTGTCAACCATTTCTGATGCTTCCTTGCTGCATAAGAACTGACAATACATTTCATTGTATTATATAGAAGCGTATTTGATATGATCTCCCATCATTTCACAGTCAATATATCACTCACCCTAGACAATGTAGATAAAATAAACCATCAAAGTAAATTGGACAGAGAACCTTCCACCGATAAAGTAGCTGCTTCAACGTAGTGATGCTCTTATGATTGAGCTAGACAACTGCCAATAATGCAATGACTTGACCACTTTTTACCTTAATGCTCATTTCGTTTGATCTTGGTCTAACCACTCCCTCCAACGAGACAGTTTTAGAAATTGATATGTGTGATTCGACTGAATGATTATAAATTGTGTTGTATTATATAGAAACTTATTGGAAATGATATCTTATCATTACATGATTGACGACAAGACAACGTAAAAAGAATAAATAATTTTTGACCCATTTTGTTTACGGTGTTAAGAGAATAATGATATGAGATGATTTCAAATAAGTTTCCATATAATGCAACGCAATTTATGATCACTCTGTCGGATCAAATACATCCATTCCTCAATACATACCTGACAAATATAAACTATTTAAAAATATACTCACAGACCAACAGGCACTTGATGAAAGTTAACCGGGCCAACAGGCAGACTTGGTCATAACAAGACTCTTCATGACCAGAAGTATATTTTACTGACCGAAAAAATTGCGACCATTACCAGAAATCGCAAGAGTTGGCTATATAACAACAGACCAATTATATGCAATAAATCAACCAATTGAAAGGGCAAGAGAATGCAACAAACCATTTTGACTGTTGCAGATAATGAACATATCACTAGTTAAAATATATAGCAGTCTTGAATCCAATGCAAGAATAAGGTGTCAATGAGAATCAATCATTCAGAACATATACGAAAATAGCAGTGCAATAATTTAACTACATAAAGATACAACCAAGGTAAAAATAGAAAGGGATAAGACTGAGGGATACAATATCATTTGAATTATTGACAGCGATCTTTGAAAGCGTCCTCAATTCAACTGAATTTTCAATATTCACTAATTCAAAGTATCATTTCATTTTTTCTGATAACTTATTCATTGTTCTTTTACAATTATTTCAAGATATTTTCACAAGCAGGAATCCTGACGTTGTCCATAGAAAGTGTTTAAATTTGACCACACTGCAAAAAATATATATGTTTATATATTGTAGATAAATTTGTTCTCATACAACACAAAACACCATGCCCAGAATTGGCGTGATCACGTTTGAGCGTGGGCATTTTTTTTCAAAATTGAATGTTATCAAACCTGGACTGTAGCATTCGCATTCCTAGGCAGACACATGCACAAATGTTTGCTCCAGTTCAACATTAGGAGAACTCCTTTTTGAAAGGATTTTTGCAAGTCACTCGTATGCTTTCAAACTGTAAGAACTCTGTTTCTTCCAACATTTAGTCACTTTTGAGTAAAAATAATTATCCAGCTTAAGAGGGAGGGTGTTCTATTCACAATCCAACTATAAAACTGAACATACACGCCAGTGTGCGAGAATAATCGACTTGAATGACCATCTTATGAATACTTTATAAAATACAGTTTGCATTCCTGAGTTGTATTTAATTTTCTTCACGACACCGGATATCCCTACGATATATTTGTGAATTGATAATTATCACATATATGCATACATATTTTTTTTCATCTCCACATGTTTTTTTTGTATGTATATGTAATAATGTAAATCAAATAACCAAATTTATTGGTACATTAATGCAAGCTGAGTTTTCATCACATGACTCATGCATATTCGTCTGCTATTATTCACAGTGAAAATAGCTGTGAGAAGATTTCAGGACCCCTTCATAACATTGTCGCAATTACACCAAAATGCCAGTTTCTTTCTGGAATTCACTGTGAATAAACGTACAAAGTTGTAAGCAATATGAATATTTCAAAACCATAATGGTGAGGAAAATACCTAAATTGTTGGAACATATAATTATGTATTCAAATGAGAACAAATCAGGTGTTCAACTCCATCTGCAAACAACCTCATTTTCAAACTAGCAATGTACTTGGTTTCATGTGCATCGCTAGAAGTTTGAGGCTTTCTTCAACATTTACTGCAAAAGCATCAACCGAAATAATCGACAACTTTTCTTGAGTTTTCAAGTGATTCTGACTGGTTGGCTGGCTGACTTTGTATGTATCACGCATACAGGACACACTAAAAGAGCTACAGTTCTGAAATTTCGTAGATAAACTCCTTATTATAGCTGGATTTGCTCTTCTGATACTCCCTCCATAAATTTCAGGTCAAGGGTTCTCTTCACGATTCAATTTTTCGAACTATTGGTCCTTTCGTCTGTTTCTATGGGGTCCATACTTTTTTTTCGAAAGTTTAGACCTAAGTATGGTTGAACAAAAAGTTGGTAGAGTATTTTTTCATTGATCATCTCCAACGCAGTATGATGCCAAATGATGTTCATAAAATGACAGTTCATATTGAATCATTAATAAAACCGCTTTTATGCTTTATGATTTAAAAAAAAAACCTTTCCAAAAATCAATAATTTGGAACGTGTGTCAAGTTTTTATTTTTTGCCTTTCTTTTACCTTGATTGGTATTTTTATCTTGGTTGTTCAAGTCATACCTTTTTAGTGTTTGGTTCCCCTTGGCTTTTCTCTGGTGTCTTCTGTATTTGGTAATCCCATGAGAAATTCATGCCAAAATCATAATCAGTCATTATAGTCAAAGTTTCAGTTATTCTCAGTCTATTTTTCGTATTGATTAATATTTAATACTGCCTATCTCATTCACTGCAAATGTTTCAAATTTCAGTCATTGCTGATCTATGGCTGACACAATGGAATTTCTGGTCTATCATGGTTGATGGCAACTCAGTTTCACCTGTGAGTTGAAGCTTCTATCTCGCAATGGATAATTAACAATGGACAGGGACTTTTGTTTTGCCACTGAAAACTATTACATTGCATTATTATTATTATTATTATTATTATTATTATTATTATTATTATTATTATTATTATTATTATTATCATTATTATTATTATCAGCAGCAGCAGCAGCAGCAATTCACAGCACTTGCCAGGTGGTTACCACTTGAGGTTGAGTGGCTGCAAAGTTTTCTCGAATTTCTAGGCCTCCTCTCCGCACTCTCATGAACCACATCAATATTGTGGTTTACAGTTTCACACCAGTTGCCCGGTGGTCATTTCTGGTGGCTCGGTGACAGTAAGTATCCTCGGGTCTTCAGCCCATATCTCACGTCATCACCTATCACACCAGTGCTGTGGTTTGTACCTCCACCACCATTTGGGTGTGTTTTCTCTCTCTTCCTCTGTTAGACCAATGTTAGCAGCTGGCGTCGTAGATCTCATATTTCCAGAACTTTCCTCAGTATTCGTGCCGTTCCTAGCATTGCTATTGTCTGTATAGTCTCAATCCCTCCCTTTATCTCACCCTCAGTATCCTTGGCATAGTTCCAAGAGATTTTATTAATACTGGTACTACACTGACTTTCATGTACCACACCTTTTCCAGTTCTCTTGCCAGATCTTGGTGATTTTCCAGTTTTTCACTCTTTTTCCTCTTTACTGTATGGTCCGTTGGTACGACTACTTCTATTTTTAGCAGGTTTTCCTCTTCTTGTCTACCAGGCCTGTTCATCCAGCTTGGATGAGGTGGTCCATTTGGATGTCAAAGTCCCAAAATAATTTGGGGTTTCCATTCTCTAGTACTGTGTCCACGTTCTCTTGTCTGCCATATCCTGGAGTTGTCTTTTAAATTCTCTGTATAATTTTTTCTGTTTTCATTTTTCTTTCCTTGTTTGCTTTGCTGATCCATTGTTTTTTTACTTTTTGGTCACTCATTGTGCTACTCTTGGTACTTTTTATGATGTTTCCACTGTTTGCAAATACTTTTCCGGATCTGCTTGGGTATTCTGGACAAAGTCCTCTATGCTGATGAGCCCTCAATTGCCTTCTTTTCTCTTCATGTATAATATATACGTTTCATCTCTGGGGTGCAATGTCATAAGCTCATCTGTTTGCTGGTCTAATAATTGGAGTTATTCCCTTCTCCAACCAAAGAATTCTCCGGTGTATCAGTACCGATACGGCTCATGGTGCTTATTCCTTTTAAAAGGTTCTTGCTGTTTAGTTTGGTTTCTAATACTAAGGTATTCTCTTTTTATTTTCCCTCCCACGTCTTCCCCTTATATCGTGTCACATTAAAGAACTCCTAGGTATTTGTATTGGTCTTGTGTGGTCAGTGCTCTAATCTCCCTTCCAATATCATCACTGTATTCCTTCAATTAGTTAAACAGCGTCTTTAGTGCTCCTCAGTTCTTAGCAAATAACTTTATATCGATCATGTACATTAGGTGGTTGTCTCTTTCCTTGTTTTTGAGACATGGTATCCTTTGCTGTTTTCCAGGATTTTGTTTAGCAGTATCATAGTTAGAACAATTAGTAATGTAGACAGAGAATCTCCCTAGAAGATTCCCTTCTTTATACTCACCTCTGCTAAATTTCCTTCTGTGACTTTAAAGTTTACTTTCCAGTTTTCATAGATTGGCAATCACCCCTAGTTCACTGATCTTGAACATTTTGAGGCATTCCAGTATCCAGCTGTTGGGAATAATGTCTTATGCCTTTATTTATAGTCTATCTATACCACTGCAACGTTTCTCTTCATTTGAATTACTTCTTTTAAGATCATCTGGTTGATATGGATCAAATCATTTGCCCCCTTGTTCCTCTCCTGCATCCTTTCTATTCTTCTGGTAATAGTCCCCCACTTTCCACGGATATATCTGTCTAGTCAGGATTTCCCACATGTGTTGTAAGCACGTGATTGTTCCTTTAGGATGAGGATGTTTTTGCCTCTTGTCATCCATTGTGATATCTTGCATTCATTTAGACAACTTTGAACTTGTTTGATGAGCCTGTCGTGTAGTGTGTTGAATTTCTCCCAACAGAATCTATGGATCCTGTCAGGACCTGGCGCTCTTCAATTGGCTATATTTCTGAGGGTATGTTTCAATGTGGTTTCATTCAATACTATTGGTTATACATTGTAAATATCCTTGAGTTCTCTGTCCATGATCTCTAACCATTCCAGGGCTTCGTTGTGACTTTTGGGTGTTTCCATATGCTGTTCCAGTAGTTCTTTGTCTCTGTGGCATCTGGCTTTATGTTCTGTCTCCTTTCCCTGTTCAGATCATGGTGGTGGTGGTGGTATTATTATTATTATTATTATTATTATTATTATTATTATTATTATTATTATTATTATTATTATTATTATTATTATTATTATTATTATTATACTTTCGCATCTGCTGTTTAGTGGTCGTCACTGAGGGCTGAGTGACACTAAGTCTCCAGCCTTCCTCCCTCTGTTTTTGCTTATTATGGCAATTCGTACCGTCTTGATCATATTTTTCCATCAATGTCCCAGTGTAATTAGTGGGTTTTATTTCCCAGGACTTGCTCCAGTTTGTGTGGATACCATGTGTCTGCATGGTTTGATCCAAGTCACTAGCTCAGTACCCAGTGTACCCAATACCCTATTGTGTCTGTTTTTGTACTCTTTCTGGACTAGTTGACTATATTCACTGGCTATGTGATAACAGCTTCGCTTCTTTCTCCACATAGGCAGAATAAGTTGTTTGTTACAGTTCTGTCAATTTCGGCTTTGATATAATTCGCCCTGATGCATATGTTTTGGGCTACCATGATGAACAATCGAACTTCTCTCTTCCAGTTTCTTTTGCGTAACCATGACATTGATCACCCATCTGCAACATTTTGTATCTTTCGAATTATGTGTAGTTTTGTTCTATTCCCATTTTCCCTTGTTTGCTGTGTTGCTCCTTTGTTTACAACTTTTTTTTTGTTGGTTGCACTGCTTTCTGCGTTCTTTATAATTCTTCACCATTTGTTAGCAATACTTTTGTTAATCCTGTTTCGGACTTTCTTGTACCTCCTTCTCCCGCCTTCACATACATTTTAAATCGTCACCTCAGTGTTGTAAGGCTGTGTCCACTGTTTGCCGTTCTATTGATTGGTCCTTCTTTTGTCCATCCAAGAAATTGACCTAATAATCTTACTACCAATACAACCAATATGTTTATTCTCTTTAACAATTCCTGTTATTTAGCCTAGTCTTTAATATTTTTCTTATTCTCCTAATTCTTCTCCCCTTCTTTCCTCTTTCATCTGTTCCCATTTCATCGCATGCAAGTTTATCCAGGTATTTATATCGGTCCTAAATTTGATCTTACTTTCATTTACGCCACTCTGGAGTTGGTGGATGAGTCTGTCAGGTAATGTGGTTCATTTCTTGAACCTATATCCGTGGATCTCATTAGTATTTTTTAAAGTTTGTTTCAGTGTGACTTCATTTAATACTATTTTTTCACTTTTCTGTATGTCCTGGAGTTCACTTTCGATGCTGTGTAACCATTCTGGAGCTTGTTGTGTCTCCTCCAATGTCCCCATACGTCGTTCAATGAACTCTTTGCCTCCGTAGCATCCGTGTTTATGTTCTGTTTTCTCTATTCATTCTGGTCATAGCATAACTTTCTTCCATTGTTCTGAAAAGTGTTGTTCAATGTTCATTACGCAGTTCTTTATCTACACGTCAATTTTCTTTCTGTCCTTGACGAGTCATCTTTCGTGTATTTCTTCAACTGCAGCTTGAACGTCTTTTTGTCTTATCAGGTTTTTGTCTCATAGTCTTGCACGTGGTCGCCTGTGATTCATTTTCCGCTCGCCCTTTATCTCTCTGTAATTGGGAAATCGGTTTTTTTCTCATTTCCCAAGTGGGCTTTTTGTTCCTGTTATTTGAGATTTCAGCTTTTGTCGTAAAGAGACTGGTTACCATTTTTGCTGCAGCGTAGATTAAGTTGTTGGGCTCCGTTATGTCGTTAGTTTCAATATACTGCAGGAGATAATTGACTTGTTCAGTTGACTCCTTTACTTTTTTCCAATCCTTGTCCCTGAGGGTGTCTTTTTCTTATCTTGCATCATTCACAACATTATTCTGGATTCCTTCTTCCATAAGCATAAACACACCTCACAAGCACCAAGTTTTCTATGACCCCCCCCCAAAAAAACAACTCTGGCAGTCATAGAAGATTCTATAATATAACTTTTGGGAAACTTACACAAGATTTCCGAAATCTTGTATATCTCACAATGAAAATAGAATATTAATCAAAAATCAATTATAATGATTTGCAACACTCCTTCTCAAGGAAAAGAAAACAAAAGGATGCTATAACGATGGAGATAATCATCATCACCATCAACAGCCTTTCAAAGTCCGACTTTGGTCATAGACCTTCCCCGGATTCGACAGATCAATCAATAACTGACGTCACGGAGCCAGTACTTTCTGAACGTATTTAGTTTGTCTCTTCATGTTGTATTCTGCCAGCCTTGGTTGTGCATATGGTCTCAAGAGATCCATGATGTGCGTCGTGATGTCCATCGGTTGTCCACAATTCTCGCAACATGACCAACTAATTGCCAATCAAGTTCTGTGTTGGATTATAACTTGGACTCTCCTCTAATAATTTTTACAGTCTTGTGATCTCTCCATGTCATGTTGACCATGATTCTCTCTGATTCACGTTGCTAGCTTCCCAGAATGAGGGTCAGTCTTTAGGAAAGTTTCCATATTTTTCTTGGGTAACTATCAGGAGATTGAATTGGGCGTGCACCCTTCTCTCTAGCATTGGCATGTTTTTTTTGTTCTTGAAAGTTGAGCCTTACCTGCCAAAAGCTCACCGAACTAAAATGTTTCTTCGTCTTTTGAGGATTCACTGAAAATCCGTTGATCGCTGTAGATGAAGTGGTTTACTATCGCCAGTTCATCATCTTTGATTTTAGTTGTGTCTTTGTCTTCAACGTACTCCTTATACATGACATTTGTTTTACTAAAGATCACAAGAGCCCAACTTTTTTACTTTTTTCATTCAGTCTGTTGAGCAGCATCGGGAAGTCATGAGAGTTCTAAAAAAAAAGAAACTAAAAAAAAAACAGCTAAAAAACTTTATTTTCGAGGCAGGCTGTGAAGAGTTTGGGTGAGTAGACATTTCCTCGTCTTTTTTTAACTTGAAGTGGTTCCAGACTTCCAGTGGCCTGATGAGGGTAAGTCTGTTTCGGTATATTTGTTGCAACACTTTGACATAGACTTGATATAGGCCTTGTTGAATGGTAGCATCAATGTTTTTTTTAATTTTTGCTTGGTTGAAGGCCTTCTTGAAGTCAACAGATGCTACAGCAAGTGACATTCTATGTTCTTCAGCTCTCTCTTTTAGTTTGATTGCCGAAAGAGGGTAATCGGTGGTTGAGTAGCTTCTTCCCAAAAGTAACTTCTTCCTGTGGTGGGTTTTCATCCAGTGTTTTGGTGATTTGGTTGCGAATCACTTTGGTAAAAAGTTTCCAGATGCAGTTGAGTAAACATATTGGCCTCTATTTGCTGGGATTTCCTGTCTTCTCCTTTCTATATAAAAGCATTATGAAATAAATTCTAGGAAATTTTCGAACCAATTTTAAAGGTTTGTAAATCTTTTAATTTTTTTGCGTTCCTTGTTTGGAGGAGTATAGGTTCTTGTATAATTCCTGCGCACTTATGTTGGTTGCAATTATCTTCAAGCATACAAGTTATTTCTCTTCTTTCGGCATTAAATGTTTTGATAATCATTTTGAAACCCATATGCATCTCGGAAGAGCTATCTTGTATCTCTTTTATCTCTTTTTATCTTACGTTAGTTTCTTTTGAATGTTTTCCTTTAGACTGGTCTCTTCAATCTTGTCTCTTGTCGTGGGTGGTTAATTACTAGTCGATCTTAATCTTGTTCTCTTTATATAAGAGTCCCAATATATACAAAAGTATGATTTTTATCGATCATTAATATGATAATCTTATGTCTTCATCTAATACTGAGCGCAGCTAAATAGATGTGTTAGTGTAATTTAATACGGTATCTTTTGGAATTGTTAAGTAGATTGAGTCACGGTTACCGGAAGATTGGAAGAGGTATATGTATCCACTCATGTCTCCCTGCCTGTCTATACAATAATTTCAAGAGTTTCATCGAATTTCATCGAATTTTTGGGTAAATTTGGAGATTGGAAACAGGATGAATTTCGGGAAGATCCAGGATTTCTCAAAGTTTTGATTGAAAAAATTGTTTTTATTTCATTCTATGTATTTAAATATCTATAGGATTTAACAAATAAACATAACAGTGGTTTCCATGTTTTGCTTGTAAACAATTACATCACCGAGATGCATCCAAGTTTCTTACGTTGTTTGCCTTGGCCTGGAGAAGAAGTTTAAGATGAAATGAGTGGCAATTGTCTGCATTGATCTGCCAAAACCGCTCCTGAAGGTTATTGAGTCTACACTGCCACATTTGTAGAACTCTCAGTGCTGACAGCGGATCTACGAGACGCGAAACTAACAATATCTAAAAATATCACCACTGTAAGTGGCCATGATGACTGTTAGTTTTGACTGATTATAATCCCCAAAATTTATTATTGCAAATTTTTTTTGTACGAAAAAACGCTCTTCCCTAAGAATATAGCTCTCTGGTGGACGGCAAATTTATCCGTAAATAGATATATCGCTTAAATCCAGCCTTACTGACGGTCCAATTCCGTAACTCAGAAGTAGGATATCGGCCCCCAGATCTGAAGCAAAGATTTCAATCCTGCCTTGTGGTACTAGATGGGAAAATAGAAAGTCGATAGCCACACTGAAGAGAAGTAATTCATCGAAACATCCGTCTGTGGATGACACAATTTTATATATATATAGCGAGTAGGGATACATGAGTATAGTTGAAAGTTCCTATGTAGCACTTTTGGACCAGTGATCAGCATCAAAAGCCAGATAAATACTAAGCGGGTAGACATCCGTACTTAAGATATTAGCAAATTCTACTAACCATGCAATGGCAGAAATGCCCATGTTGTAACTTCCTGCAACTCAGTATTATTTTTACCAGTTCTACCACCAGAAATACAAACTATATTTACCACAGCTCTAACTTCAAAAGTTGCAACATCATCTTCCGAATCAGATGTGCAGAACATAATGTATTGTGGATTCCGAGTGTTTTTTTTAAATATCAGACTGAATTATCACAGATACAGAGTTTAATTTACCAATTATAACAATCTACTCTCAATAAAACAGCGTTCTTGCCTACCAAACCATAACTTGGATTCCGAGTGTTTTTTTTTAATATCAGACTGAATTATCACAGATACAGAGTTTAATTTACCAATTATAACAATCTACTCTCAATAAAACAGCGTTCTTGCCTACCAAACCATAACTTGGATTCCGAGTGTTTTTTTTAAATATCAGACTGAATTATCACAGATACAGAGTTTAATTTACCAATTATAACAATCTACTCTCAATAAAACAGCGTTCTTGCCTACCAAACCATAACTTTCATAATGATTAATTATTATTAAATGGATAGAGGAGATTACGCACAAAATATATGGATATTACTTCCACAAACTATTTCACCATTTCATAAGCTGACACCTAAATCCAACCCATAAGTTTATCACCATCACATCAAAATACCCAAACTGCCCATAAGCCCTAACCAGCATACAACCATAAACCAAATTACGATACCCACGAAAAATAAAAAAGACAGCCCACTTACTCTCACACACGAAAAATCAAAATCCGATTAAAAGGATGAAAAGAATAAACATAGTAACATAAAAACGAATTTCATTTTTTTTTTCAAATCAGTCAAGCTGATTATGTGCACAATAATGTAAGAACTTTTAATCACTGGACACTTTTCTGGAATTTTTCTTTAGAACCAAGATACTCAATCATCAAACCAACCCAACGTACTCCCTTTATTCTGTTACACATTTCCCTCCCCACGCGGAATGTCCCCATGGTAACCAGTCTCTTGGAAACCTAACCCCTGGATGTCCACTACTCAAACAAGCCAATACCGAACGAATCCTCAAAAGAGCCATTACCATCGATCCAGTTCGTTAACCCACAGCAGCAGGGTTGTCTTAAAATGAAAAGTCTTTTTTCTGATTTTACACAACCACTTACTGCTTTAAAAACACTAAGATTTTAGACTTTTCCTTTTAGATGAAGCTTTTTCGCTACAAAATGAGTTTGGGATAACTCTATGCTAATGAATACTGCATATAAGCTACTCATTCTTGCTCCGTCTCAACTTTTTACACTACAGCTTTCACTCTTTCTCTCTGTTTGATATATATATATATATATATATATATATATATATATATATATATATATATATATATATATATATATATATATATATATATATATGTATATATATATGTATATATATATGTATATATATATGTATATATATATATATAAACACTATATATATATGCAAAAGACGCACACACAACGACACACACACACACACACACACACACACACACACATATATATATATATATATATATATATATATATATATATTTATATATATATATAGTGTACCACACACAGGGATGAGCGATGTCGTTTATTAGGTTGAAATTTGGCTGAAGCTAGTATTTAAAATCATTTGTACTTGCAGCTGTCTCTGTTTGTTATGTCCTTCTATCCCAAGTGTATATGAAGAAAAAATAGACCATTTCAAGTGATCTCTATCTATATATTTTGCACAAAGGGCATAGCAATAATAAGAAGGTATGGATGGATAAATCTATTAGCAATGATTTATTCCAAAGTAGGGTAATATTTTTCAAATATATATTATTCCCAAACAATTATTCGTCTAGTTTTCTTCACGTTCTCGTTGAATTTCATCACTTTTTTTTCTTGGAAGCCAGTCAAGATTTTTAAATGGGAATAAATCACTTTGGAATATGAATAAATCCACATTCAAGTCGTGGAAACAAGATGGACTGGAAACTCTAACAAGGGATGCAGATAAGGGATTCCAGAATTGGGCCCCATTCGGCAATTGCTTCCTATGGCTGAATTTGGATGTGTTATTCATTAGATGTGGAATTCAGTGATATGGAAAACGAGTTTGAGTCCCACAGCAAGTAATTCTTTATCCTGATTATATATTAATGTATATACTCGTAGATAAGTCAAAACTATTTCACTCAAAAAAAGGTGGGGAAAACTGCATGTCTTTTATCTGCAGAATCTTTTTCTATCACAGCCTTGATGATATAACCCACCATTATTTTATCAATTGTATTTTTTACAGTTCCTACTTAAAATTGATTAGCGAATACTTTGCAAAGCATTTGGTTGAGAAATGAGTTCAGTTCGGTTTGAAGGTCTGTTTCACTGAGAATTGTAGATATAGAAATGGAAAGATGATGGTGTCCAAACTTACGACACAACTATGAACTGACTTCAAAAAGAAGCGAAAAAAGATTTAATAACGCATACATATTATTAGAAGAGCTTAAAGGATAATTGCAAGGTTATAACAATTAATTATCAAGAAATGTGTTGGGGGCAGTGTAGGGATTAAAAATAGGGTGCGGTCATTAGGTGAAAGAAAGGGTTGGTAGAGCGTGGATATTTCGGTTGACTGCCTCCTTCAGTAGCGTCCATGCGACATATATACAAGCAAATACCGATGCAAAAATAGTAAAAGGACTAAATGGATGGAATTAATTTACTGTTGCAATTCACACGCGAGTAAAAAACGTATATTTACCGTATATATGAATTGTTGGAGAAAATTCAACAACGGAAATTGTGATAAAATGTAACACTGGAATGATTAAAGCAAGTGTTGAAAACAATGGAAATACCGGTTGCCGTACAAATATCGAGGGAATTCAAATCAATCATAACATTTTCTATTTTGAATCTTTTTGATGAACGGAAGATCTTTTGGGAATTCATCACGGAGAAAACCACAACTGAGTAACGAACTAAAATATGATTTTACTTTCAATACTTTTGGCATCAATCCAAAGAGCGTATTCTCGTATTTTGAATGTGCAGACATCACAATCTTTCTCTATAACGATGATTGCTTCTCTCTGAACTTCACATCAGGGTTCAAATAAGTAAAGCAGTGAAGGAGGGGGTGTCAGTAGATGCGTGATTTGCTGGATAGAGAATGGGATTAGCGAACTGAGATCGAACTCCTGCCGGGATAATTTGTATTTGATTAGCACTTATGTTCTTGGGCAAGACATGTACCTATCTCCTTCCATCTGAAAACTTGTCAAATGTTCCAGAGCTAGGAACATTAAACCGTCATGTATCACACCTGCTTTAGGAGAACAACAATGGACATTATAAATCTTCGACAACTGACATTATAAAAGGCTGGTAGAAAAGAAAACATGTCATAAAACAGCACTATACGCTGGTTTTAGAGATAGGTGAAGAGTTTTGATCTGTATAGCTATCATGTGTGTAGACAGGACACTAAGAGAAGATAATTGTTCATTCCGTTTTTTTGTTTTTTTGTCATTTCAGTTATTGTTTCTTCGATATATTTCGGGTAACCTAGAAATGTCCTCATTTGGAAAGACTCTTAATCGGTGCGACAGACACTATTGCTGCATAACAAATCACGGACGTCAACAAGTAATCCCTGGTTTTAGTCGTATTCATCAATTAGTAATCGGTTGGATGATCCTCTAAAAAATCAATCGTTGTCACTTTGATCTAACGAACATCAATTAGATGCAACGTGTCCGGATTACTTGCAAAACGATTATAAATGGGGTTTAGATGACCGAACAAAAATGTCTAAATAAGAAGACAAAACTTTCTAAACTTCGTGAGAGAGTACTTATACATCTATAAAAGTCAGATAGATAAAACAACTCGTCTAAACCACAATCTTTTTTATGGTGACCTTTGGATGTAAAATCATAAAAAACTGTCTCATGACTTCCATGATATATTTTGTTTTGTTGAAAGACACGGTCATCATTTTTGTCAAATAAAATGAACAATAGCAAAGAAAGGTATTTCGAATAAGAATACTACTATAACACCAAATGTCTCTCTGTATATGACAGCATAACTCAGGAGCCACACAATATATACCTATTTCTATTCATCATCATCTGACTATCATATCTATATGTAGTGATGAAACCCCAAGTATTTCTTGCGCTTTACTTTTTAAGACAAAGAAAAAATACAATCGGATCGCCCGTCCCGATAATGATGATCTAAATTCGGCCTATCTATATAGTACTATGAGTGTGATTCTGTTTATTTGTATCTAACCATATTTGGTCCGATAGAATGAATCATACATTACATTAGTTTATGAATAAACGTATTTGTTATGATATACCATCGTTAAATGGTCAATGTATCACATAATATTGGTAAGGGCAAAATTTACCGATTCCCAGTTTGCCAGTGCCGCGATTCACGAGGACACTCACCTCAAGCTGCAATGAGGAGATACTTCCCCGGATTTTGAAGTCCCAGTGATCAGGTTTGCATCATTTATACTGGGTCTGTTTCAGTGTTTCTATGAGCATCAGCGTATCCGTCTGTGTGTGTAAATGTGTGTGCTTGTCTGTGTGTGTTTGTATATGCATCCTTACGTCTGAGTGTTATTGTGTGTTTGTGTGTGTGCTATTGTATGTGCGTCTGCTGGTGTGTTTGGTGCGTTGGATTACATGTCAGTCCCCTTGTATGAAGGCTTGTGTCTGTGTTCCTTTGTACGTACATCTACTTGTGATGATATATCTCTGATTGTTTTATATGAAAGCGTATCTCCATCAATTGTGCGTGCATATGTGAAGGCTTCTGTATTTGTGTGACTTTGTGTTTGTTCTGAGTGTAATATAGTTTTTTGGTTGTTTGTAAAATTTTGGACATAATCTCACGTTAAAATAAATTCTTGTTTCGATTTTATGGATACTACATACATGCATGTGCGTATGTGGAAGATTGTTTTCGTGTCGGTGATAATGTGTTTATGTGTGTCTGAGTGATGACGTCCGTACCTGTGAAAGTACATTTGTTCGTGCGTGTGTATATGTTCGTATATTTGTGTGTGTTATTGTATTTGTGCATCTTTCCGTCGGCATGTGTGTACTGTTACGTGTGTGTATATGAGGAATTGCGACTTTGATTTTGACAAAACGATTCTAACAAATAAACTTTGATTCTCAATTATCGGGAATTTTCCTTCATTCTTTCATTTTGTAAGGAAGTATGGAACTATTTGATCGCTCGTTGAACTGATCATATTAATGGATGTTGATCTTTTCTGTTGGTTCAATTTGGTGGTTACAGCATAGCTGAAATGTTAGAATCACAATTGCCAAGTAGGAAGCAAACTTTCATGAGAGAACAATGGGTTTACAAGAATTAATGTAAATTGTTCAAATTTTCATATTACTGTTACCAACCAGGTAGTTTTATGTAGTTGCACTGACGGAAATGAGGTTAACTGGAGAGGTTATCTTAAAGGAAGTCTCATGAGGTTACAAATTCTACTGGTAAGAAGGAGAGGACAGACCAAAACATATCCCTTGAAGAAACTCAGGAATTTTCCACCATGTATAATGAATGCCTTCTGACAATGAGAATATTCATTAGCATAGAGTTATCCCAAACGCATATGCATCATTATTCAGTGGGTGTGCATTAACCATACCTGTGGTTATGAAAGATAAGTTGCCCTTCTCTAATGCTATGGAAGGCATCTTTTGCAATGTTCATTACCTGATAAAACAATTGCTCTTGAAGATTCTTCAGCTAAAATAAGCAAAAGCCATGAAACTTGGAGTGCACATGGCGTAAGGAAGTGTAAAAGTTCTCCCACTGTTTGAGATGTGAGAAGAGTTGAAAATGTGTTTGAAAAAAAAATAGCATTCATCAACAGACGTCCTTGATACAACCTCGATCAAAACAGTGGCATCTAGTAGATTGCATTATTGTAAGGAGGTGCAAGTTCTCTACGTTGTTGAATATTGAACTGATCGTTGTTCGACTTGCACTAGACTGAGGTTGACTGTTAGGCGTTGAATTATATCGACTAACATTTTACTCCCGAAAAGTCTGATTGTCTCGTCTGAAAAATATGATGGTTGAAGGAACTCAAATTGATGATAACGAAATCGGATATTATTGGCCCACTTGCAGAAAACAGATATATAGTCTAGGCAGTCATCAATATTGGTTTGATCTCAATTGTACAGAGAACAATGAATTATGGCGAAGAAAAGGGGGTTACTTCCAAGTCTTCTGTTGGATAGGCTACATGTGGAAAAATGAATATAATTGTAAGAAACAAAACAGAATTAATATTTTGATAGCGCGATCAAAACATGTATGCAGCTGAGCATTTCAAAAAGTAAAGTTTGGGATAGACTCGCGGACCTTCCTTCTTCTGAAGAAGTTGAATTATTGTTATGAAGTTGAATCATTGGGTGGATTATATGCTGCAGATCGTTTGTTGTCATGAATCTTTTCGGGGAGACTAGTGAGATGCTGTATTGTACCTATGGTTCAGACGCTAGGCTGGTAAAGATAACAGCAGATATTTTAGACGTATAACTTCACTATTTGTCCAGATAAATTGTTGAATAGGATATTTTCGACTTTTTAGCTCTACACTGTGGGCGGCATGGAGCCAGTACTATCTGAGCTTGTCTACTTCGTCGCAGCTTCTTATTTTCTACCGGCTACACTCGTTTTATATATATCTTGGATCTATGGTGTGAGATGTACGTCCAGCAGTTCTCTGACATTATTGCTACTAAATCAGCCCATTGCGATTTGAGCTTTCTAATGGATTCTATGGTGTAATCTACTCCTGTTTTTCCTCTAATAAACTACGCAGTCACGTGATCTCTTCATTTTGTGTAGAGTACTATTTTAACCAGTTCAAATTGTATGGTTCTAAGTTGGAGGGTTGATCTCTTGATCAGGGTCTATGCTTCAACTCCATATGTGATTATCAAGAGGATGCATTAGTTATATGACATTCTTCTCAGGACTAATGGGATACAGCAAACAGGTAGTGGCAGACAAGTTTATGTATTATAGAACCACTCTTAGCAGATTTGACGGTAAAATCTTCCAAAGGATCAAAAGAGCCCATGGTGTATTTGGTAAGCTAGAACTACGCCCTGGGGTCAACGTGGTATATCACAAGGAACAAAGACAACGGTGTACTGACCTCTTTGTTCTATGGTTGCAAGGCTGGACTATCGTTTCCATATAAGGGCAGCTGTAGTGCTGTCTCCAAAATATTTGCGGAGAAGTATAAGTGAGTTTTGGAAAATGCACATAAGTGATATTGAGGTTCTTGTGAGCTGTCATTGAGATGGTATAGAAGCTTCAGTTTTGAATCTTAAGATGCGTTAGAATGGTCATTTAGTGACAATTTGTGACAAAAAAAAAATCACGATGCTGAAAATTGTGAATGGAAATTCTCATCCTCATGAGACAAAATAAGTAAAAGTGTTGTCAGAGCTAAATATATCCTAATTGATGACTTGAAATTACAGGCGTGTTACCTCTGTTCGTGCTAAAAGCTAATCCATCAAGTTGCATTAGAGAAATATCGCATTACAAAGGAAATAGCGAAGAGAAATGCCCGGAGGGAATCTTAATTTTGATCTTTCTTAGAGAGGTAACCGCCAAGAATTAATTTGTAATATCTTTTAGACGGCTTACATCAGCGAAGCCATTCAAAAAACCATGAAAACAAATAAGTGATCCATCAAAAAGCTACTGATCAAAACACTCATTATTTCTGTGGAAAGAAATGCAATTTTGCAGTTGGGCCGAAAAGACATACCAGAATACATGGAGGTTGTTCACCGGGTGCTAATACCATAAATCTTCTTGTGTGTCAAATTTCTGCTTGAAATTTCGAACCTCTGGTTGGATTAGATGGTTCTTTGCATAGTTGAGTGATCACTTGAAGTGACATTATGTGATGGCTATACTCAAAATTGAGATTGTGGCCATCATATACGTATATGTGTATCACACATAAAGGCCACACGAATTGAGCTAGGGGCATTATACATTTACTCCTGAATACACACACACACATATATATATATATATATATATATATATATATATATATATATATATATATATATAATGATCCAGGTTCCTTGAATCCCTAACAAAAGTAAATTTTTGAAGGGGTCAATTTACAATGCAAATTTACTCTAAATTGATCTCTACTTTATATCTAGAAGCGTTTTTTCGTGTTTTTCTTCCAATTCGGATGTTTTTTCAGTGACAACTACTCAACAAAAGGCAGGGCAGGAATTGTTGCATTGGTCATCCCTTTTTTGAAAATTTTAATTGATCATCCTTTTTTTTTTCCGAATTGGGCTTGCGGCCAAAAGACATTGACCATGTCAGAGCTTTTATTGGTTATTAATTTTGTAAATATTCCATTCCTATTTACTGTCTATTTTCTCTTGCTTTAATCCCTCTCATATGTTTTACCTGATAGCTTGCATCACCATCATTTCCCCTTATATTTACATTTGACAAAACTTCCTTAAAGCCCAATTGCTTATTGCAGCATTTTATTATGACTGAAGAAACTACCCCGGCTTATTCCTATTCTATAGCTTCAGTAACTCATTTCTCTCAACTACGAACGGTAATACTGACGGGGAGATAACACAATTTTTCTCAAAAATGTTTAGTTGACATTTAAAGCTAATTCTCAAAAGAGCCTCAGAAGTAGCTGAAATTACTTCCATATGAATCATGTCTGAGATGATGCCATTTGAAACAGTCGATAAGCCATTCATCCAAACAAAGCTCATTTTAAGGCCGAGAAACTCAAAAGAAAAAAGTTTTCAATGGCATATTTGACTGCCAATAGGTTTTTTCACTTCATTAGATATTTGCCAATTACTTCAAAAGATTTTTAGATCTATGAAAAGGAATCAAAATGAGGGAAAACAAGTTTTTGAGATTTGTACTTGTCCGTAACAATCGATTCTTCAACTTTAAGGTAACAATTATTCCGATTAAGATATCGCTTAAAATGATATATTCCACTGAAAAAGATTCAGTACTTTCTTATCTGCAAAAATACTACCGTAGTTATCCGAATACATCCATGAAATGGAGATCAACAAGTTGTTTTATGCTAGGTAAAATTTAACAAACCTACTATGGAGACTCAATATCATCCTGAACTGAATATCAAAGTTCCTGAAAATAATTATAGATTATTACCATAGACCAAGAGCTTGAAAGATTCTGTGGCTCAATCTCCAGAGACACCGAAAGATAAATCTCAATTATTTTGTTCTATGATTTACTGGATTATTTTTGAGTTTGAACCCACTCCAATTCAGTATGAATTATGTATTAAAAAAAAATCAAGTATCCATGTATACAGATAATTTTCTGTATGGGCGAAAAAAAAAAATGATCCTGACCGAACATTACAGGAGTTGGTCGAAAATCAATTGAGAGAAGGAATAGTTTGAAATTGATTTTTTTTATATCCCTCCGGGTTGATCAAGTGAATCAAAAACTATACATATACAAAATTTGATCGTTATTTGTAATGAATACGTTCCGAATGCCCATACATAAGTACCTATAAACTATACTATCCTATCAATTATATTGTTTCTTTGTACATTAAGTTATTATCTCTTTCTACTCACTCTTTCTTTATCTCTCTCTCTCTCTCTCACACACACATGTTCCCTCCCTCCTCCTCTCTCCCGCTCTTTCTCTCCCTTTCTATATACATGTATACTAAGAAATTCTGAGTCAAACCTACGTACACATGAATGTATCATGAGACAGAGGTTTCAAGGTACTTTTAGCTCCTGCATTAACCATGTGGATAGCTGTGTCACTCTACAAAAGAGGAGATAAGCGTATAACTATCATCCTATTATATTATACCTACTATACATAAACTCTTCAAAAAATACAAAAGGACAAACGAGCATCCTACTGAATAGACAGGCTTTGAAAGTGGGTTCTTAACAATAGACTCCTCACGTACAATATATCAATTAATTGAAAAGTCAATAGAATACAATAAACCACTTTGTTTGGCCTTCGTAGATTATGAGGAACAATTGTCTGTGTAAAACATACGGCAGTCTTCAACTCAATGCGAAAACAAAGTGATAACAGCAAGTACTTTCGAATCATTCAGAAAATGTATGAAAACAGTACTTACAGACCAGATAAAGATAGCTGGAAAAAACCTTTTGTGACTAACATTAGTTAATGATGCTGTTCTGGTATCTATTCATATTTCTTTGTTTTATTGATGTCATTTAACCATTATTGCAATGCATCATAGAGGTCAAATCACATGGGGTTTCACTGGCCCTTCCTATCATTATGATCAGAAAAAAATTACTTTTCTCTCCAATACATTTCATATTATTGTTAATACTTCTGTCTGATTTGAAAATTTATATTTCACAACTATGACAATAAATTCATTTGACGTGTACTTAGTGGAAGAACTAATTTGCTCTATCAGATTGTACTAATAAACCTCAGCCATAGGGTAGACTGGTACTTTCCTTCCCAAATGTTTAAATGATAATATCTCAAATCTAAACTAACCATTCGAAAAAAGTTTTTTCTGCAGTAACGTTTATTTATATTTGCGTTTTAATGAATCAAAATCAAAGCCATCGTAACGAAAACCGTACCAACTAGCCGGGTTTCTACTATGTCTTTGTCCTGAGAATGGAAGTAGGGACTGTAATCAAGAATGATGCATCTAGGTATGTTTTGTGGTTCCCAATGCTTGATCTCTGGAATAAAACATCAGATAGCACCATTTCTTTTATAGCCGCAAATATTCAGAACTAAAACCTTATTGTTTATCAGAGTATTAAGCTTACAAATACTATTTCAAATGGAAAGACATTACTGTATAACCATACTATACCATGTCAAAAGAGTATTTGATACAAACGTACAAATGGTTTCAGTGACGGAAAACGTTGAGGAACAAGATTCATAAAAATATATTCACAAAACCCTGTCCCAAAGTTAGGTATTTTATGGGAAAATTCACAAGTACACAGTACGATAAAAAATGTTGGCAATGTCTTAATGTTTTTATAAATCCTTTGCCGGCGTAAAAAAAGAGGCAATTTCCGGCCACGATTGTTATTAAAAAAATCAATTCGTGAGAAAATTCGAAAACAGACAAGAGAAAATGAACGTTTGTTTCTTCCCTTCTTTCGAAACGCAATGAGCTTGTTCAACTCGCATATGCAGATTAGAAAAAATGACACAAGTAACAACTTACATATAACAAAAAGCAAACATGAATTTGAACCCCTCCCCAAAAAGAGTAACGTAGTAGTCCCTTCAAAGGCAATAAAAAATCCCTTCAGCAGAAAACTGCATATGTTGTCATGTAACATGACTTATAGACTTGTAATGATTAGTTCCACGGAAGTAGAATTCTTTCACCGTTATTATACTATTCTCTGATTTCATTGAAAATATGAATTTGAACAAAAACCAACAAAAATAACATACAAATCCCTCTGAAGGTAATAATTCCCTTCAGCGGAAAAGACCAAATATTGTCCCGCAATGACTTATAGACTCAGTTCCAAGGAAGTAGGATTCTTTCACCATATCAATCGACACAGTTGTTCACACTATGCTCTGACAATGCACAGAAAACCTACGATTGCAGACATAAATCCAATCACTGTTGCCATACTCGTCAGAACTGGTTGTTAGTCTGATATTCTAATTCATCAACCACTTTCAACAATAAATCAAATTGCACATAGCACATTTCCTTTCAGGTCTTAGTGAAAAAATCAACGTTTATACATATGTGTTCACAACAAGTAGTTGAAAAAAAAAAACGCCTTATGGAATAATACGTTGCTGAGGTCGAGTCATGAATAAAAAATCACTTAACAAAGACTTCCGATCATTCACGGTCTTGACACTTTCAGTTAACATCTCAAGCCAAAATCACGTGTAACATATGCAAAAAATCACAACGGCGATGTTGAACATAAAAATTGCGGGGGAGGGCACAAAACTTGAGGAGTACTATGCACATCCATCACATATAAGAAAAGTTGAGTGGAACAGGAGACTCAATGCATTCAGAAGGAAAAGAAAGTTTGGTACAATGGAAAAAGAACTGAGGAAGAAACGCACTCTCTACGAATTACGATTTTGGTCTGTGCCGTTTCGATTTTTAACGTTTGTTTTTTTTAAAGACGATTTCATTTTTTTTTGTAACTACATGTATCGTTTTTGATTTCATTTTTTTTTTCATTTTTCCTTTCAGTCAGTGTCTTTCCGGTTTTAGGGGTAATTTTTTTCAAGCAAATTGATAGTCTCCTCACAATGTTTAGTCACTGCTTTTCCCGTATCCAGTTTATACTGAATTTAAGGTTTGGCTTTAGTTTCACATTTTGCTTTGTTTGCTCTTGAGAATTCCTTTACATTTTTCGATGAGGTGATCTATCCATCGTTTATTTTATTTTGAGAATCGTAGCAAACTCTCGTTATCTTTTATAACTTTAACCCCTAGCTTTGTTCAAGCGTCAATCGGGAGATTTAAACTTTTTTTCTGAGACAATGTATATTACTCTCGTGCAGCTGACGAATTATTTGTTGTTGCTTTTTTTCCAATCCATGACATTGTTGTGCGCACGTGGAGCTTTGAGATGAAAAGTTTCCTAAAGCAAATCAATCTTGATTGGTTGTGCATACTTGTAAACTCTCAAATCTCTGGCATTTCCCTCCGAAAATGAACGTAGCCATTCATATTACGTGTTGCGGATAGGAGACAGGATGATAGAAGTTTCAACTCCTTTGGTGTTGCCCAGCCTATGATACCTTTCTCAGCACCGCCACGAAACAGAATATAGCTGGAATGAAACGTAAGAAACAAACAAAAGTATGTATGTTTAAGGTCTCTACTGGTACATCAAGTAACAGCTTCAGCTACTCAGAATGAGGCCTTAATTAGTAACTTCTGTTACCAAAACAAAGTTTCTCGGGTAGTATTTCTGATACGATTAGGGACAGTTGCATCCATTTTTTCATATTTGATTGGACGAGTAAAAATATAGATATTACAGGGAATACTACCATTAAGTATTTAACACTGAAATTACCAAGTATGTATCTTTCCATCTCTGTACACAAAGACACACATATATACATGTTTGTATTGGGGGGGTGCACATGTATGTGAATTGTTGTATAAATTAGACAATATAGGTTATACCCCCAAGTTCTGAATTATCACTTGATTTCGGACAACTACCTGGACACTGCCATTCCCCTACGTAGGAGTGAGAAGGCAGGTGATTAAGTATGTAAAGAGATCATTCCCTGGAACCCCTTCTGTAGCGAAGTTAAAAAGTAGACATAGTCTTCTTCAATAAACAAAACAGCTTCACATGTACGGGATATTGATACAAGATTCATAAATGCATGCAATGAAATTGTTTACTCTATTCTGTCATATCATTCTACAGATAATATTTGTTGTAAGATCATGGTGTCAGGTGTTAGTCTTGAATATGTGGCATAAGTTCTCGAAGAGAGTGATGTCCAGTGTTTGGATTTGCAACAGCTGCACTTTCATGTTGTAGTCAATATTTCGGCTCTCACTCTCTCTAGCTGTGTAGTCGGTATCATGTATCTTATTGAAAAATTTTGATCGGTCCTCATAATCTCAGCCCTATAGTAACAATTAATCTGATATCTATAGATTAGACTTACTATCCATAACTCCTTTAAGTCGTTAAAACAGAACAACAACATCCACATACATAATGATTCTATCTCCTCAGACGTTTCCCGACGAACATTTGGTCGAGTGGATATATAACCGAACAGGCAATTGGTCTTTATGTTATTATGCCTTTTTTTTATAGTCTTTATTGTTTGTTTTATTAAGCAGTTGCATGAAAACACCATTGAGATCAAAAAGGCCATAAATTCGTGAAATATGCGTTTGGCTAAATGACTATCAACTAAATGCCGTCGGTTAACCGTTTATCCGTCAAGTGTCCAAGCAGCAAAATAAGAAACCGTAATGTTGTCACATGTTGAAGATTTCTTTCCAGTTAAAAATTGGAGTGACAAAACTCTTCTCACAAAAGCAAACTATAGGACAAATATTCCGGCATCAATACGATTACGTTTTTCTTTCTCACTTGACTGATCTGAAGTTTGGGAGACAGTTACCTGTCTGATAGAATTGAACTAAAAAACTGCCATGTTCTTATTTTCCTTCTCTTCAATTGATGTCATTCCCTTTCTTTACTAATGTTTTCTTTTTTTTTATTTCAAGAAGAAAAAAAATGTTACAAAACATTTTCAGAACTTTGACTAAAATAACAGCTAAAAATAAACTCAAACTTTAACTCTCTTATAAATAAAAACGTCACAAATCTGTCTGGTGTTGCTCTAATAAGATTCGCTTCATCATCAGATTATTCAATTGTAAAGCTTTTGGAATGGAGTTTCGATTGCAGCCTCCCGGGTCAATCTCAAAGTTGCATTAGACTTTTACGTACTTAATGTGGTTTTTAGATATCAATACAAGCAATAATAACGAATAAAAATCTAAATGCTCATTCAAAATATGACCAGTTTAGAGCAATAATCTCATACAAATGACCCCCTTTTGACAATTATCCATATATATATATATATATATATATATATATATATATATATATATATATATATATATATATATATAAATATTTAAGTTTTAGTTATAACAAATTCAGTAAGAGCACAAATTACGTTTTCCAATTTTCGAACCTTTCATTCCGTATAAGAATTTCAAAATGCTCAATACGATACTAATCCGTAAGGGAAATGTCAGGAAAATATGGGGATGTTGCCAGACTTCATATCCTAACTCTCTAAGCTTGTTCTGCTGAGTTCATATGGGGCCAATTCTTTCAACTTTGTAACCTTTCTTATCGCTTTGGGATGGCATGATATTTTCACCGTTGACGTTTTCAAGTTTTCGAAAAGTGTTTGAGCTATGAGTTTCTCGATCATTGGTCACTGCTGTCAATAGTTGTTCTTTATTATTAATATCCATATTTTGAAACCGAAACCATAGAACTAACATCGAACATTTTGCATTTTAGTAAAGAAGTATTGTGCATTAAAGACCTGTGGACAACTGATGAACACATTGGTCAAAACTTTGTGATTAAAACATCAACCCTAAAAACACATCGAGGTAAGACAAGTTAAAAAGTCTGGACAAATTATTAAGACATGAAGAGAAATCCACGCAGAAATCAGGATGATTGAACACCAAATTTTGCTATTGAACCCAATTTAGCAAGTTTCGGCATATAATCCATATGTTGTGCATCAGGCACAGAATAATTATTCAAAGGATTACCTTCGGAATCAGTCCATTTTTGGACAATTTGAATGCATAGCTAATAATTTTACTTTTGAAATTCATTATCAGTCGTCAAAAAAACGCTTCTTGTTCTTTCGAATACATAACTGTATGCGAATCTCAATAAATAAAGGAATAAATAAATCAGATACTGAATAACTTAACGATCCATCAAATCAGTCGTTTCTAATAATAATCTTTTTTTGAAACCAACACCACAGAGCGATAAGACACATTTATATGGTGCTCAAACAGCATGTCTAACTGAAACCAATATCCTAATGGACATATTGAAAATAGAAACATCTCTCGAACAGCGGGCGTTCAACTTATCTTGGAGGAGTAAGAAGATACCAAACTCTTTCACGAAGAGAATATTCTTACGTTAAATGGTCTAAGTGATTCAAATTCTTGCCAAAGTGATACGAACGTAGTGCTAAATAGTACGTTAGGCTAGATTCCACTGCTGACAATACCTCAACAAAGCAGACAATTCAGAGTCCATTAATATTGTGAATGCAGGAAGACCACCTACAACGTGTTTACCAATTAGGACTCAAGTACCTTTAATGAGAGATGTTAAAACCAACGTTGCAAAATACTCGCAAATATTTGCCCTTCCATCTGCAATAGAAGGTTGTCATCTTTTGGAGTTAAACGGAGAAGAAATTGTTTTTCATGGGATAACAAATTAGGAAAACCGACGTTCAATATATTAGAAAAAAATGTAGATAGGAGTTAATTCTATAAACATATTTGGGTGTAAACAAAAGATCAACCTTGCTGGCTATGAATTAGGTAATACAAAGGTAAGACAGTAATATCTCTGTAAGCAGCTGACACTTGTTTTTCTTTTTAATTATTCCTGACCCACTTTACACTAAGCCTATTATATACAATGGATAATCATCCAAGAATCAACAAAGGACCGAATGATTCAAGGAAGTCTCAGCGTGAAATCAACCACGCATTCTAATGAAGCCCGGTTGATTAAAATCCCACGTTACAAAAATTGATTACAAATCTCACAGACTTTCTTTGGCTACGGTTGGGTGGTTTAAGGGAAACATTTACTCCAAATCAATCGGAAACGTAAATCAAGAAGAAACAAAAAAATGAAAAAAGTAAAATTGATATCCCCATTTACATCCTTAGTAAACAGCATGAAAATAATCAATCAAGGATTAATTTTAATTCAACGATATCAAATGCAAATGATTCAGTCGTTAAAATGATCCCATGTTCTCTGATTCACTGTGTTTCAAACATACCATTGAGAAAGATAATATTACCTCTCTATAAAGCGTGGGCATATTGACTGCATTTTTGAGCAGAAACAATTTTAACGAGATTTTTATTTCACTTCCTATCACTTATCGCTCAAAATTATATCCCTTGGAGTGCTCACTTTGCAGTGTTGCTCTAGCAAGTTTTCACGAAATAAGATACTGAAAGTGTTAATTGAAGATAAGGAAGTAGCAGATATCCTGTTATGTACTTACATTTGCAAAAAAACATAATGATCCACTATCCTCTTTGATCCATTGTGTCCACGTATCATCCAGTCATAACGTGCAAATGCCGAACCGTAATGTCTTTATTTTAAGAAGCAAATCTTATTTCTTGGAATAATATTCATGCTATAACCTTTGCAAACGTATTACTCGTGTTTTTTTGGCATCTGCACGTCCGTCTGTCCGGCAATTCGATACCTCAAAAAGTTCTCAATGAATTTCAATTAATAATTTTTAGAAAAGACTGAGGGAAAGTGATTGAATTTCATGCGAAACCACGCACATTTATCTCCCCTGCATAGTACGTATATATCCACCTATCAGTATCTCTAAAGGTTTTGAACGGATTTCAAGGATATTTTGTCTAAAAGTTGAATGTAGTTCAAGCAAGGATTGATCGAATTTTAGCGCTGAGCAAGGCATCTTCACGGTGACTCCTTCTAAATTGTAGTTGTATACGAATTGATTCCCGCCCACTTCTCATCGGCAATGGCGTTAGCAAAGTTGTGTACGCTCTGAGTCCTTTTTACTTGTTTATGTTAGAGGAAGAATCAAAAACTGCAACACTATCCTACGATTTATTAATGATTGAAATAATATTTCTCAAATGATTTCTACTCAAGAAGATAAATCAATTTCCAAGAACATTTTAAAAATTAGGACATCATACTAGACTAAGTCAAGATAAGGTCAACAGAGCATTTTGGGTGAAGACCATTACGGTGTCAACTGTTCAGTCTTTGTTCAATAAGTTTAAATATGGAAATAGTGATTAATCTCTAGAGAGAGAAAGAGAGACCAACATTTGTGTTTAATAATGAAAATTTGGAGCACTTGGTCTTGCTCGTGGAAAATAATGTATGCATTAAATCCTCGAAGAAAGAAATCAAAGAATCATCTTAGGTTGCCAAGTTTTCGGTTGAGCAAGCTCTGTATTAAAAAACAAAGGTATTTGATTGTTTTAAAAAGAAGGGTCTGCTACCAATGCATACTTCCAATAGTCGCCTATGCAGCTGATACAGTGGACGGGTTGGCTCTCAGACTATGAACAATGCACCGTGCACTCGGCCAGATCATGCTTAAAATCACATGAAGAGATTACAAGACATTACATTACATCTGAGAACAAACAGGGAGTGGATATATCAAACAGTCCATGAATGGCTAGAAAATTACAATTTATACAAGTTCAGATGATACTGATGCAACAAAGCCTACACTCAAAAGGTTTGACTGATTTTGGAGAGCTTATGTCTAACGACTGCAAAACCCCCCACGAACCAAGGTTCAGGCACTTGAATAGACTTGAAATTTCAGCTGCGACCTATCACACCAACCAAAGGCAAAATGGACGGGTTGAAAAACCTGAAAGAATATTTACTATGTGAGCTAAAATAAAATGTTCGAAATAGATAATAATACATTTTAAAATTGAAATTGTTCTAACAATAATCGGCATATAATCTGAATGTTGAGAATAAAATAATCAGAGAATATTAATCAATGACAATTGATGAATGTAAGTGTTACCAACCAGACTGGTCTATTAGAGGGAAGATTCAAATGCATTGCTAATGATTTTACTACTGAAATGCATTGAAAAACAAACGGATCTCCTGAGGTTAAGAATCAATGCAAGAGTCCCCGGTTAAATCAGACTACGTGGATATCATTAATGATTTGGTAATAATTTACTATAGATATGCATTGAAAATAGCGAAGATAAAAGATTATGGTTTGTGTGTTACTAACAGAATCGGGCCATCATGACGATAATTTGAATGCAATGCTGATGGTTTCACCATAAAGAATCATTGATCATTGCAATGTACATTAATTGGGAATTATTGTGAATGTTACTGACGGAATAAGGCTATATTATGTATAATAGAAATGTTTTCATAATGGTTTTATGTATAAAAACAAATCCAGTGAGAGTGCACGGATTATAGGAATTGCAAAGGAAATCATCAAAAACCCTAATGCAGAGATAGGAAATGTCAATGTTTTAATTCTTATAATGCAATCTTTGAAAAAAACCACCTTTAGTAATTGTTGTGATGGGTGGTGGAGATAAAATTCACATTAATCTGTCCTTGGGATTTTTTCACATATTTTTTCAAAATTGTATTCTGTCATATTTTACCTTTACTAAAATCAACTTGTAGGTATTTAGTCCCATCAATACTTCAATAAATCCTCTTAAATGTATGTTTCCACTATGTCAGTTGCCAGCGTCTCAAGATGTAAGGTGTGGGTTTATTTTTTATCTTCTCCTAAATAGGTTACCGAACAAAGAGCCCCAAAGTGCCCAGCTTGGTCTGGTTTTCGACCTGAGATGGAGGAAGTTGTGCAGTTGGATATTGAAAAAATAGATATAGACGGTGAATAACAGAGCAACCTTAGATTTTCTGACGACATTTTTTGCAGAAGACCTCTAACCAATGCTAAATGAACTGAATAAAAAAAAAGCAAGGAAGTAAGTTAACACATGAACTTCCGCAAAACAAGGGTCATGTGCAACTATCAGCTTGGTAATAAAGAGACAATGATGAAAATTGGAAAACCAAAACTAAAGAAAGTAGACCATTACATCTCTCTAGGTCAACGATTCCCTATCAAACCCTCGAAAGGGGAAAACATCTATCAAAGAATCACTCTGGGATGGCTATTTTTCGGTAGATCAGGCCCAGCTTTGAAGAGCAAGAATATTCTATTAATCGAAAAAAGAAAAATATGCAACCAATGCATCCTACTGATGGTCACCTATGGAGCTGAAACATGGAACCTGACCAAGAGACTGACCAGCAAACTGAGAACCATGCAACATGCACATGAAAGAACCATGCTCAACCTCACATGGAGGGATCACAAGACAGTACAGTGAATCAAGGAGGGAAAAGGAGTCAGGGAAATCACTGATCGAGCCAATTGTCATTTCATCTGTGCTCTCTATTTTTGTTAAAAAATCATAAAAGAAAGTTGAAACTACGATTGAAGAATAATGCACAATATTCCTGTTTTTTTTTTTAGATTAATATCGAATTTTTCATCTTTGTTAAACTGTCAGAGTAAATTATCATTCCTTTATCAACTTTAACATCCAGTTATAAGAGAAACTTTCACATAAGAGTTATCACGTTCTGGGTTCTTATTCCGACATGGTATTCAACTTAAATCTTGAAGACACAGGAATTTTAGTTGCAACGAATATAAATTCTATAGAAATGGTGTTATAAGTAGCAAATAGTTTTGCCTCCAACCAACTAGAGCAGATTTGATTTCAGAGTCATGATGAGTAACAATTGGTCCTTTTCGGTATTAACAACCACACTAAATGATCATAGCTACCATGGTTGTCCATATTTTATTTTGCAAAATGGATGTAGTTAGAAAATGATATTTCCAAACCCAAACAAAGATAAAACCTCTTACTTAAATAACTTTACCTAATACTTAACCCAAACTCCGAACCCCGACCCAAGGTCATTATTTCGATGAGTCATTACAACAAAACCACTAATTTTTTTCTTCATTTATTCAGTTTCATTCATCACCGAAATACCGTGGGCTATAAGAAAATATCTGTTAGTATGATGTCCCCAACCAAACAAACAAACAAAAAAAGGCCAGACAAAAGTCAGTCAACCAAAGAAGAATTAACAGATTTGCTAAAAAAGGATCCAAAACCACAATCAGTGGAAATCTCAATGTAACAAATAATTCCAGAATACAAACAATAAAAATGATGAATAAACTGATTCTATTTGAATTGAATGAGAAAAAAAGTCTTCACTAATGGAGACCAGCATTAGTTATGATCCACGGTCGGAAAAAAAAATTACTTGGGCTTGGAAAATTGGTGTTCACCTCGCTCTAATGCACTTTGGAAAGGGAGCGGATCCATATCTCCCCACTGGTATGAATTATATAGTTCAGGGAATATCCAACTCAATGTGCCTTTTGTGATTAGATGTAATTCACTTTTTGTAAATAGACCAAATGAATAATCGATGCTGAGCAGATGCAGCAAAATCCCGTTGCCAGCGTGCAAGCTTACTTACTCACCTCAAGGGTGGGAATTGACGGGTTCCCACATTGCACAACACAATGTTCTCCAAAAAGGCCACTAAATGCATGCATATAGACATTAATACCTCTTTCCATTGCATTGAATCGGGAATCATTTCGCTGCTTTAAAATGCTCGCCCACCGTTATAGAAAACTGGTTACGAGGGTTGAATCTAGATAAACATTATAAGAAAACCTATCAATTCATATTCGGTTACGGATTGTCCTTTGTAAAACACGTCTACTATTTCAATGAAGGCAGGATTATCACTTTTTTTGATCAATTTATCATATCCTTTAAATAGAGTATTTCAGTGAGTTTACAATTTGCAACCATAATTATTCAATAATTGAGACAAATTATAGGATTAAATTTATATCATTTATAGCTTTTCCAATTTATTTCAAGTTCATTTTGAATAATCCAATAAACCATGGTTGTGCTTGATCGATGATACAACACCAATATAACTTTAGATATTAAAGCAGACATTTTATGCCTTGAGGCAATCTTTATCAGATTGCTGATATTTCACCACCATCATCTTTTAATCGTCCGCCGTTGGATATAGATCTTTCCTGAGATATGCAAGACCTCTCTATTGTGAGCATCAGAGCCAGTGTTTTTCTGAACCTATAAAGTGCGTCATACCATCTTGTATTTTATCGGCTTCCGTTTTGTATGTGATTTCTTGGGATCCATGGTGTAAGTCATGATATCCAGCAGTTGTCTGCCATTAATCCAACATATTATGCCCATTGCCATTTAAGTGTTCTTATGGAGGATGCATTAGTTACATACCCTTAATTTTAGCACTGGAAGAGTTTTCTTGTCCTCAAACGTTAAGATTGCCAAGCCAAAAGCTTGCCAGCCCAGAGTGATTCTTGGCTTGATTTCCTCTTGTTTTGACGATTTAACGGATATTCATTTCCTCAAATCGATGAAATGCTCAACTTTCTCCTGTTCTGCATTTCCGATTTCGATCGTTGTATCCTTATCCTCAACATAATCGTTGTAAATGGCATTTGTTTCACTCAAGTTCATGTGGAAACCAGCTTTGTTGCTTTCTTTGTTTAGTTTGCCAAGCATCGTGTGGAAATTATTGAGAATCGGCGTGGAATGTTGATGTTGTCTGCAGATCTGATGTTACTCAGGTATTAACCGTCTGTTTTGATTCCTTTTATTTCCAAGTCTGAGTTCCGGGAGATAATTTGAAGGCAGGCCGTTTAGAGCTTAAGTGTTCTAATATCTCCTTGTCTTACCTGTTTTTCGAGCTGGGAGGGATCAGACTTTTTATGTAGCCTGATGGAGGAAATAGATATGTTACAATATTCTAGTGTTCACTTGGTGTACACCTTGCTGATGATAGTATCAATAACGTAGGGGATTTCAAGCCTACAAAAGCTGTAGCAATTAGCATTTCTTATTGTGCTGCTTCCTATTTTAGTTGATTTACTGAATGAAGTTAGTCATTTGTTGAGTAGCTTCTTCTGAAGCCAGTTTGTCATCGTAGTTGATTTTGGTGATCATTTTGATCGAAAGTATTTAGATGCAGTTGAAAAAGTTTATGGCCAGTAGTTGTTGAGTTTTCTCGGAAGTAAAGTCCCAGAAGTTAGGAATGCAATGATAATGCTGATATTCATCTGCTGATAAATTGCTGACAGTGAACAGATATATTCCCTTTCTCTCACTCATATATTCTCCTTCTGTTAGTTTAACCATAAATTAGAGTCCAAATCAATAATGATATAGATATTCAGCAAACTACTTACAATTAGAACTACCATTTGAAATATGAATCATTTTATGTTTGTAAATCTGTTTGGATTAAAATCAAAATCTATTTATTTAATACTGAATTAAAATAGTAATTGAAAGCATTTTCTGTATCTTCCCTAATATTTTTTGGATGAACAATCATTAAAATGTTTGAAACAATGGTTATAAGTTGATGACATGCCCGAAGAATATGTAGCAGTAAGCAATCATTTCATTATTTCTTCCATTATTAGATGAAGTACCGTAATTTATTAAATTGATTCTGACCATTAGTTATGTTGAATCTAATCTTTCTTCAAGTTGTTTTTTTTTCCGTTCCTGAATCAAGATGAAAGCGTAAAGTAATGAATATTATTGCAATTCCGACAACTTTAGTAGTATCATTCGGGCAATTGGTAATCAAGGAATGTGATGGTGTAAACACTGTCCCGTTTCAATTGACTAATGCTATCTTCATTTGGCACAGTTCACTTTTTATATTTTTGTTATTGCAATATAGGATTTCACGAGTCGTTGGCTAGATTTAAAATCTCCCCATTCAAGACTTAATATTTGTCGTAGAATATTTCGTCAAATGGATGCCCTTCAAAATACAATTGCTATTGCATGTTACTTTCGAAGGCAAAATCGATCATTTTCCAAGAGTACTTGTCTATATGTTTGTACCATAAAAACAAAAACAAACAAAAAACAAACTCAGAAGTCAAAGTTCTGTTTTTTAGTTATGCCATCTGCAAAAGCTTCACAATTTTTTAACTTCTTGCAGCATAACGTATAAATAATTCAAGTCGTACGGGTTGCAGTCTCTTCACTTCTCTCTTTTTTAATACAAAGCTGTTGAAAAGTAGTTTCTTCATTGTCTGTGAATAATTTCTTTAAATTCATTCGTCCATAATATCAGGTGGATAACGTTTAACCCAGTGCGGATATTCAAAAGGCGTTAACAATGACAAATACATCTTGCTGAATTGTTGGTGTAACAAGTAGCTGGCTGAACAACAACACGAATGATTTTTTCCTCTCAGGCCAATGAAGTATCAATGGATAATAATATCTTCGGATGATTTATGCTGAACGATGCCCTTGCTATTGAGATTTTTGTTGCTAAAATAATGATTATGATCAAAAAATCTTCTGCCATGCCATGTTCTGTCTAATAAGTCAAAGCTTCAATGTATTGTTACAGTCCAATCTGATATTATGTTGATTAAAGTTTATAAACTACTTTAACTAGATATAAGATAAGATTTGAAAAATATAGAAACGATGCAGGAAGAAACAAATCGTCGTGCATGCCCAAGATTTCAACAAAAACCTCTATATATCCGAACAAGTTGCACAGGAAAATGAACAAAATATACAATTCACAAGCAATAAGTTTGAAGATCTCCCAGAAGTTACTCCTTTGGTAGTGAAGAAAACCATCGAATAAACAGGAAAAAAGAGAGACACTTGGACCAGATAACATCACCATCGACCTACTTGAAAAGCTGGTTCTCATTACTATAAAAGTCAACTTGCCAACTTATTCAACTAATATCTCAAATGAAGTAAAGTCTAATAGGATTGAAACACCAGAATCATAATGTTTTTCTGTAAAAAAAAAATCCAAGAGATCTAATAAGCCTCCTCAACTGCATCTGCCAACTCATCACCAAAGTAATCACCGACGAAATCACTAAACACTAGATGGAAGCCAACATCGGGAACAACTAGCTACTAAACCATTGCCGACCTCGGATCGGTAGATCAACTAAAAGAATTCAGCAAAATATAAAATATCACTCAGTATAGCTTTAGTAGACTTAAAATCCCCAAAGTTATTGATGCTATCATTTAACAAGACAAAGACCCAGTATATTTAGAGTATTGCAACGTATATACCGACGCAGCAGTTTCTTCATTAGGCTATATAAAGACACTCAACCCTTCCAGCTCAAAAAACAGGTAAGACAAAGAGATATCAGCACACGCAAGCTCTTCACAGCCTGCCTTGAGATCATCTTCCAGAACTCAGACATAGAAAAAAAAAAGAAATAAAATAGGCAGTGAATACCTAAGCAACATCAAGTCTGCGGATGACATTGTTCTTTTCTGCTGAGAACCTCAATGACCTTGAGAAAGTATTGGAGAGATTGAACGGAGGAAGCAAGAAATTTGGCCTCCATATGATTTTTTGTGGCACAAATGTCAACAAATATGTTGAAGCCGAAGACACAATATTCAACATCAAAGGCGCAGAACTCGAGAAAGTACAACATTACATCTACCAAGGACAACAATTTTTCATGAAATCCTGAAATGAAGAACGATTAGAGCAAAGAGTCACACTAGGCTGGCAAGCCTTTGGTAGGGTAAGCTAGACTTTCAAGAATATGAAAATCCTGTCAATGCCAGAAGGGAACACAACTAATGTATCCTCTCGATAGTCCCCTTATCGAGCAGAAATACGGAACATAACGAAGAGACTGACCTTCAAACTGAGAAGCATGCAACTGGCACAAGAGAAAATCATGCTCACATCGAGAGGGCACAAGACAATACAATCTATAGGAGGAAAACAGGTATCATAGAAATCATAAGGAAAAGTAAACGACAATGGGCTTATCATGTTGCAAGAATAGTACACAACCATTGGCCACCACGTTTCACACCATGGATCCCAAGATATCACATACAAAACCTGGCTCCACAAATATAATGTCGTGTGACAAACTAAATAAGTTCTGAATGTATTTGCTCCGGGACGCCCAAGATAGAGAGGTTTTGCAAATCTTGGGAAAGGTATATGACAAACGACGGATATAAAAAAGCTATTGTTGATGTTAATGATGATCATGATGATAGCGTGGAAATTTGTAGTCTTGCAGAAAAATCAATCATAAATATGGTTAGAATAAATTATATATATGGCATTGTAGCGGCATTCACCATTGTAAGACATCTAAAATAGAGTAAAAAACATAAAGAAATCTCTTAAACTTGGAGAATCAAATTCCAAGTAAGTAGACAAAAAATATGGCCAATAGCGCTAGAACAAACTCACAAACACATACACGGAGGCGTGCATATACGATGATTACGGTTGTTCAATGTTCGAATAATGTTTTGATTATTCTGATAGGCATTTGACCAAGTTTAAACTCATGCAAGAATTAATTGGAAACTCTTCAATGATAATCTTGAATACTGAGACTTTGAACAAGTCTATTGATAAAAACAAAAAATATGAAGAAAAATATTTTATCTTAGACACTATACATATACACTATGTTGGTATTGATTAATCAGTATATTGCATCATAACAAAAATTTAAAATTATTTTTAGGACAACTTCAACTATTACTACTGAAGTGGTATTATTGATCATTATAGCTTAAGTTTGCCAATGTAAATCTTTGGGCTTTTGGTAATTTGTGATTCAGAGATGACCATTAAAAGTTCAAGTACCCGAGACAAGAAACTCTACCCCTTAACCGTCTTCTCTTCGGCGTCCAAAGAAAGGTTTCAAAGAAATAAACAAAAAATAATACAAAGAAAAGGTTAACGAGGAATTTCAAGCACATATCGAAATAATAAGAATGTTTAATGAAAGAAAAGGACAGAGCGAACATAATTCACCAACAAGTGTAATACAATTAGTTCATCTTTATTGACAACGGATTCCTTACGCAAATAAAATCTTTCACAGAGCCACACAGAAAAAAGATATGCAAATTTAATTTTATGATATTTACCAACAGCACTATTGGAAAAAAAAACTAAACAAAACAAACAAATAAAACAAAAAAAAACACGCAGTATCTTGATATTTACTAAAAGATAAATCGACAAAAACCACACCCATGGGGATTATAATATGAAAGTTTTGAGAATCATATGGTTTCAGCGTAATGCATTTCACATTTGGCCATGAGGTTTTGCCATGCGAACAAGTGAAAACTGCTGAAAAAAGCATTTTCATTCTTCTTACGTGTTTTTCACACAAACATATAAAACTGATCAAGAAACAAATGATGTGGAATCAATTTGACGTCAGCAGAAAAGACATAAAAACATAATAAAACCTCGAACAAAAAGGGATGGTGTAGATCCGATTAGGATAAGTTGGAAATGGGCAAAGCTGGCATCTCAGTTCATTCCTCTCATTCACATCGCGTGTACATATTTCGCTAATAGCACATACATGTTCTCCGTCTTTAAAAAATATACGAGATTATGAAACCTCTTAGGTTGTAATGTTGTTGTTTAATGTCTGAACTGTGGAGGCATCATGGCTGAAAAAAGGGGAATGTTCAAGGGATTGGAATTTTTTAAATTGAAAGTTTTACTCCATATGATTTTTGCATATTATCGAAATACATTCGCTCGAAGAATTCAAATATTTAAACAAACTTTGCAACATTGGAATAAAATAACAAGTATATCATGAGATTTAACTTTTTGCTTCATGCATGTATAGTGTTTGAGACTAAGTTCGATTCACTAAATTATTATATTCCTAAATATTTTACTTTATTTCAGATAATATAAAGAAGACGATACAATTCGAGTGTGCGCAAATGTGCTTATATATATGTATATATATGTTTATGTGTGTGTGTGTGTTCCTTTGTGGAGGAGTAATTTTTTCACACTTTAATGGATATCAGGAACATTTTGATTAGATCATTTAAAAATACTTTTGGCAAATTACAGGATATCTCTGACCAAGGGAAAGATAACACTTGGTGATGAGAAAAATCACTTAAGAGATAAAGAAAAGAAAAGAGTGAAAAAATAGAGAGAGAGTACGTTGATGCAGGGGATTTTATAATGAAAGGAACTAATTATAAAAAACACGGGACAAACGAGAAACAGGCGGGATATAGGAAGAGAAAATAAGGAATTTTGTATGGGATAATTTAGAGGAAGAAAAAAAAAGGCAGTGCTCATATTTACTATATTTTGCTAAAATTTCCAGCTATAGATTAAACATCCGTCCCCGTTTTCCCTTTCTCTTTCTTTCTCTCCTTCTTGAAGAGATTGGCAAGGCTAGACCTGAAATATATAAAATATCTGAACCCTGTGACCCATACATACATTCCAAGAACGTATTGCAAGAATAAGGTAAAGCTCTGAACACTCCTGCAGTGGCCAATCCACCAGGTCCCCAAGCATGTTATAAACTAGCATGGCAGGGCATGGCCCATCTTATCCCATGGTTCACACACAGAAATATATAGGCCGTTTTTGCAGGGTCCTCGGCCCCAAAAGGTCCTGCCACATCACTTGCTTTGCGTGGTGTTGATGTGCTCTAAAGATGACTACCCAAACATTTCACCAAGAGAGCATCTGTTTCTGTTGGGTCATTGGCCCCAAGAGACTTAGTCACATCACTTACCTTGAGTGGGGGTGATGTGCTCCAAATGCAACTACCCGAACCCTTCACCAAGAAAACACCTGTTCCTACCGAGTCATCGGTCCAACGGCGACCATCCAAACATTGCCCTAAAACCGTCACCAAAAGGACAACATTATACATTAGCATTTACAACGTCAGAAAACTGTCAACTGACGTGCACCTAACCGATCTAGATTGTGAAATCAAAAATGTCAAATGGGACATCATAGGCATTAGCGAAATAAGAAGACCCGGAAAAGGACTAATCGAACTGAGGAGTTGACATCTTCTTTATAGCAACGGAAATGAGGAAGTAAAACGAAGTGACGTATGCTTTCCCATCAATGTAGCAGGTTTCAAAGCCGTCACTGACCGAATAACCAGCTTTACCATACATCTTTCACAGCGGTAAAAACTGAATATCATCCAAGTCTACGCCGATGACTTAAACTCCCTACTCCAGGACACAAGAAAACACTTCAATGTTATCATGGGAGACTTCAACGCATAGGTAGGATAAGGAAATGAAGATTGCGTCGGCAAATTCGAATACAAAGTACGGAACGAGAGAGGAAAAGATCTGGTAAACTTTGCAACAGCTAACGGATCCAAAATCATGGACACCTTCTTCAAGAAGGGACCCAATAGGAAATGGACTTGGAAGTAAATGCGAGTGAAAACCAACAATGAATGTAGGGAAATATTCCACACCAAACTGCAACCTCTAAAAATATCAAAAGAGCACGCTTGATCCTTCAAGCTGGAACTGGAAAACAGATTTAAAATTCTCACTGAACAAAACGACGCCAACATCAATGAAGTAAACCACAAAATGACTGCCTCTATGATAGAATATATTTAGACCAGGAAGGACACAAACAATTAGTAAAATTTCTGATGAAACGAGGAATTTAATGGAAAAATGCAGAAACCTCAAGCCATCGACAACAACAAGAGGAAAAATTGGAGGGACCGAATTAAATAAATTAATCGGGAAAAAATGGAGGGAAGACGGATGAAGATACTCCATGGCAGTCATCGAAACAACTCTTGAAAGAGGTCGGGGTTTCAAAATTATGAACAAAGGCCTAAACTCAGGACGAAAGCAAATAACCAGCATACTCAGGGAAAATGGGGACCTAAACACAGACAGAGACAAAATTGCTGAATGTGCCAAAGAATTTTACTAAAAACTCTATCCATCTAAACAAGGACTACAAAAAATGAACATGCTATGCAAGATGCAAACAAACAACCTTCCAGGAGTAACCCCATGGGAGGTGAAACTAGCCATCAAACAGACAAAAAAGAAAGGTCCCTAGACCAGACAACATTACCATCGACTTACTCCGAAAAGTAGATATGAAATAACTAAGAAACTGGCTGTCCTTGTCTACTTGTGTCCATAAAGTCCCCGATGATGGAACACTGCAATCATAATGCTTTTATATAAAAAAGAAACCAGAAAGACCTCAGCAACTACTGGCCTATAAACCTACTCAATTGCATAGAAAAAAAATCATCACCCACCGGATCAAAACATTTAGCATTTAGAAAATTCAAAAACGCCTTCCAATCAGTGGAAATCCCGGAGGTCATTGACACCAACATTTGACAAGGTGTAGATCCAGTATATGTGGAAGTGCTGAAACATATAATACAGTCACATCAGCTCCTTTAGCAAGCTACATAAAGACTCGGAGACCTTCCAGCTCCAAAAAGGGTAAGACAATGTGATACCAAGTCACTCGAACTCTTCAGAGCTTACCTCAGGATAATCTTCAGAAGATAAGATTTGAAGAGTACAACGATCAGAATAGACAGCAAGTATCTGAGCTACCTCAGATTTGTAAGCGACATTGACTTTTTCAGAGGGAACCTACTCGACTTCCAACTAATGCTAGATGAGATAAACAAAAAAAAGGAAGAAATCTTGCCTACACATGAACTTCAGCAAGACGAATATTATGTACAACAACCACATCGGGAATAAAAACACTGTGATCAAAATTGAGGACAGAGAACTGGAAAAGTCGATCACTTAAATCTCAATAAGACTCTCAAAAGTAGAAGAAATAACTCTAAGATGGTAGGCCCTTGGCAGAATAAGCTCAATCTTTAAAGACAAGAACATCCCATTAATCCTGAAAAAAGGGTGTACTACAAATGCATCCTTCCAATAGTCATTCATAGAGCTGAAACATGGTACCTAATCAAAAAACAAACCTGCAAATTGATAACCATGCAACGTGTACATGAAAAGAATCATGCTCAACCTCACATGGAGGGACCACGAGACAGCACAATATATCTGGGAAAAGACAGGAGTCAGGGACATCGTAGAATCCATTAAAAATCTCAAATGGCAATGAGCTGGCCATGTTGCAAGAATGGCAGACAACCGATAGTCATTGCAACTCACGACATGAATCCCCAGAGATCACATGTGCAACTGAGGCCGGCAGAGAATTAGATGGAGAGACGAGCTAAAAAAATCAAAGAGTACTGGCTCCGCGACACCCACGATAGGGAAATGTGGCGTATCCTTGCTCAGGTTTATGTCCAACGACGGACGTTAAAAGAAGATGATGATGATGATGATACAGTGACTCAACATGGCGGCCACACATTGTCAGATGTGGCAACGGTGACAGTCTGGCAGTAAGGCAATGACGGTGGAGGAGTTAATTAACCGGTCAGTCTGTCTCTCTGTCAATCTGTCTATCTATCTATCTCTATCTACACACCTTTGTCTCATTTTTTCTTTCCCTCTTTTGGTTTGTTATGACCGACTGGATTCCTTGTTTGATAGAAATGACCAACCCAGTGTGACTTTTGTATCAAAATGAACATAGTTGTCTGATTATGGTGCAAGGAATGTGTAATGTAACACATACCCGAAGAAGTAATCTTTAATGCCTTTGGTGGTCACGACGACAGCCACGTAAGCCTTGATAAGATCGTGGAGAACGACTATATCTTTGCTTGTTCCCAGCCATTCCTCAATGATTATCTGGGCCATCATTGTTCGACTACATAGAAAATTGATTTCGAAACTTTTTGGGTGAAAGATTTTCGCATCGATTTTATATCCTATTTCTAGATTTACTCTATTTTATCGTTATTGCTTTCCATCAGATCAATCTGTATGGATGCAACTCTCATCATTGCTAAAACTAGGTTTACTCAAACTTATACTTGTTGCTTTCTATCATAGCATTCTCAATTAGGTTAATACTGAATTTTTACACCGTCTTATTATCGTTTTTAGCCCTTTCTTTATCATGACACTCTGATTATAAAGACAGCCTATCATCGCCGTCATTTCATTCGTACTTTTACTATTTCTTTTTGCTTTCCTGTAACCACTAGATCGATACACTCTTGCTATTAAGTAAATACTTACTTTATACCATCTTATCATGGTCGGTTTTGAGGAAACTCGATCGTTTTTTCCACAACACTCGAAGTCAATACGTTCTCCGAACGGAAGAGCAAACATTGCAAAATTAAGAACAGTGAATAGCGTCTGGCAATACATGAATTCCCATGTTATTTCTTGGAATATCACCTCGTTTGGACATTGTCCTGGTCACGGGAGACTTGACAATCAAGTAAAGCACAGATTTGTAATTATTCCGTCACCTATTCCTCTCTGATTCTATGTACTCTCTTTGTTTTGCTAATAACACAGTTATGTTGAAATGTCTGACATGACAGAGGGTCACTATCATTGCTTTATTAGCCAATCTAATTGGCAGCTGCGAATGCCCGAGCAGTTCACGGCATTGGAAATCGATTGAAGTTACTTTGCACGAATGCCCTTTGGATAGATATGTATTCATAACCCCCCCACCTGCCAACACTTTCTGAGTCAGAGTAAGACCAATCATCATCACCCATGAAGCATACTTACGGAGGAAAATGTCAGACAACAAACTTCAAAAATTAATGAAAATACCTCATCTTGTTGTTTTTATTGGGATGCAGGTGATAATGATGTAATCAATATCGAAAAAACTTGTCTAAAAATTAAATATTGACTTTGAAAGACAACATTGGAAAACAACTAAAAGGTTAAATCTTCAATTTTGCTCTCCAAATGAATTCAGTCTGACTGGTTGATACAATAATCTTTCCAAAAGTTTCAAATACATGCGTCATAAATTTAATGCTCATACGCACAACATGTCTTTCAAATACTTTTTCACTTAAAGAAATCAACTTCAAACAAAGGAAATATGAAATAAATCACCTTCTGATCTTCACTCTACTAATAATCATCACATCTGAATATCTTTTTTTCACTGCATCCTCTTATGTCAAACGATGGTCACCGTTTTGCGAAGAGAAATCCTTTCAAATGAAAGCTGCTCTTTCCCCTCCGAATACGACGGCTGATTTTGTCGCTCCCAAAACCAAAAGCAGCAAACGGCACACCTATTAACGTTTCCGATTTTCCATCTTCTCTTTCGTCTCTTTTTTTCACTTCTCTTACGGAATCAAACAATTTCTGTATCTTACAATCTCATTCGATATAAGGTGCGCCTGCGCATTCCTCTTGGCTAAAACGATTTCGTAATCCACCAATGGCTTAGTAACCTGTGTTCTTCTAGTTTGGTTAATTTACTTTTAGAGTGATATTTTCACATTTCTATTTCAGTAACCGACATACATTTTTAATCATTTTGGTACCTAGGTGCGTTTGGAAAAAGCTGTACATTTTACTTTCATCTTTCTTTGCGTATTCCCACTGCCAGATAAACCGAAACCATGTGGTTGGGCTATTAAGGAAGGAGACAATACTTGGGAATATTTGAACTCGTAGCACGCGTAACAAATTGCCCAAAATTATTTACTAAACAGTTGCACTTGCAGTGGTGCTGATGGAACTCCGTGGAGCTCAACGGAACGCCCCTTTAGTTCTTCAGTAAAAAGACCGAATTAATGGCTGTAGCAGAATATATATCCAAATCCCTCAAAAGGTCGTGCTTCTCCCTTTTGATCATCTGTATCTCAAAAGTATAGATATATCTTATTTCTATATGTATATACAAAGAAAAAGAGGATTGGTAAATGGCAAGCATTTTGTCAGCTCTGGCACCTGAAAAGTTAGCAAAGCATCCCTGCTAAAAAGACTTAGGAGGAAAATGCGGTCATATGTAATTCTAGATAGGTTAGTGAACAAAAAAATATATATTGCATTTCATTTGTCTGTCATTCATCATTTGTCAGATTCTGTTGACGAAGAACGAAAAAAAATGAAAGAATGCTCACAGTTGAATTCTAGCACGAAATCAATTTGAACAATACATATGTAAGCGAGTTTCTTTTCTTCTTATCACTACTTTCTCACTTAAATACAACACCGTCATATTTTGCCCTCAGCGTTAGTTATTTTGTTTAAGAGAACTAAATATCTATGCAGGTAGGGAAATATTGATGATTGAGCACTGAAATTTGTACTTTTGAATATTAGATTACTTTGAGCCATTTTAGGCACTCAATCTGTATGCTGTGCATTCAAATCAAGAGGTAAAAGGTTATATGTATCACGTAAATGCCTAAAGAGAAATTCACGATAGGAATGTATCAGAAATCAGGATGAAAAACATATTTGTGGACAGGAATTAATTCAAGTATTCCTGACAAGGCTAATCTATGCGTTACCTAAATGCATCAAAAAGCATTGAAAATATTTAGATTATGTAAATTCACAACTGTTTTTGCGTTGGAAAGCATTGAAACTTAAAAATTTGAAAGGGATTATTCGTGGTAAAAATGCCAGGGTTACTGACAGACTAGGGCAACTATATGTATAATACAAAATATTTTGTTTTAAAAACATCAAAAATAATTTTACAATACAAATGAATTGCAAATATATTTGTTCTTGAAATGCCTTGCAAATAAGAAAAAATACGATGGCAATTATTACAAATAAAGCCAAGCATTATTGATAGAACTAAGTTATTATATGTACAACAGTTAGCTTATCACGAGCGCAGTTATTACAGCATTGCAAGGTAGTACTGGCAAATTGCTTTCACTTTTGAATTATAAAAGATCTCTACTATAAATCCCAATGGCGTAAGAAATCTTAGTTTCCAGCAGATTTTGTTTATCAGTCAAGGGTATCGTTTTTGCATCCAGCAATTCTGTCATAAATCATTATAGTGTAAAAAGATATAACAATAACAACTAAAAAAATCTTTAGAGTCCAACACAAAAATCAACTTTCCTTCTTTCAAATGTTTTTTTTTCTTACTCATACGATTACGAATGGAAAACAAACGAGTGAATTTTTATCATCTTGATTTATATCCTTATTCTTTAGTTTAATTATTGTCACCTATTTTTTCACGAGTATTTATTTAATTTCAATCTATTTTCCTTTCTTTGTTAATTTACAACCGTCAATAAAAAGTACACATCAGAAATGTAGAATTAGCTCCTTTCATCTGAATCTCTAGGATAAGGAACTCTGATTATATTGTAACGATTTATTTGAACCAGTAACCTCAACTTGTTCGTTGATGTCACAAAGTTTAAAACGCCATACTTTACGTTCTTCTCCCGGTTCCTTCAATATGTGTTGATGTTATCAAAATTCTAAATCAAGCACCTCACTTAATCTTGCTCTTAATATTGTTCACCAGACGAAAGGTTTGTAGTCAGTTTCATGCCATAGAAGTTCAATTTCAACGCCTGGTTTAATAAGGAACATTCTTTTAATCAGACGTGGGCAGTAGCATTCAAAAATGACACATATGGTAGGAATACTTGCGTATATGTTGAAAATCGAATTTCAATGCCAATTTTCAAAAAAACTATCTTTTCTCAAAGTGTTTCAAAACGCGACGAGCTGGTTCATCAGAACATCCTATCAGACTCGATTAAGACTTTGGACGAGTTTGCTTCCTGGTATGATTTTTTAACGGCGAATGTCTTCATTGCATGTTTTGGTAATTTTTCATTAGAACCAACTATTATGTATAACATTATACTTGAATAATTGAAGCATATACATAAACGAGTAGGAAATTCTTTGAAACTTGAACATACATATGAGGCTGCTTTGCATCCAAATTATTTTTATATGTTCTTGCTGTTTTGTATTTTGTAAATAAACATTTCCCTCTTGGGTTTTGCTGTCTTCCAAAAGTATAAGACATCATCGTAAGTTAATTTTGTTCGTGGCTCCTGAATGATGACTTGCTATGATCAAATATCTCATCATTCAGGTTATTTAAATAAACAAGTCCATCAAACTTAAGAGTATGATCTAAAAACATGCAATTCATGTAATACTAAATCAAGGAATACGAACAAATACAATCCTGGTTGTTGCAAAGTTAAACCTCACTTCTATTCTGATTGAAGACGACTTCTTTAACTTTTGTACTGTATATATAACAAATGAAAAATTTTCAAACAATTGTATAAATGTATTCATTTATTGAAATAAAAAGAGGACTGCATAACTGTATGAATTTTTATTGATATCTAAGACTTATCAATTTCTTATCAGTAAGACAATGTGTTTAACTCACGACGTTGTATATCGGTTCATAAATCTCATTTGATTAGGGTTATTTTTTTTGTTGCTGTTACAGTAAAAAAGCAGATTCAAGTCCAGACGTTGTACTGGAGTTGGACAATATAGTGATTGCTAGTTAATCCAATTAGCCAGCTTATCTCCCAAGATACTTTAACATTGTAATGTGTTTTACCATTACTTTGCAACTACATATCTTTTTTCCTGGTGAGCAAAGCAAAATAAAATCTAACATGTAACAAGCAAGTTCCAAATCCCACCACTATAGTTTTAAGTTTGATCATTACAGGATTGCCCATACTCGTTGTTTTGTGCCAGACTGAGTTGAGTTTAGAAAACACATTTAAGTCAGATAAATATGGCCAGGAATGTTAGGTTTTGATGAGGAACTGAGGGAAAATACTATATTCTGCTAGAGATAAAAAAAGAAGTGTTTAGGATAATAAACGAGTGAAAGATATGCATTCTATTTTGTCTTAGTTTTTGATTTGTGTACTTTAGCAAAAGCCTTTTTAAACATTGAAAATAGGTTTGGCATCGTAAATTGAACAACCGTAGCCTTCAAAGATGGCGAAAGTTTCTACTTTTTTTTATATGCGTGTATTTGTTTATGTGTTTGTGTGTTACAGCACTTTTGGACATACTGTTTTGTTTACAGTCTTGGAAATTATTATCAGCACTGTATTAGATGCTTTTTAAAATGCATCCTGTCAATTTACGGAATAAACGCTTTTTGGTATTTTCGACGGGTTCAAAAACAACACCCTGTATCCACAGAATGTAGATATTTTTCGATACCTTTTTTCACTTTATTTTAAGTGTTTTCTGGTGGAAAACGCCAGTGATACCATCAATTAAATTTATTGTGGCCATATCCATTTGTTGATGGATTTTTTTTTTCATGGATTCAAATTTTGACCCAACAGTTTAATTATTGACGGTGATGACAAGTATCTTTCTTCTTCTTTACTAGCAATACTAGAAAGCTTTAAAGATAACAGAATCAAGAAGTCTCCTCCACTTTTCCCGACGCAAAATAGATTATGAAAAGATAAAAAGGAAGCGTTTTATTGGAAATTGTCCGTCTTTCCGTCCTTTAGCCTACTATATCGATCATAAAACTAAGTACAACGATCGTATTTTAGAAGGAATGTACTCAGAATATACATGTTGTTCTCAAAAGAACAGGGTGCCTGTCAGTTTACATAGATTTTCCAATTCTTCTAACACCATCATGTTCCAAACTGTGTCAATAGTTCGTCATGGTAGATGGATTAGGGTAGAGACCTGCCAATTTTCTTTCACTATAAAGCAGAATCAAGGGGAGGAAAAAGATTTTTGAAGAAGAGAGATGCAGAGTTGTGCAACAATTTTAGTTAAGAAGAACAGAATTAGCAGACTGATTTCGAGTTTTGACTAAAGCTGTTTATATTCACTACACATCAATGTGTCTCTACAAATGTATTTTTTTTTTACTTGGGCATGATTGTGTGCAATTCATATATTTACACTTTTGCAGAAATTAGATAGAACAACTAATGGCTCGCCGGGTTCCTAAGTTGAAATGTCGGCTAAAACATACAAAACTTGAAATCTGCAGGAGAATCAAATGAGTATTTTTGAATATACGTTTCATATCATGGGATTTTTATTATATATATATATATTTATATATATAAACAAGTGTCCAGCTCATCTGTATAGTGTGATTGATAATGTTGATCTCTATTATGAGAAGTGCCAATAAACAGTTTATATATTACATATCAAGCAACTTCTTTCAGATTTTTTTGTTATAAAAAGGGAATACAATCATTTCCTCAAGGCTTGTTGGTACATTGTAAATGGTCGAATTAGGCGTCTGTATCTGCATGCAATTGCAACTAACAGAAAATAAAAAAGCCTGCGGAAAAAAAATCAAAAAATGATATTAAGGTCGCTTTTCATTTTTTATTCTTTACCAATGGCCATCATATTACAATACACTATTGAAGTCCACTCACATATAATTCCACTTCTCCTTACAGGTGGTCATTATTTTTTCCTCAAATTCTACTTTCAACTCAAGAACATTCTCCTGTCAGGTTCAAAAATTCATATTTGTCAATTATATCTACATATAAATTGCATCTTACCAACTCGCTAGAGGATCAACTTTCCCAATCAGATTGAATCAAACAATCCGAATGTTTGGGTGGAGAGGCACACAAATACTTCTTCTTCTTCTTCTTCTTCTTCTTCTTCTTCTTCTTCTTCTTCATCATCATCATCATCATCAGTAGTCTTTCAACGTCTGTCGTGGGTCATAGACCTTGTCAAGGATTTGTCACACTTGGTTGAGCATGTGATCTCGGGAATACATGTCGTGAGTCGCGATGTCCATCGGTTGTCCGCCATTCGTGCAACATGGCCAACCCATGCCATTTGAGCTTTTTAATGGATTTTATGATGTTCCTGACTTTTGCCTTTCCCGGGTGTACTGTGCTGTCTTGTGGTAGCTCCACGTGAAGCCCAGCATGATTCTTTCATGTGCACGTTGCATAGTTCTCAGTTTGCAGATCTGTCTCTTGGTTACGTTCCATGTTTCAGCTCCATAAGTGACTATTTGAAGGATGCATTGGTTATACACTCTTCTTTTCAAGATTAATGGGATGTTCTTGTTTTTGAAGAGTGAGCTTGCTCTGCCAAAGGCTTACTATTCTAGTGTAATTCTTTGCTTGATTTCTTCTTCTATTGAGGGTCTCATGGAGATTTGTTGTCCTAGGTAGATGTAGTGATCTACTTAAAACAAACAAAACAATACAAAGTGTTTCATGAAACAGGAAGGAAAGGAAAAGAAGTAAGCATATTTGTTTATACTTCTGATGATTATTCCTCTTTATTATATATATATATATGTATATATATATATATATATATATATATATATATATATATATATATATAAAGCTCAGAACATATACTGTGTTGCTCAGAATCAAGAGACTGACGGCACGAGACGGATTTCCCATAGACAAAGAGATTAGATATTAGGATGTTTTTTTCTGTATGTTTTTTTTTGGTTGATGTGGAATATGTTTAGCTCAGCACAAGAGAAGCCAAGTAATTGGACCGATTTATCCATTTTGATTTCAATAAATTTCATGAAAATCTCATGAGTTGTCTTCAAAAGAGTGTAGAGCTGATGTGTTCTACTGATAGTCACCTACAGATGTGAAACATGGAACGACGTAAAGATTGAATCACTGACTAAGACCATATAACGTCACCAGGAGAGATCACTAGACAGCATGTTATATTCAGAAACGATCAGAAAGCATAAATGGCTATGGACAGGCCATGATATGAGAATGCCAGAAAACCATTGGATATCACGACTCACACCGTTGATCCCCCGAGATCATGTGTGAAATTGTAGGAAAAGTCTTTGTCAAACAACAAATTTTATAAGTCTGCTGCCGCTGATGATGATAATTATGATGATGATTGAGTGCTAAGCAACAGAATCAGCAATCGACATCTTCCCTTTTTCTAATGTGTTCACTGATTATTTCAAATTTCTCAGTCACTTCACGTGTCTTACGATATCTTTTTTTCGAGGAAAATGTCATTGGTTCATTAGGTTTTTCAAGCTCTCGCATCTTCCAGGGCATTATTCATCCTTGAGTTCACTTTTCCCCAGATTAAATATGAACAACTATAAGTGTCAGAGGCGCATTTTATATCCAGCTAAGATTTCTACGAAAATAAAATATCATTATCATATTTCTACATAACATTTCCAAATGAAATCCAACGATAATGAAGGAAAACTGATTAAATTTCAAAGACACTTCTAAGATTTTTCTAACATTTTCACATGGTGGAGCGAGAAATATTTGCCACGATTTGAGACTTTGGTAAAGATATCAGAACAGCCACTTTCGTTGTAGAAAAGTGACAGTGTCTTGAATTATTGTTCCTAACATTCTTGTATGGAAGCATGTTGTCATTTGGGAAATGTTGAAAATATCATGGACTGCGAAAACAAAACACATGGACGTGCTTTGAAAGACTCAAAAAATGATAAAAAAATTTCAGGATTAAAAAATTGAAAGACATCTAATAGGATCAAATAATATATCCAGGCAGCTACCAGAGAGAATCTTCGCATGACATGGATTTTGATTCTAAAAAGGACAGTGAAATTTATTATTATGCGTCGTTGAGCAAAACCCCTCATGACATCCAATTAATTTTTCTTATTGCAGCCTTTTTTAATACTCAATATATTGTTATGAGATTCTGAAATGAAATTTTTTCAGGATTCAATGATTTTTCTGGTTATCTTCGTCCAACATTTTCTTCATCTCGTTTCAGTTCATGCCTCCCACCGCATTCTACTTGGTGAACATTAATAAAAACATACCAGACGTTGCGCTGCAAAAATATACATCTTCAAAAGTCTTTCAATGATAACGAAGGGTTTAAAAAACTGGTTCCATATTAGTTTCTCGTGAAGGAAAACTTACAAATATGCACTTTTGTTTGGAACCGTCAATCCCAACTGTCATTAGGACTGTCAACAAGGGTTTCCAATTGATCCGACTGGTTAACTGACCATGTATGTATGTATGTATGTATGTATGTATGTACGTATGTATATTATGTGTGTACGTATGTATGTATGTATGTATGTGCGTATATATGTATGTATACATGTACATATGTATGTATGTGCATATGTATGTATGTACGTATGTATGTACGTATGTATGTGCGTATATACGTATGTATGTACGTACGTATGTCCGTATGTACGTACGTACGTCCGTGTGTATGTATGCATATATGTATATATGTGCGTATATAAGTATGTATGTACGTATATACATATGTATGTACGTATTTATGTACCTGCGAATATACGTATATATGTATGTATGTTTGTTTAGGATGCACTAATAACGCTAAATGGATGAAACCCTGAAGATTTATTCCTTATTATTTTTGAAATACACATCCTAAATAGGTCTTTAGTTCGGAATTCAATTTGCAATGTAGGTTTATGCTAAATTGTTCCTTTAGTTTATGCCATGCCTGTGTTTAAGAAGTACGAACATTTTGTGATCTTTCTACAAAAGTGGAGAGAAGTGACTTATCCATCGATAACCTGTCTTTCAACTTGATCACCCCCAACACGACATACTGCAAAAAGGCTTGCCATGTAACAGTTCCTATTGTTTGAGAAATAATGATTGATTTTTGATGTTTTTGCAAATGTGCTTTCCATACTATTCCAAAAAAAATCCTGACGTCTATGTTCAGGTAAATACAACTACTTATGGAAAAACCGAATAGGAAATCTCATTCCTAGCAGACTCTTAATTAAAGATACCGGCAAAAACAGAAATACAGACTTCGGCTCTACATTCAATGTTTTTTATATTTCATATTTCTGTATACATATGTGTACTTTCCAATGAAAATGTAAAATAAGATGTATGAAGAAGGAGGGAATATTTTCACAACTTACGCTTGACATGTTGAATGATTATATCTCTTAATTAGAAAAAGACTTCCAAAAAAAATGCAAAACCTGATTTAAAATTCCATTATGAGTTCCAAAAAGCAATCATTTTTTACACCGTGTCAGTGGCTCGAACAACTCGGTATAGTCATATGGAGTGGATAAATCGGTTGAATGAAATCATCCCCTGACCTAGTAGATCGCTAAGATACTATCTTGGGTGCTTCATTGCATTTGACATGTCCCTGTAACATATGAGGTTGTACTGGGTTATATTGTCTCAGACGTTGTGAGTGTTCCACAACCTGTTCTATTGTGAGAAGTAAATTTATGCCTACCACAAGAGCAATGTTGCGAACTTTACACGGATAACCGCGGTCGGATGTCCCATTTCTAGTGTTGTTGAGCGTCATGCCTTCAATCTATCCAAAAAGGGGAAATACTATAGCATAGTCAAATGGGTGTCTTGTTTCCAGCCTTCAATGACAAGGAATTCCCATTAGTTTCATTAGTCACAAAAATGTATGCTGTCAGTAACCATTGATGGAGCTGAAAGGAAGTTTCGCTCACAAACTGAAAACCATTCACCTTTCAAAGGTAAGAATCATGCTCAGCGCCACATGGAATGATTACAAAAAAAAACGTATCATATTACAAGGAAACAAAGATGAATCAAAGGTAGAAAAATCATTAGAAAACTCTAATGGCAATGGGCTGGTCATATTGAAAGAATCTCAGACAACTGAATATCATTACAATCTCTGAGAATCATATCCGAAAGAGTGGCTCGCAAAAAATAAGATGGCGTGACAAACGAGACCAGCTTAAAAAATATTGGCCCTACAACGCCCATGATAGAGAGATCTAACGAAACTTGGGAAGCTCATGTCTCAAGACAGACGTTAAGATGCTGCTGATGATGATGAGTGAACCACAGTAACTTTTTGGTTCGTCATTGTTGATTCACCGCTCAACGTAATTTCAAAATTGTCATAAGCAATATGCAAATTAGTCAGACCAGAGCCCTGATCAACAAAAGCAAAACGAGCAACAACTGGTTGGGGGTTTGGATAACTCAGCGGCTACAATATCTAAAATGTGCTTCTATTAGATTCAAACTTTTCAGAAATTTGCCAATTGAGATCATTTTTTTCAAAAAGGTTATAGAGGATAAGTTCTTTCTATAATGTAAACATAATGTTTAACTTGATCCATGTATTCCATTCGTCGTTTGAAACTATGCAAGGGAATTCCTCTTCCTCTCAGTGCTTAAACCAGTTTGGCAAATTTTTTTCTGAAACTGACCCAATGCCAACCAGAAACCACTACAAAAAGCCACATAGGAATACAGATGAGAAAATGTTACCTGAAAACAAGTACTTTTATATTCATGCACGTGTGTGTATGTGTGTGTGTGTAGCATCAATCTGACGTTTTCTTCCGAGACTTCTTTTCGGACTTGTTCACAACGAACCCAGGATTGATAATTTTTACCACATTCGAAACAAACTCATTATTCAAGTCCTCCGAACATCTGTGGAAGGATATATATATATATATATATATATATATATATATATATATATATATATACATATATATATATATATATATATATATATATATATATATATATATATATATATATATATATATATATATGTCAAAAGTATTTGAACAAACTTTGCTTTAAGCTGTTTGGTTATCAAAATCAAATGCAGGAGTATCATGTGAGGAAAATCCAGCTTATCACAATCATTAAACATGCATTGAGCCATGTTTGGTGGCACTGAATGCTAGATTTCGGGAAAAACCTTGTACACACACACACAACACACACACACACACACACATATGTATGTATGTATGTATGTATATATATATACATATATATATATATATTTATTTATATATATACACACATATATATATATATATATATATATATATATATCCTTGACGTAGTCAAGATTAGAGGTTAATCTTTATCCAGTCTACTGTATTAAACTGGATTGTGTAATGAGTAATAATGCATATTTTATTTAGGTTTTTCTTCATCGATGAGTTAGATTCTAGTATATAAAATCAAGTTGAACACTTCAATCATTTAAAACTGTATTTTTAGTGTAAATATCAATGTATGATGGGTCTTTAGTTTAAGGACAACACACACACGCGCGCGCACGTATATGTATTAGTATGAGAGAAACTAGGAGGCAGGATTTGAGAGTTTACATATATCCTTATATTGACAGACGGATGGAAATAGTGTATCAACAGCTTTTGACCAGATGAACCGTACACGAAAGAAACTATGATGTGACAAAAAGACTACGCAGACTAAGTGCTTGATGTTCGAAAGCACCTTTCATAAAAAGAGCATCTCTTTATAACCCTAATTGACTAGATATTTTCAGATCATAACGTGAATCTACTCATACAATGCTTGATATAATTTCTGTACATCACTGTCCATAGCAAAAGACTCAGAGGACATTTTTGCTGATAGCAATATCCCCAACTGACCATCTCTAACAATTGACTATCCCGCAGGAAGGTGTTGCTTTATTTTTGCCTCACTGCAAAGGCAAAATGTGACACAGGTGTTGGTGGTTCCAGAATTCTTTCAATAAAATTCCAATATATCTGTGAATTGTAGCGATGATAGACTAGTATATATATAAACATAAAAATCGATCTATAAATTTGTTGTTATGTTAGAGGGAGATTCTTTTTACAATGGAAAACAGTTTTTCTTATTCAAAAAAGCACTGAAATGATAAAAGGCAAGAAGCTGAGAACTATGTCATGATGAAAGAAAGTGCTTGGCGATTCTTCGTATGAAAAACATTTGCACCTGTGTCCATTCTCAGGATATAACAATGACTACCAAAAGGTCACATTCGCTATAAAACACACTGACGCTCATGAAAAAAGATTTTTTTTCGTCATTTTCAGAAAAAACAACATGAAGTCGTTGCTCTTCCTGTCATTTTGTGTAGCTATCCATCTCTTTAAAGGTATTTTGAATTATTTTTTGAGTATTTTTAGGATTTTTGAAAAATAATGTCTTATTTATTGTTTTGAATATTGATGTGTTATAAGTTTCAACGCACACTTATCAAAGCTTGACAAATTGTAAATCATTTATACACTAGAACAGACAAAAGTATATATATATATATATATATATATATATATATATATATATATATATAAATGTATGTGTGTGTGTGTGTTTGCATGTGTTTAGTGAGTGTGATATTTTAAAAAGGTTTTTACAATACACTTATGTACCTTCAAGATTGAAAGCATAAGGAACAACGATTTGGGAATATTTTTGCAGATCTTTTGAATATTCCATCTTCTTTCAGTATTTTTTGAATTGAAGAATATTTAGCTTCATGTTTAATGTATGTTCAAGTTCATTCCCTTACGGGCAGAACTTAAAGAACTCAGAATAAAGAGTGAAAGGAGGACAAGCCTGCCCGTAGATCATATTGGCAAAAATCAGATGCTTGCAAAAAAAGAAAAAAAGCAAAACCACCAAATGTACATATACGATTTAAATATAGATGAATATATCTATATATCTATATCTATATATATCTATATATATATCTATATATATATCTATATATATATCTATATGTATATATCTCTCTATATATATCTATATATATATATACATATATATATATATATATATATATATATATGTATGTATGTGTATATATATATATATATATATATATATATATATATATATATATATATATATATATATATATATATGAATAAATATCAGTATAGGTTTTGGTGAATATATTGGTGAATATATATACACATATATATATATATGTAAGTATATATATATATATATATATATATATATATATATATATATATATATAGATATATATATGAATAAATATCAGTATAGGTTTTGGTGAATCTATCAATATGATAATATATAAAAACGCATGTGGAAGTGTTGAATATAATGAAATTATGTGTATATTTTCGCATAAACCGCTGATAATTTTCAGTGCAGGTTAAAGAAAACTCACACATGCATAGCTGTTCCAAAACACAATACACGGTTTTTTCAACCAATAATTCAAATTTCACAGACATACACAAAAAATATCTCCTCATTTTCTTCTTTCTTTTCTTTTTCAAAGTAGACGAGTAAATGGACGAAATGTAGGAAGGGAATTTCAAAAAATCTAAAAATTAACTTCTAATTTTCTCATTCATGTCTCTCTGATTCTTTCTCATGTACATGCATACTTCACATACGCACTCACACACACACACACACACACACACACACACACATATATATATATATATATATATATATATATATATATATAGAGAGAGAGAGAGAGAGAGATATACACATGAATATTTCAATGCATACACATTGGGGTTTAATCTACCTAGCTCATTTGAGTCTGTCACAAGGTCATAGCAACACTTTGTAAAGAAACAAATATGCAATGGACCTCAAAACATGAATCACTGGAAAAAAAAAGTAATGATGGAAAAAGTGCAATTATCTTATACAGCATTTTTTTTTATCACCGTAATCCTTTTCTTTATCAATACACTTGATTCAAGTATTTTCCACGAATGATTCAGATTGAACATTATATAATGAAAACTCCACATCGCTTTATCTAATATTTGTGTTAGGATCCAAACCGATCTTTTTGCTTCTATTCACTTGCAAACGTGGAGGAGTATGTATTAACCTAGACCTTGTGTCCAATTTGACTCTATGAGGAAGTCATTACATGCCTGCTTGTCATTGTTCAATCTTCAATGGACACACCGGTGCCCTTAGCCATCCTACAAAGGGCAGCAAAGTTATTCTAATGAGTTACATAAAAGGTGTTCATGAGTCGCACACAACCTTTACTTTATTGTGTTTGACAGAACTTCTTTCACATTTCATGATTTGCATCCAATTATCAGATAAAGGTTTTTGTCACCTGTTTTGATGATGATAGGTCTTGAGCCGTATTTCAACAATAGTTAATCATGGAAAGATTTGAGACTAAAAAGAATTCATTAAAAATTACTCATTAGCTTTCAGCCATTTCACAATACTCTCTACATGGAATACCTATTTGTATTGAAACAAAAATGCCTGCAGCACAACTATTCGAAGAAAGAATTCCAACTATTTCTGGGACCCAAAAAAATTAATGAAAAAAAATCCTACCTCACCCCAAATGATTCCGTCCAATACATCATATCATATCAGTAAGTACATTTTTTGTTGGTACATTTTTCAATACTGTTCCTTATACTGGCTTGTACAGAATCGCGTTAAGAAAGTCGTAAACTCGAAATTAGTATTACAAATAAAAGATATCGAGAAGATCTATTACAAAAAGTTATAGTTTTTCTCTCTTCAAATTTTCTGAATTAGTTGGCTGTCAGTTGAACGATGAAAAAAAAAAGGATTCAATAATCCTCATTATTAAACAAGATATTATCTCAAAACACAATAATTATAACATCTTCCTTATTATTGTAAGATTTTATATTACAATGCGTCTTTGTATCTAAATGATTCGTTAGTCAATAACAACAATGGTTATCAGCTCGAAGTTAATCAAACCCTTAGCTGATAGATAGTATAAATAGTGTAAATATTTTTTTGTCGAGTGAATGACAATTTCAAAAGGAGCATTAGCTTTATTTCAAGAAAACTTCTTTATTGAAGGATTATCAATCTATCTATGTATCTATATACCTACCATACACACACACACACACATATATATATATATGTATTTATATATATATATATATATATATATATATATATATATATATATATATATATATATATATATATATATATCCACATACATATGTATGCATATGTGTGTGTGTGTGTGTCTGTCTGTGTGTCTGTGTGTGTGTGTGTGTGTGTGTGCTGGTACCCCCAAGAAATTGACAATAAAAATAGTTCACTTATTCTTAGGCCAAGTTTTTAATGATTCATCTTTATACACTTTAGAAATGTATACATCGATTTAGAAAGGATACTGCTGATATCGTACAACAATAAGTCAGTGTGGTATTTTTTCACCATTTGTGAGGTATTGATCTACGTTATTAGAAGGAAGCAGTAGTGAGTTTTTGGATGGAATGATATAAAAAAATACTGATATGAGAATTTATTGAAATACAGTCTTGTTCTTATTTTTGCAATTTATTTAATTCGACAATATTTTTTACGGATGATTATAAGCGTAAAGAAATATAAAAAGTAAAAAAGATCTTTTGTCGACAAGAATCCTTCAACAGAGAATTTGGGATACCAAAATAGCAGAATATATTATCGTCTGTAATTGGTATCCAACATGGTTGCGATATAAATGCATCGTGTCTTGTTTCTGCTACGTTACCTTTAATCATTAGTGTTTGGGGCAAAATTTATCAGCAGAATCCTGTTGATTTTCTCCTACCCAATATCAGACTATTAAAATATTTTGCATCTTGTCCTTAATATAAGACTGCACACAAAACATAATCAGATATGAATTAAATTAGGAATAAGGCTCATACTTCAATAATTGGATTATACTCATCTTTAATTATGCTGTCTTGTTGGTCAAGCTTTTTGTTGCAGGGATCCCCTATTCGGGTTATTACCAGTCCTATTCACCAAACATGGTAATTTCTTTGACCCCTTATGTTTATGAAACATCAATAGTAAATGCAATGATTGATATACGATACCAGGTGTTCAAATATTTTGTACGCAGCATGTGAGCATTTTTGGCATGGTTTAGTTGAGTAATGATCAAAGTGTCTTTTGAAGAATAAATTATCAACATTGTAAACATACATTATTATTAATTGATTTTTCAATAACAGTATTTATGTTTTTTTCAAATTTACAGCTTGTAAACACATACGGGTCGAGATTACTGATTTTTGCCAATAATGTGGATTTTTCTTTTCCGATCAAAAACTAATGAAACATTTTCAAAATGTTTGATTACATTCTCAAAATTCTTGTTGATTTTAAAAATTGCATGCTATGACTCTTCATGTTTGAAATATATTTTTCATTTGTTATGAGTGTTAATTTCACAAAATCAGTTGAAACCTAACCCTGAACGCTTGTGAGGCCCGCATTTTAAAAATTTACGGAAATTCTAATAATCAAAATTTATGAAAAAAAATCTTCACTAATATCATGAATGCATACATTCATCCATCAAAGGATTTCCTATGATATATATATATATATATATATATATATATATATATATATATATATATATAGAGAGAGAGAGAGAGAGAGAGAGAGAGAGAGAGAGAGAGAGAGGGGGAGAGAGAGAGAGAGAAAAAGATAGAGAAAGAGAGAGGAAGAGATATTCTGGACTAGGGTTTGTATGTCTCATGATTTCCCGATGATATTCGAACAAGTGTGATATTTTGTCTCACGTATACTCATAGCTTGTCTCATTTATTGGAAGATCATTTAATAAATGGAATCAATTCCTCCAAAATCTGTTTGTCGTAAGTCAATTCTCGTCGCTGGTGTTGTTTAATAGGAACTGCCTTCATATCTCTTAAACAGATTTATCAGAAATACAGCCTGGGAAAATCAACGGTTTCAGAGTAAATAGAGACCAATGATTGGCAAAGTGAAACCATCGGGATATTCATATTTTACAAACTACAATTTGGGAATGTACCTTTTATGTCCCCCAATCTTTGAAGTTTGGAATAATTTCCTGCAATATGAGTGCATGGACAAAAATCATGATCATGATCATCATCATCAGTCTTTCTACGTCCGTCGTTGGACATAGACCTTCCTCAGGATTTGCCACACTTCTCTATCATGGGCGTTGCGGAACGAGTACTCCCTTAACTTATCTAGCTCGTCTCGCCATCTGATATTCTGCCAGCCTCGGTTGCACATATAACTTCAGGGGATCGATGTCGTGAGTCGTGATGTCTATCAGTTGTCTGCCATTCTTGCAACATGGCCAGCCCACCGCCATTCGAGATTTTTATTGGATTCTATGATGTCCCTGACTCTTGTCTTTTATCGGAATAGATGACAGCAAATGAGAACAAAATAAATTGATATATTGATAGAAAGTTATTATTTAGTTTAGTTCAATCAGACACAAGGCCACAGCACTAAGTCTATCAAACACATGATACTGGCAACTTGGTTTGATAGACGAACAACCTTGATATCATGCTACTTTGTGTGCCTTAATTTGATCGATCTATATAAGTTATCCTCATTTTTAGCAACGGCCAATTTGCATTGGATACACTGGTTCTCGTACGACCACCGAAGTTGAGCAATGTTGAACCTGGTCCGTGTCAAGACAGGCAACTGACAGATAAGGCAGAAAACTGTTCGTGACTAGGAGACCGATCCCTGCACTTCGTTAAATAACACAGACCAAAGATCACTCCTGCTTTGCACCTTTGACTGGCGTAATTGAGTGCAATAAAAATGATTGAATGAAACCGACTCCATTGCTTACTTGTTCTGTATATCATTCCATTTTTTCGTAATTATAAATTTGTCATATATCAAAAAAGAATTAATATCAAGACTACCCTTTTCACTCTCTCTACCTTTAGTTGATGGTCGCCACATTGTTAATGGATACAGAGCCGAAGACTGTGAAGTCCCCCCGATCGTCTTTGTGTACACGACTAAGAAATCCGGCAAGTTCCTCTGTGCTGGTGCAATTATCGACAGCAGCCATGTCATTACAGCTGCACACTGTGTGTAAGAATCGATTCGTTATCTTGATCTGATAATCATCAATGCCGGATGAGCTATGAAACCACAGAGCATTTGCTATGGGCCCCACATTTCCAAGGCCTCCGGGCTAAATACTTGTAAGCTATCAATTCTGATTGAGTGATTATGCACTTGGATTTTTATTGTAGTATTTTACTGCCTCCAACTTATATAAATTATCTTATGTTTAGTGTTATCAATTTTAGCTAAAAATCACCTTTGAGTAGGTTCAGTATAGTAAGAGATCAATCAATTGGGTTTGGTATCAATGTAACTCCTACACGAGACACAAATATGTAAGTAATTCAAGTAATAGCCACTGCACAGAAAAACAAAAAACAAAACAAAGTAATCCTTTTTGGAGAAATGTCAGAAATAATTATTGCATCGATGATCTGTTCTAATATCTTTGTATATTCTTCAAAGAATTTACAGTCTCTCCACAACACATTCTACAAGCCATACATCAACTTTGCCAAAATCTGTCTATCATTCACCGTATTTTCGAAGTTATAGACGGAGATCCAATTTTGACAATTGTTTGCAGAGACTGCAAATGCTACATTGTCATTATGTTTGGAGCCAAATTCAGACAACCAAATACCATTTGTATCATCCTAGATATAAGAGGATGTATGTAAAAGTTCTGAAAGATCATCCAAAATACCCCTGTATCCACTCAATAAACACATTTATATACACCTTAGCAATTTTTCCGTGAACAGGTCCACTTAGCTTAAGCCTATAAAACCTAATGGTCGATCAGTTACATTGGAATTCAGAAAAACTCTCAATAGTTTCTATTAACTCAATTCTTAATAATCTGGATTCTTTCATCAAATTTATCGGGGTCTGTCCCAAAATTCTGAATTTTCTGAATATTTTCAGTGGATTTCAAAATCTGATTTCATCCTCTTCCTCTTTTTTCCTGCAACGTTTTTTTAGATCGAGATTGGCCTGTTCAATCTTTGGCTTTCTTTCTGGTGTAGGTTTGCTTGATCTCAAATATGTTGTTGTCTACTTCATTCAAAAACACAATAACGAAAATGGACCAATAACAGAGTTGAATGGAATTTCACTGCAAGAGGGCATGAGGATAACGACTGGCACAGCAGAATCAAATAGAAAGACAGTTTTTCAAGCTGGAAAATCTTCATCATATAATCATAAAAGGCTGAAAACGTACATACCTTTGACAACCTTCTTTTCACTGAAAATTAAGTACAAATTTCTCACCAATTTTTACTATGAAGTCAAGGTAACTGTAGAAGTTACCTAGATCAATTCGAAAATTCAATAGCTTTTTCTTTTCCCAATGGCTTCCCTTTTCCAAAATATCCATTATAATATATTGAAACGTTTTGTGTTGAATCGATGTATAGGAGTGATGCTAAAGAGAAAAAAATCCACATTCTCTTCAAAACTTACTTAATCACATCTGTAGTCCCTTAACCACCAATCCACAAAATTTAGTCGAGGAAATTTGGAAATATCACATGGATCGAGAGACAGACAGATAGTCAAGATTGAATACCTGTTCAAACTCTAGTGGCATAGATAATTTGTGTAAGATCAGTATTTTCTTTTGCACAGCAATCGAATATGAGGTAGAAAATCTCAATCGAAAGTTCAATTTGATTCAACTGTCACGTCTGACAAAAACTTAACATTAACGTTGAACTATTGATGAGAAATCTTAGCAAAGACATTTTGTTTTCAATCGTTCAAAATGTTATATTAAATTGTCTTTAAGGAACAAAAATGCTGTCGGTCTTCGTCAACTTCACATAATTATATTTCATACCAAAATGATATCAATTTTTCTTATAAAAGATTAAAGAAAAGGCATTGAAATTACAGGAAAATTCAATCAACTCCGGTATATTTTTCAATTTAGTAAATGTCCGACCTTTTCCTTTGTTCTTATCTTTTTTCTTTTTCGACGTTTCCAGAAAATGAAATGATACTCAATTCTATATTGTTAAGTTAAATGACCAGCAATCTTTCAATGATATTTTTTGATTTTATCTACTCAGAACCGTCTTTTGTTTTCAATGTTCCAATTGTATTTCGATGTTTTCCATCATAAAAGACAATGCACCAAACACTGGAATAATTAGTAACCGACACTGCAGTATTAGCTGAATTTGGTGGATGAACCTAATCTTCTCAATCGATTTTTGCTTGGTCACTAAATAACATGCATTATACCGTTCCCAATATTACTCACTCGGCCCGAATGGGAACGTTACTCGTTCAAATCATTTGTTTGATCATACCTGAAAAGCTTGGACTAGACAACTTATATTAATCCAACCGTATATAAAACATCACCTTTTGGAATAGAAAGTAGGTTCTGTTGCAAGTATCATTGGTTTATCTCGATTACCTCACGATCTCTCGCGTTTCGTATTTAACTATCAATATACTAATGTTGATATCAATTTTTGAATGTGTATGTTTAAATAGGATAGGATAAGTGGCTCATGATGTTGAAGCCATACACCATAAGATTCAACATAACCAGCTTAAGGTTGATTATTCTCAAGTAACGTCTCCGTTGGCTTGATGAGCACCTCATCTCAGTGACAGATCTTAGTCCAAAACTCAGCAAACGGTTTTTACAATCATCAAAAAGTGCTTTGTTTGCAGACAGCTAAAATCTTATAATATCTGTTTGAGTGTCAACTTTGTCTATCTCAAAGGTGAAATTTGAAGAAAATGTAACGATTTTTGCTGATTTTGTTCCGATAAAAATCTTTTGACATTTTTTGACAACGTCTTTAAGAATACACATTGAAATGATGGATGTCAGTAAACATTCAAATCAATTTTTCTGAATGCAGTTTAATTCCCAACAAATACCAAAACTTTGTACTATTTTTCTTTCTGGATGTGTGTTTGTGCGTGTATGTATATGATGCATAACGAGGGAGGCAACACAGTTTTTACTATTTCTGAAAATAGAGCTATAGCGCTGGAAATTTAAACATTCACCCCATATCATTTCTTAAATAATGTTCTGTTTTGTATTTTAAGGCGCAAGTAGGTTCTTAATGAGGCATCAATTAGTCGATCAATCCCTTAGTTTGTGTTTGCCCTTTATTCAACGAAAATCCCTTTTAGTTATTACTGCTCAAAATGGCTAAGGAAATAAGTTATCCATTGATCACCTCCTTTTTCCAATCTTTCAGTTGATCATCCCTAACACAGCATACTACAAAAAGACATTGATTGCAAGACGTTTTCCACTGAGTGACAAGCCATCTCATTACAATTTACTTACCTTGTCATCAATGTTAGGAACTTATTTCACTCAACAATATTTTCACCATGACCAAAGATAGAATTGGATTCATGACTTCTCTAAATGGCATTAGTACAAAGTGAGCAAAGCATAAATTTGGGCGTTGGCGTCTCTATTCTCAGTGCTGAAAACTCATTGGAAACAAAGCAACCATTACTTGTGAGTAACAAGATTTTTTTCAAGTGAAAGCAATGACTTTGTGTGGGATTGAAAATGTTACTCTGGATAACAAGGACTGCATTTATTTGTTTCTCTCAGACTGATATACACATATATAATAAGGCTGTTCAACTAAATAATAGCCCTGCAGCAGCTACATTTGATTTGATTATTCATTCTATTCATGTTGTCTACGCCAAGTGATACATGAATCGTGAAATGCCAGGAGATCATTTTAAATAAGAGTTTCTATACAGTTAGACGCAATATATATATATATATATATATATATATATATATATATATATATATATATATATATATATATATATATATATATATATATATATATATATATATATATATATATGTATGTATTTATTTATTTATTTCGAACCTGATGATCCACATTTACCGGGCGAACAATTAAATGGAAGTCTAGCTGTTATTTTGAGACAAAATAATTACTTGAGCTTGGCGATTTCGATGAAATATCACTCAAAATGTAAAAAGCTGCTGAAGAGTCTACGTTAGTTTTAGAAGTATACGAACATCTGCATCCATCCAATGGTGCGTATAGGGAAAAATGAGTGATAATTATTGACTTATCGAGCCTTTAATTTCAAGGGAATCACACGAAAAAATATTTCACTGTATGAAATTTTCATACTGCACTCATTTATTATAAATTTATTTCGACATTTTATATATTTTTTGATTGTCATCTCTAGTATCTTGGATCAAACTACCAAGAGACGTTATTGGTTAGAGGAAAGACGGGCAGGTGTGAAATGACTTTGAGATATTTTAATTAGTCCTGGAGCTGAACTAGCATCTTGCTCCATTGGAAGTTCATGTCAACGATCAGTTCCTCTTGAACGGCACAACGTGATCTGTGAACATCATGATTCACAAGGAGCATCATATCATTAATAGAAAGGAAAAAAGAACTATGAAAGAAGCTTTTCCAACGGATTTGGCTTGTTGTTTCTTCAGTGTCTTTCTTCCTCTCCCTGTTTCTCTTACGATCATTCTCCCCCCATTCTTTGTTTTCTCTTCTCATCTCTTCTCATGTATTCCTCATTATTGAGAACCGTCTTCCAAACAGTCAATACTGTCACAATAATACTCCAAAAAGGTTTCTTCAGTTTTAAAGTTGAGGTGGCTGGTTAACTGTCTGGTTGGCTCTGTGTATGTATGTGTGTATCACACGTACAGGTGGTACCGATAGAGTGAGTGGGCTAGAAATTTAGACATTTACTTATTATATCCAGAAAAACTTTTTATTATTTTTTTCCTAAATTTCCCTCGATATTTCTTCGTTAAGCTCAGATTTACAATGTCATTTCTTTCCCTACATCATTATGCATCACACCTCCGTATAAGAAAGGCCTTCTAGCCTCCATTCAAAATCTCGGCTTTATATCTTAGACAGTACACGGGTAAGAAGTGACTTGCAATTACTCAACCCCTTTTGCTTTCAAGTATGGCCGAATAAATATTTATAGGTGTATGTATGTATGTGAGAGAAAGACATAGTGAGAGAAAGAGAAGGATAGATGAGATATTGAAAGAGGAAGAGAGATTTACTTGTAAATCCAAAGGGAAAGAGGGTCTCTTCAATCAGTCTTTTTTTTCTTTGCTTTGCTCTACCAGAGAAAAATGCCGACAAAGGAGACTCTCTTTCCTCGAGATCTACATATTACGACTCGAAAAGGCCATAGAATCAATCAACCAAACCGTCGTGTCAGAACCGAATATATGAACAACAGATGAGGTTGTTCAAAAAAAAGTTAGTAGATATATGAATAGAATGGATCTGATATGTACTGAATAACACACACACACGTATATATATATATACATATATATATATATATATATATATATATATATATATATATATATATATATATATATATATATATATATATATAACATATGGGCATGTTTGATGCGATGGAATGAATCATAAATTGCATTATATTATGTAGAAAAACATTTGAAATGATCTCCCATTGTTACACAGTTAATATATCACTTAATTTAGACAATGTACATAGAATGAACAAGAAAATAGGGCTGCTGCAGGAATCGAACCTGTATCAATATGGTATTTGCCTCAACGTAACAATGCTCTTAACAATGAGCTAAAAAGCGGCTGGTAATGCAAGGGCAACTAACTGCTTTCAACCCAAATTATAATCCCGTTTAGGAAGCATTTTTTCGGCCTTTTGGAAGAACATCGCAATGACAAAACCCTATTGATAGTAAGATTGATTCAAGCAGCAGCCACTTTTTCTTTAATTGTTTATCCAATTAACTTTGTGTAAGTAATGTATCAACTGTGTGATGACGGGAAATCATTTTGAAATACGTTTCTATATGATATAACGCAATTTATAATTCATTCTGTAAGACCAAATATGTCCAGTTGTCAAACATAACCGTAGCGTTTAAAGAGACAAATATCGACCGACAGAGACATATATGAACAGACTTGAATACATAGACTTTTATGAACAGATATTATATAGAAAGATATAAACAGACTGATAAAAATAAATAGATAGATATGAATAATTTGATCTTTCCACCAATCAGTCTGATCATATCAATCCATCTATTCATGTAAAAATCTATCACCGTCCATTATTATCTATTTCAGTTTATTCAGATCAATCTATCTATCCTTCCCTCTCTCTATGTATGAAACTTACAATTTCTTCTTATTCTTTTTATATCTTTTGCTCATCTTTTCTTTCTACTTTTTATCCTCCATCTGTTTTTTTAAAATTCTTCCTTTAAAAGAAGTAACATTTGTCGAACTCTAGTCCAGTCAGAATTATTTTCACCTAATTAAGATAAGTGAGCTCAAACCAATATGTAAATGTAAGACCCCCCCCCCCATTAGTCAAACCCTAAAGGGTCTCATATCCATATGCAAAATGTGACAAAATCCCAGACAATGGATCATGATTAGTGGAAATCAACATGAAACATGTATCTTAACCAATTCTGACGATATTACCTTTAGTGAGTGATGACTATGAAAACATTGGGAAAATATTGGTCCATTATACTTAAGCTTTAGCTCTTTATTATTCGGTTTGTCTTTTTCATCATAGACTGTGACTTCTTGCTTTACATTCAGGTTCTCCACTAGATAGTCGAGTGGTTCCTTGCTCTATTATGCCAGGTTATTGCTCGTGTATACATGACATGTAAAGGTTTCAAAAAGTTAATCAATCCTTGTACAAGGAGTTTGCAGGAGGTAATGTTCTTAATGAATCTTTGACTATCATTGATCAGGCTCAGGAGCAGATCAAGGATCGAAGTCAGCGAAGGAGCTGTAGGTCTCTTTGAAATTCTACAAGCACTTCAAGGATGGCCCCAAATGAATGAGAACGCTGGAAACATATGAGACTGTGGAAAATGATAATGACCCCTAAATCGACAATACATAATGGAATGGTATTCAGCTCCCAGGTAGCATTTCAGAGAGATTTAAAGCTCTATTGACACCGAGGCTCATGACAAAATCAACAGCACCTAAGCTTACAACAGAAGGAGCAGGAAGCAACCTGTAGAATGTATCTACGAATGATGAGAGACTGAGAGATTCAAGCAAATATCTGAGAGATACAAAATATTACTATCCTCCGAAGTGATTAAGAAATCTAAAGTACTACCCACATCTCTGAAAGCTGATTGTTCCCTGTTTTCCAATCCAAGTAAGATGCTTTGAATGATTCTTCAGTCATTTAAATCAACCTTCCTGTTCATCCATCCAAGATATGTGTCAGTTTCAAAAAGTGAAGAAATCTGATCTTGAAGAAATCCTCGAAAGATATTTTGAGTAATTGCTGACGATTCCTGGAGTTCAGGGTAAGCTGTATGATGGCATTGTATTAGTCTGAGAGGATTGTGCTGAAAATAATTACTGTCCATACTTTGTACCCCAGCTTGTATCAGTTGACAAAATTGATGTGTTATGGAATAGAACATGCTTGATCTTAGCCGAGATGTGTGATTTGTGAAAAGACGCTTCCTACCAGATATACTTATACAGGTGAACTTGGGAAACTTTCTTAGCCTTGATGCATATTTTTCATGCTGATAATCGTGAAAATAAAGATACAAAACCAACCTAATTGGAGAGGTTGACACTAATGCAGTAGTCCTTGCTATTACTTCATCTAACTCGGAGTAGTTAGAAATAGCTTCCTCCAGCTTTTGCCCCTGGCATTTGTTTTAAATTTAGTATTCAAAAACGCGAAATCTTACTCATGTTCAATGCACTATTGGGTGTGCGTTTTGTGTCATTTTTCCATGGAAAAGGGAATATCAATATGGGGTGCCTGGAAGGGTATGCTAAAGTTACAGATGTATTCGTGGCACTCTTAGCAATACCAATTAATGTAAGTGGCCATATAGGATTGGAAAATGTGTTGTTGCCATGAATAGTAAAGGATGTTCTTTCAGTAGAGTGAACCAAGCCGAGGAGAAAGCTTTTTAGGTTATGGATCATGTGCCAAGCAAGTGAGGCAGCACTTTTGCAGCACATTGAACGTACTGAGTGCTAAGCTGGATGTATATGTTGCAAACATCTTATCGCCAAGCAAGTCTTCCATGATCCACCCAATTGGTATGGGTATGCTGAATATCATCCAAGTCTACGCTCCCACTTTGCAATCAACCAAAGAATAAATAAAGATCTTTTGTGATGACTATCATAGGATACCAAATATGGAGCAACATCATCATGGAAGAGTTCAATGCACTATTAGGACAAGGAAATGGACGTTTCGTTGGTGAATTTGGATACAAAATATGGAAAGAGAGGTAAAGATCTTGTAGACATTGCAACCGTAAACGCCATCAGAATCTACAATGAATTCTTCGAAAACAAACCCAATAGAAAATGGACTTGGAAGAGCTCAAATCATGAAACTATAAACGAAATAGACGACATCCTTACGAACAAATTCTAAACACAGTAAACATAGGAAACGTCCATAGAATGGTAAGATGTAAGATGCAAATTAAACACCATTAAAGAAGGCAGAAAAATGTTCCACACCAAACTGCAACCATTGAACGCTACATCCTAAGTTTGGGTTTCAACCGACAGAAGTCGAACGAGACGCCCAGTTAAGTGATGATCTGCTAATATATCTGGCTCATCATTATTCTAATTACACCTTATTACTTTTTTGCCTCGACAAAAAGACAACAAATGTTAGACACAGTATAGAAAACAAAAAACATCGAATCTGTGAAATCATCTTGCAAACGATTGTTATACAGTGTCGCACTTGATTATCCTTGTCTAATCTTGCTAAAAACCTCAAATATAGGGCACTAGCAAGGATAGAATTCACAGTGTAGTAAAGTTCGAAGGGGCTGGCTTACTAACCAGTGTTGAGCCTTAATAGCTTTTGCTCAATATTTCGAGGGACTACTAATTTGGGATAAAGAGTTTTGACAGAATTAATCAATGTAATCAAGGCGTGTGAGCCATCATGCTAAACTGTGTCTTACGTCGGTGTACACTATCAGAATTTGCTTGATCCCTGAACAAGACCACAACTGTAGTCCACTCAGTGAGGACCAATTTCATTGCAGTGATAATGATCTCTTCAGTAACTGTACTGAATTCCACTTCTTGGAAAGGTGCTTTCTTTCCCAACTTTAATTTAACCCCGCTCAAGGCTGTAAAAACGGGATGCACACTTAGGTAAGAACTCATTACACCAGAGTACTGATCTGCTATAACATTTTCAGTTCCAATGTTGGCCAAAAAGAGAACAACAAGCCTTCCCTAGAGACCAAACAGAGTGAATTCCCTGGGAAAGCAGAGTTTGCAGCATCAGTGTAGGGAGAAAAATGAAAACGGCGTGGATTTTGAATCAGAGAATATTTATTGATAAAAATCTTTTGGTTCCTGACTGATAACATAACGATGGATAATTAATTACTGCCCATTCGTCTATCTCAGATGCGTCTTTCAGACGTTTGATAAAGTGAAGATCAATACCACTTTTTCTTATAACAGTACTGATATTTATTTGGCCGTAATAGATCCTATCTTCACTTGCTCATTACATTATAAAATGAGATCTTTGGTACACTCCCTGGCAGACATACGCAGGTAAGCTGTTTTAAATGACACAGATATATGAAAGATAAGTGGAATTTAAAGAATTGCTTTTATACCTTATTTGCTCATCCTTATGTTCAATACTCACCCTGGTACTACTGATTCCCGTTTGGCCTTATTGTTTATAATCATCTTTACTTGGTTATGTTTAGTGGTACTGATCTAAGGGGAGGGTTTACCCATAGAGAATTTCGTTTTACACAGACACTTTTATATTATTAATAATGATTTCATACAACATTTCATTTTTCTCACTGACTGATGATGCTTTTTTTTATTTCCATTTTGAACAGGTCGTCCGATGTTATTCAAGTCAGCGTTCTTTTTGGTTCATACCATTTGCAATCAATGACGCATGGAGAACGAAATGTCTCTTACAAGAGGCACGAGGAATTCCAGAAGTTGCCCACCCAAGTTTGTGAGTGCCTATTGTGATCAGTGAAATGTCCAGTAATCATACTACTAATTAATCCCAAAAGAGAAAAAAAGAAACAACAAAACACAGTTATATAGATTAGCTTACAATTTGAAAGTAAAAACTTCCTATAAAAGCCTTTTATAAGCCATATTAGCAAACAGCGATAAAAGTAATTATTATTTAGTTATATGGGGGAAATTCTGAGCGTCCCCAGATATGTTAGCTGCCTCGTAGAAACTACTCAGATGTCGTAAAATCAACATCTATCATAGGAATAACTAAGGATCCGTGCTGTAACCTCTCTGCAGTTCCATCAACTCCACATATCGATTGTGACATTCTATCCCAATAAGGATCAACAAAAAATTAAAATGATCTGCTGTATGTACACGAGCAGAAGCACCCATTTTTATCAGATTAAGCCGTAAAAAAAAAAAAGAAAAATTAATGACAAAAACTTCCTGAGGTTGGTGGTATCTTCTTCTATGGATTTTTTGAATGGGGGAAGAATCCTCTTCCATATGGCCTCGTTTTTCTTTTCTTTCGATCTCCGAAAAGCGAAAAAAAAAATGGGTTTATCTCGACTTGTGATCCTTGATAGAGGAATACAATCTCCTCTCAATTTTGATCCTATCCGTTGGGGAGAGTCTCCTCTATTACTGTCCCTTGAAGAGAGGAAAACACTTACATCCAATTTCGACCCTTTATAACTGGGAATTATTTTTTACATTTTTAACCACTTAAAGAGGTTAAACGTTACCCAACTTTTTTAACCCTTAGAAAGAGGGCACATTCTTTTTGGGTTCTTTCAAAGTGGAAAAAATAACTATCCATTTTTGACCTCTGAAACGAAAAGAGAAAGTCTTTTGTCACTTTTGACTCATTGATTAACAAAGCATCTCTTCACTTTTGATAACTTAAATATCTACATTACTTTTTTTCCTTTGGAGATGGATAGTTTCCTTTCACTTTTGACCCCGTCATCATATATAATAATAAGCTTTATATTTGTGTATATGTATATATGGAAAGTAAGTTAGGTTCCACATGAACATTATAGTTCTGTTGTGAGTAAACAGGTATGAAATTATTAATTTCTTTCTTAAAATATTAGCTTAAAAATCCTCAGCAAAATCCATTGGATATGCATGCAAAATTTGGTTGGGTTTTGCCCATGTTTCGACGGGTTCTGTAGCATGACACACGAATAGACAGACAGACACACATGCAGATGATGTGATATTAATCTCAGAGTATCTATGCAGTGTGACCAGGATCAAAGTGAATCTGCCTCGTCCTCTGTCTACGGATGGAGTTTAGTATGTGTGAACTCATTTAAATGTTTCATTCACAAAAATAAACTGTGACCAGTAAAATATAATGAATAGCTATAATGAATTAGATTAATTGACTATTATTGCTGAAACAATCTAGCTATATATATATTTTTCACAGCTTGCTATAATACTCTCTGGGTGTATCATGAAGAATTTATAGTTCAATCAAACAGAAGAAAAGACCAAAATAACAATAAAATATTATTTTTACATTATTAAGAGTGATCAAAAGTTAAGGAACAATATTCATTTTTCTCGTGTATTGATTGGCATTAGTTTTAGAGGTGATCAATAACCAGCGCAAATTACTTTTACATTTCATTAGAGCTAATACGACTGGCAATATGGTCGCTCCTGTAAAGAAGCAAATAACATAGAAGAAGAAAAGAAAATGGTTGATCCTCACGCTGGTTGAATGCCAATTTTAGCCATTGCAAATGATATTGTACTATCAAAAAATGTTGCTCACAAATGAATCACTCAAAATGAAAAGTCTAATACGCTAGAATCCCCCTCCCCCAAAAGACAAAACAAGGTCACAAAATAGAAGAGATGGGAAACTGTATGGTGGTAGAGTTGTCAATAGCAGACAGATTCAAGGAATTAAGTTTTGTGCCTTAATACTGTTTCACGTCGATTGATATGTTAAAATCCCAGACTCATGCAGTCAAACTCTCATTCGTCAAGAAGGCATCTATTCACTTTGCTAAGGATTATGTCCTTTAGAACCTAAAAAGTGGTCTCAGGTTCACTTTAGTGATGCATTCAAGTTCAACGTCGTATGATCTGATGTTGAAATAAGTTTTAAGTCTTGATGTGGCTGTGCAATAGTCTTGCGCCTTGATTTTACAAGTAGTGTTGATCGTCTGGTTTGGTAGCTTGGCAAAGTGAATGTTTAGGTCTATGAAAAAAAACTTTTACCACTGAAAGTCCTTCCATATATCTGTTTAGTTGAGAGTCAGTCGCCTATTTTCATAATGTACCCTGTCATACAGACAAGTAAGTTATGAGAATATATAATTGATTCATGTGAAAAAAGATGCATGCAAATAATACAAAACAAGACCCCACACTAGATACTGATATTGTAATGGGTATGTCAATTTTTTTTCCTTTTGATCGCCATATTAGTTGCCCAATTTCTTTTTGTTATTCAAGATCTTTGAGCTTATTTATTAGGCCATAACATTCAAAAGTATAGTCATACAGTCTAACATTAAGCTGCAAAAAAGTCCACTTTATTTATGTCAGTACCATTTTTATAGCCGTTGCTTATATCTTTCCTGTTCCTGTATATATGGATAAACATTGTGTTTAATATGTAATCCATACATGGTCATTTTCTATCATATCATATATAAGCATAAAACACATTTTATACGTTTCCAAACAATGTTTTGGCAGAAATAATCGAAATATAGCAATACTTCCTTTTCTGCTATGAATATCATCGCCACTTTGGGTTTAAGAATACTGCTCGAAACTAACTTTTAAAATTATCAGTATCTTACAGACTATCAATGGATCCGACTGATCTTAAGGAGAGAGTGACTTGATAACCTTGTTTTATGTTGTATTCTTTTCAAAACTTTCCATACTACTCGTTATTTGACAGTCATACTCTCCACTATACGACCAGTTTCCCTTAGGAATTAAAGAGCTGGTAGAGGACAAACTTTTCAGTATTTTGCAGGTTTGACCTGAGAATGATATCAACGAAAATCATCCTAGCAAGCTCTGGAAGTGTCCATTTGCCATTTCTCTCGTGTGATTATTTTCTTTCAGTGAACGATATTGCTGTCCTGTCGTTGGAAAAACCAATCAGATTCGATGAATGTATTAGTCCAATTCCACTTGCAACCTCAGAAGATGATATCAGTGATGATTGCATCATCGCTGGATGGGGGAAGACTGGCCGTGAGTAAATCTTTCTTTAATTCGTCGTATTTTTTGTTAAACTTCAATGAAAAATCTGGAATTGATTTTGTTTTCCGGCCATAACTACAATAAAAATAATCTTCATCAATACGAGGGCCTTAGATTGATATGTAAACCCACATTCCCCAACCATGATTTGAACTGGCGATCAACTGAGAGCCAGCTATATTGCAAGAGCTAAATTAACAAAAATTAGATATTTACGAAAATGTATCGTAGATACACATGTACTCATTTCATTCTGATGAATAAATACATTTTTCAAAGAAAAATATTTTCATACTTTATTCATTTATTATGCATACAATACAAAAGTTACAGTAATCGTCTTCGGTTGTAATTGAAGTTGTAATTTCATTGTTTTCAACTGACCAACACAGACCGTCATTCAATAGCCACAACCAGTCAGTCAATCAATCAAGGATATATATATATATATATATATATATATATATATATATATATATATATATATATATATATATATATATATATATATATATATATATATATATATATATATATATATATATATATATATATATATATATATATATATATATATGATTATGTCTTTGGGTTTGTTTCTCTCAGTGTCAGTGACATTATAAAAAGCGCCTAAAACGGGTTCGGACTGACCTAATTCACAATGCATTCTAGATTGACAACTTTTCACAGTAATTTTTTCAAAATTCCTAAAAATAAAACAATGAAATTGTGAGGTTTTCAGTGGTACTCACACTGAAAATAGTGATCTGATTTCTATTAATTGATCTTGAATTTCGAATCCGTTTATCTGTTTGCTATTTTAATCGAATTTAAATTAGAGTATCAC
>OY735221.1:19159948-19297448 GCA_963457665.1 Thysanoteuthis rhombus | reverse complement strand
TGTGTGTGTGTGAAGGTTTCAATCTCACCTGGCAGTACTGGATGGATATAAAGTATATAACCATATCAAAAAATCATAGTGCGAAGAAACAGTTGTCTGTGGATGACTTATTACTGAGCTTGACAATTCCTGACGAGATATGCTCAGACGATGAGGGAAAGTAAAAATAAATATTTGTGTCGTTTGAGTCACTGTGATTGATTTTCTTTCTATATTGGTTCTTCCTAAAATGTTTACAAAGGATGCAACAACCTTTTCGACGACTTCTATTCAAACTACTTTAAATACAAAAAAATAATGTTTTAAAGACGGAACAAAGATCACGAAATGCTCATTGCACATGTGCATTTCAACTTCACTGTAGATGCTAAAAGTGATATCCTTCAACTTTAACTGGAACCAAGTTTTTACGTATTCCATCACCAACATCTTTTTATCACATTAGAAACGGCATAACTGACAAACCACGTATGGATGCATACCTGAAAGAGGCTAGCACTTGATACAATCATTTCAGTTGCTAAATACTGATACTTTTGTATAAGTGTTGCCACACTGCAGAAATTTTTCATGAGCGTAAATTTTACTCTTACTTTTAGGTTGCGTCTTTAATGGTATACCCTGTATAATTTCTTTTCTATTATTGATAATTTCAAACACTCTTCCAGGGGGCGACAAAAAGATACATTTCCTGGATGAAAGGAATGATGCTATATTCTGGATATATCTTAGCGGTATCCTTAGTATACTAACCACTTTTTATATTGGCTCGTGTTACTACGGTAACTGCACAACAACACTAGCATTTATTGACTATGATGTTCCAACTTTCAAACCCCCTGAGCCTTGTTGAAAACGTCTTATCCAGTGGGAGGGCAAATACCCCGTTTGCTCCCCCATCTATTCCCAAGAGGACACTTATGACCCCAGACTATCCTTACGGTGGAGTTTTCCTTTTTCGATCAGCAGGCTTTCTTGCATTTTCTTACTATGCATTGGCAAAACAGTGAGGGAGACTACTAAATAATCAACATACAAAGGTTATCCCTCAAAACAAAAATGTTGATGATCACCAGGCATGTGGTATTACCTACAGATCTATCTAAAGCAGTCATTCTGAACGGGGGGAAATGCACCCAAAGCAGGCGGACGACAAGCTGAGGGGGGTATAGATTTTCATTGTGATGAAGAATATGTTAGTGAAAACATCTGAGATGAACTTATTGAATTGAAATGCATCAAAAAATTGGTAGGTGTTGAGTTGATAGTATTGTGGCTGACAAATAAAACAAAGAATCTTATCCAGCTTATTACGGATTAATGTTTTCAAATACTTCAGAGATCTTTATTTTCTTGAACAGTGATGGAATGTTGTTTTTGAATGAAACTTTGTTTCATTCATCGAAAAATGCAAAGTTAAAAAAAACCTTAATGACCTGGATATTTTCGATAAAATCAATCCTGTCTTTATTACGTGAATACTCGAAGTAATTAAATATCTCTCCCACAATTTTGACCACTAAAAGTGAAGAAAAAATCACCCATCAACTTTGATCCCAGGAAGTAGAAAATGATCTTAGACCTGAAAATGAGAAAAAAAAAAAACAAACAAAACAAACCACCTCCCCCAATTTTAACCAAAAAGAGTAAGAAAAATAACATTGACACTTGGATGTAAAGAACACCTCTCTTCTATTTTGACGAATAAAAATTAAAAAAAAAAACCTAAATTTTGACCCCTTAAAAATGGAAAAAATCTCCATCCAAATTTGATCCTTAAAGGAAAACTTCCCCCGATATGAAACCTAATTGTGGAAAAAAATCCCTCGGATTTCGACCCCTGAAGATGAAGAAGAAATCTTTTTCTCGAATTTCAGGGGTCAAAGTTGACTGAAAAAGAAAATTGCCAACTTTAACCCTTTGAAAATGATAAAAAAGAATTCACTTTGATTTTGACCCTGAAAAATGTGGAGAAATTCTGCTTTTGACACCTTAAAAGTGGAAATAAAATCTTCACCTTTAATTTAACCCTAAAGTGGAGGAAAAAAAATTTTGCCTTCAACTTTGATCCTGAAAGTGAAAGAAAATTCCCTCGCATTTCAACCCCTGGAAATGAAGAAAAAATCTCTCAAATACTCCCTAAAGTCGCCCCTAGTTATGACTGATAAAATCAAGAGAAATTTTCGTTAGTTTCAGACCTTTAAAATCTTACTTGCATAAAGGTGAAATAATCTCACCTCTTTGTTTCAATCCTTAAAATTAAGAAAACGCCCCTCCTGCATTTACATCCCCAAAAGAGAAAAAATATCTCTCAATTTAGACCCTTAAAAATGAAATAAGGTTCTTGACCTCAGGAGTAGAAAATTTTTCCCCTATCATGATTCATGAAAGTAAAATGAAAGTTCCATTTAATTTAACCCTTTAAAAACAGAAACAATCGAACCCGGTTTATAAAGATAAAAGTGAAAAGAAAAAAAAAAATTCCATCTAATTCTAACCCCTAAAAAAAAGAAATAATATTTCCCTTGCATTTTGATCCAGCGAAAATGAAAGAAATATTTCTGCTTTGGACCACTAAAGGAAAAAATCTTCCCTGATATTTCAACCCCTGAAAAAAAATTCTCCTGCATTTTGACCAAGCAGAATGGAATGAAAATATCTCATAATTTTGAACTCTGAAGATCAATTTCGATTTCAAGATTTAAGAAAAATCTCCCCAGTTGTTACCCATGAAAGCAAAAGATGATTCGATTTCATTTCGACCCTTAAAATTTTGATGCATAAAAGTGACCCCTTGACTCACCTCCTGAAATTCAAAAGGAAAAAACTCTGCTATAATGACCTCTAAAGGTGGATATAACCTCCCCTCGATTTTAATCCCCAAAAGTGAAGAACGAATGTCTTCATTCAACTTTGACTAATTCTTTATTCTAGCTATTCATGTACAACCAATAAAGATTGCAGTATAGGATACGTTAAAGAATATCTTATCTTCTTCTTCAATGAAGAACAGAGTCGCATGTTTACGTCACATGTTTATCTTTCCGGATTGGGTCGATAAAAAATCTTTCATTACTCAACAAGTTCATTTCGGAGGATTAAATTGAGATAAAAGAAACTATTCTACTTCGTCATGAAAAGATTTTTTACAATTGTTCAATAATCATATAAATAGACCCCTTCTCGATTGAAAATCCTCTGAAAAAATTGGGGGAATGGTTTTCGAAAACAAATTTGATGAAACCACTCCCAAGGATAAAATCCATACCCACAAAAATATTGGAAGGTGAGTACATACATACCAATAGACGGACTTCAGAATTATAATATTTTGAATAGGTTTCATATCTCTCATTTCATTTCTCTCTCACACACTCTAATACTGTCTTTTTCTCTCAATTATTTTATCTTGTTTGATCATGAAAATATCCAATGAGGAAGAAAATAATAGTAAATGATAATCTCCCACGAGGGTCTCTCCTGTGGATGAAGCTATTCAGTTACATTATAGGATGGAGTTGCATACAACCAGAAATAGACAGAAATACAAATATCACCAATCTATGTATCTATTAATCAATTTAGTGTGTGTATATATTTTATATATATATATATATATATATATATATATATATATATATATATATATATATATATATATATATATATAAAGAGAGAGAGAGAGAAAGAAAGACAGAGACAGAGAGAGGAACTAGAAAGCTTTGAAGCTTTAGACACTGCTAATGTAATTTATGTAAGAATTTCAGAACTACATTTTAAATATTTTTTGCCTTATTATTTTTTGAATGTGTCATGATATATGTTTCTTATAAGTGCTTGTTTGATCGCTAGCTTCACTTTCCACAAAGTAATATCTACAAAGTTCTCGAAAAGGTTGCTTGTATTGTTCTCTTCTGTTCTGTTTAGAGGAATTTTTTAAATTTCTTGGGTGCCTCTGACAGTTCAGTCCCAATGTATCATTCGGTTTCCTTTTGAGCACTCTAGTAATTCGCATTCTTAATGTAATGAGGGTTCTGCTGATAGTTTTCAAACTACCCTTTTTTCGGTTACTGTCTTCGTGTGTGTGTATATATATATATATATATATATATATATATATATATATGTGTGTGTTTCTTCCATCCATTCTTTTCAATAGTTTTGTTCAATTCGGTCGGTGTTATTTTTTCTCATTGTTTGAGATTCTGATATTTTTTTATGAGATTCTTTGTTCTTTTGAGAATTTACTAATGAATTGCTTGCTCGCAAACTGGCTATCAAACAAAAAATATAATTTCACAAACAACTTACCCCCAAAAGTTGGTAAAGTCATCACTAAAAAACTAGTCAATTTATCAAGCTTATTTCCTTATCAGAATGAGTTCCCAAAAGATTGGAACACTGTTATTTTAAAAAAAGACTCCGAACGATGTACACAACTACAGAGTATGAGTCACTTTTCTCCATTAACAAAAGTTTTTTTTCATAAAAGTGATCACGAATCGAATAAGGGACGCAAGATAAGAAACAACCAGAGGATTAGGCTGACTTTAGAAGAAGCTACTCGACCAGTGATTCTCCATTCTCGATAAATCAATTGAAACAGAAAGTAGTGGAATAAAAAGTATACTCATTTCAGCATTTGTTGACTTGAAGACGGCTTTTGACACTAAATAAACCACAATGCATGGATATGTCGACGGAATTTATTGTGAAAGAATTTAACGTGATGGAATTCACCGAGAATTCACAAGAAAATTTATTGTAGGTTAATTTACAAGCAGGACATTTACCGGTCACCGACCATACATATGTTGGAGTTCTGTAGGATAACTACCAGTCCAGCACTCTTTTCAGCTCTATATCTTCTCAACAATAATCTCTCGATTGAAAAATAAAAGAACCGAAATAGCGGTCGGATATTCAAGTAAAGGATTTTCGGAAGACATCGTCCTTTTTGCCAAAACATTTACGATTTGTATTTAATGTTTGACAAACTAGATTAGGAAAGAAAAAAATTGTCTCCTCATGAATTTCAGTAAAACAAATAGCATGTGCAACAAGCATTTTTTTAGAAAAAAGGCTCAACAATCAACATTGGAAACGCACAGCTGAGAGAAAATGACCATTTTATTTACGTACGACAACTAATCACCATGCAATCGAAAAGATTCGCCCTCGAACTGTGAAGCATACAACGTGCGCAGGGAATAATCACGCTTAAGATCCCCAGAAAAGTTGGCAAGACAACACAGTATATATATATATATATATATATATATATATATATATATATATATATATATATATATATATATATATATCAGAAAATATTGGCACCACAACGCTTTCAATCTGCAAGTCAGGCGAATTTCTGGGGAAATTTAATGTCCAACGATGCTGCTGCTGCTGATATGTATGTGTGTAGTCATACGGGTGTATGTGCATGCATTTCTCCTTGTGTCCGTGGTTCTGTGCAGTCAGCTGTAACCTTTATTTGCCTTTACTTTCAATATTTCTTTTTCTGTAAATCTAGACAGACATTAATTTCCTGAAAGATGAAATCATCCGTGATGGGAATCGATTATTATCAAATAATCTTTGTTTGCCATATTTAATGCAAATTATCATCATTGAATCACTGAAACGCAAGATAAAACCAAACCTACGAACAGGTTGGCTTCCAAAGAAGCCATCAGAATCAATGATTGAACAACTGCAGCTTCAAAATTGGAAGACATCCGAAAATCAAAAGAATTCATCGACCATGTACATTTGGTAAATAAACTAAAAGAGAAAGCAGAAGAATATAAAATGTCACAAACTGTCGCTCAAAGAAGGCTGTCGACTCATGGGAAATTCCCAAGGCCATTGATGCTATCATACAAGGCGTATACGTAAGAGTCTGGCAATAGATCTATCGACACAGCAGCTTTAGGCTATATAAAGACTCCTGGCCTTCTAAGTTCAATAAAGGGGTTAGAGAATAGGATTCAAGCTCACCTAAACTCTTCACGGACTCCTTCGAGATGGTTATCCGATACTTATACTGGGAAAACAAAGGAATCAGAATAGACAGCAAATACCAAAAGGACATCATATTTGCCGATGACAGCAAACATATTTAGAAAGAAAACACAGCAATCAAGATCAAAAGGAAGTAGACAACCACTCCTACCTAGGGCAACAATTCTCCGTATAATCTTACAGAAACAATCAAGCAAATAATCATTCCAGGTCGGTATGCTTCCGGTAGAGCAAATTCAACCTCCAAAAACTAGGAAATCCCATTATTCTTAAAAGGAGAGGTGTAAAACCAATACATTCTCCCGATAGTCACCTAAGGAGCTGGAAATTTAATATGCCAAGAAGAGAATCATGCTTGGAATCAAATGAAGAGATCATAGCTGTACATTATGATACAAAACAAACAGGGGTCAGACTTATCATAAAATCCGAATGACAGTTGACTGGTCTTTTTGCAAGAATGTCAGGCAAGTAATAGGCATCATGACTCACAGTGTTAATCCTGAGAAATCAGTGTGAAATAGTGACCGTCAAAATGTAAATTGCTTGACAAGCAAATCATGGAAAAGGCCCATATCCAACGACAGACGCTAAAAAACTAATGATGATGATATTCTGCCCATGATGAAATTTTGTTGTCAGTTTTTTGCCTCATTTCAACTGAATTAAAATGAAAATATCTTCCATGTTTGCCTGCTTCATAGCACAAGGATCCTACATGGGTTTTTGAAGCTTCAACAAAAACTTCAGTGAAAATCAAACAGTTTATTTGAGTCCTTTTGCTTCTATTTGGAAGAGGATGAAAGGAAATTAGATAGTTTTGACTGCTTAGTCATGGATATTATCAAATACTCAGGTCAAATATCTAAGTCCAACTGGACTGGATGCAGATTTTGATAAGCATAAATTGTTGGCAAAATGATAATGTAACTGATACTAGTTTTTTTTATTGGTTGTGCTTGTATCTCTAGGGGCTATCGCCGTCACTCACTGATATAGTAAAATCTTATCTATGCATCATGCTTAGTGTTATCAATTTAGATATTCTCATTTAAATCTGGAGGCTTTTGGTTACGTCTTCATGTCAGAAATTGCTATTTGGATAATTCCCAATAAAAATGAATATCATTTCAATTAATGTAGAGTATTAAAATAAGTAATATTTGTTATGAATTATTCAATGAGTTCAATAAATCAAATTCTATTTGAAAATGATAAATATTTGAGATAGAAACTACGAGATATTTCTTAGTAATATGTAATATGTTGCAGGCATTTCAGAAAAATTAGTTTTTTTCAATTATAAATGTAAGCTAAGAAATACAGTCGGCAACATTGGCTTCACTAAATCTTTACAAACGGTAAAAATTCCATGCTTTTCTATTCTATCTACTGATATTCCCTTCACCAAACATAGTATCATCCAACAAATATCGGATGATGGTGTGTATAAAGCGAGAGAATTTCAATGGTTTTAACATTAACACGATTCAAATCGGTTATAAGTATAGAATGCAATATTGGAGAAAATGATAAAAAAGCAGGATTTGCCACCACTGCTAATCATTGAACACCCATATTGTCAGCATTTGAAATCGGGTAAATTTCATCCGAGAATAATTTCATTTATGATATTGCTAACGTTTTCAACTTTAAAAAAATCTAAAGCAAAAAAAAAAAACAAACTAGAAACATCTAGATTCTCAAGAATGTTGATAGACCTGTAGTAATAAGCTCCCAAAAGGTAAAAAATATTTTTGTTTTTCCAGAATCCTAGAATCAATTTTTAGGAATGAGTTGAGTGGATTACTGATGTCGATTCACAAAGACTGTACCAAAAATCGTATAAACACACAAGCACACGGAACAAACACAAATCATAAACACCTGCAAATATATATTTAAAAAAAAATTTGAACTCTTCACCATTTTGATGGCTACGGTTGTACACTATAATAAAATATACTAAAATAAAATGATAAGAATAATAATGAGAGCGGAGAAATAGTAGATTTAAAACAAAGCAGTCATCGAATTATATTTTCCAGCAGTGAAAAACCTATTCATCAAATCATATTTCTGGGGAGTGAATACCTGATTTCTTAATGATTTTTAAAGTCATAGTCAGCGGAGGAAATAATCTGATGATTGAATAACGACTTTATGGGTTTCCAATATTCGAATACAAGAATATCTTCAATCGTGCATTCTGGAAAAGTGAAAGTTTTAATGCAGGACAGCTTAGATACTAATTTATAAATTGTTGTAACTGAGCATATGTTGAAAATTGTCCAAAGAAATTGGTGTGTTTCTGCATATGTATTTTTTTATGTGGATGTTGGGTGATCCGATAGAATTGTGTTATTCAATTGTCAATGATTTTTTATCATCAAAAATTGGCTCAATGCATTTTGCTGAGTTCCCATTAGCATTTTCAAAAGCACTTAGTGATGCAGAAAAGGGTTTAGGGATCAATTGAGTACCAGGCATATACGCATTAGATATTTGTGTACCGGTTATTTAAATAACTGGACATTTGCGCACCGACATTTTGGGTTTCCCAGTCATTTGCTTACCATTATCTGTAATATTCACCTTACGTTATGATAATAAGCAGTTTTGCAATGGTTCCCACAATTGCTTTTATCAAATTCATTCTATTACAATTAACTTTCATCTTAATTTCACAAAGGCTTTTCATCCTTTCCTTTCAGTTGTCTTTATTTATCTTTTTTTCATTTACTTTACTGTGGTTTTCTGTTCCAATTATTCCAAGAAAATAATGATAAAAAATGCCCTACGACCAGAAAACTATGGGTTCTATTTAAAGTTCAACACCAGCTATTGGAAACAGCTGCACAACGAAGTCAGTTTTAAAAGAACTGCTTAATCGTATATAATCGTGTCTTCTTTGCTTTGTCAATTATCATGAATGAACTGTTTATTCGGACCAATCAGCGGTGATTATCATATAGCCATTTTTCAAATAAAATCTGGTAGGATTTAAAAAAAATATTTTTTGTTCTCGAAACGAATATCTACCAACCCCCTGGCATGGCTCATTGCAGCAAATGAGAATCTTATTTTTACATATAATTTCATGACAATCTATTTGCTTTCTTCTGTTAATTAGACCAGTTGGTTGATCGGTGGAAAAAGTTGGCCCTGTTGGTCCTATTAACTTGAACCCACTATGTATATATATATATATATATATATATATAAGCATACAGAGAGAGAGAGAGAAAGAGAGAGGGAAAGAGAGAGAGACAGACAGACAGAGAGAGGCAGACAGACAGAGAGAAGAGGGGAAGGAGAGAGAGGGAGAGAGGGAGAGAACTCACTATGGTTATAATCGTTTGCACAACTAACATATGCACCCTGACGAATTTATTGTTTTTGAGCATCTCTAACCCCCACCCAAAGTGTGGATCCCTATATGCTGGGATTGTAATCATGGATTAGGTGGTGGGAGAAGAAAAGAAAAACCGTTGGATTTCCTTTTCATAACAATCCATCTGCTATCTATCTGTTGCTCCACTCTGCTTAGCGTGTTTATTGTCGTTTGTTACGTTTCTGATATACACACCTTTCATCGTTTTCACAAAATCATGTATGCTATGATTTTTTTCAAGCAAAACCCGGCTTTTTCGTTTTAAATCGAAAATGTCTCCACTATGTTTAAATTTGAAGTATAGATGAATCAAATCTCTCAAAACAATGATATTTTTGTTTCTGTAATATTGTTGCTGCCATTTTTCATTCAGTTTCATCATTCAAAGTAATTTGCATTAAAAATAATGGACTTTTATTCACGACTTTATACTGTGACGACAACAATTTTTAACTTGATTATTTTCTCAATTCCAAGGATTGAAAGATTATGCATTTTATACCGAGGGAACTTTCATCATTCACTTTGTAGGGGTTAAAATCAAAGGTTCAAGTTTGGTGTTCAGAATGTACCAGAATTTAGTTTTTACTTTTGGGGACCAAAATCGATAGGAATTCTTTTTTCTTACTTCTAGCTGACAAAATCATTCACATATTTTCTTTCAATTTGTAAGGCTCAAAAAAGGGGGGGTGGTTTTCTTTAATTTCTGAGGAAAATCTAATGGAGATTCTTTTCTAAGTTTGAACTTGAGATCTAAATCAATTTTGAATATTGTCATAACTTTATTTCTCACTACCTGGGGTCTAAATGGAGGGGACACACTATCACACTTTTAAGAGTTTAATTTAACCCGAAATAGTTTTCGCCTCTTTGTTTCAAAAGCTTTTAGGGGTCTAAAACACGGGGATTCAGTGTTTTTGTGTTTGCAGTTACCCCCGGGCAACTCATAGATATTATGGTATTGAATTTTTTTTTCTGTATTTCATTTCTTTTTTACTACAATACATTGACTTATAGCACATTCTTTCATTACTTTTTCAAAGTTTCACTGCTATGGACAAACAGGTTATTGATCACACAGTAGAACGTGTCCCTTGCGATACGAATGTATATTCATATTTTGATGGTTGAAGAGTGGGATGTCTGCATTAGTGTAATATATTCATTATTGTGCCTACAAAAAGTTTCAAAACCATTGGTCTGAATGATTTAGCCGATATTATCGTCTAAATCGATTAAAAGATGTATTCAGTTCGAAGTTGCTCTCCAACTGTCATCCATTGGGACTTATTCTTTAGTAGATTTGTCTTTGTATTCCAGAAGCACACAGACATGACAGAAACATCAAATAATTTCGGAAAATTCATCTCCTTTGGGAATCAATCCAGTATTCGGTTTTCAAAGGAATGAAATCAAACGAAACATTTCTTTGGGAGATGGCCTGCTTGGACACCAAATCGATTTTCAAGAAAGGTCAGAGAAAATTGTGGGTTACTTTAAATCATCATCATCAGCCTTTTATAGTCTACGTATGCTATCGATCTTTCTCAACATTCATCAGATCTCTGTATCATGGGCGATGCTAGTCAGATATGATCACTGTTGTATGTTTTGATGTCCAGTGGTTGTCCAGTGGTTGTCTGACTTCCTTGCACCGTGACCAACCCATTGCCATTTTTAGATGGTTTCTGTGATATCAGTGACTACTGTTTGGTTTATAATATTATATACAGTGAATGTTGAATGTGATTCTCTAGTGTGCAAATTGCATTGCACCTAGTGTATTAGCCCTACATGCAACTATCGGGGGAGGACATTTTTTACAGACTCTTCTTTTTAGAACTGATCAGATTTTATTATTTTTGAAGGTTGGGCTTGCTTTGTCGAAAGTTAGGAAAGCTGCAGTGATTCTTTTTGCGACAATAGTATTTCAACAATCCTTCTACCATAGGTAATTTTATTAGTCATAATAACCATATCAAGCAACATAAAGACTTAGAACCCTTTCAGCTTTACATCCTGGTTTAAGACGAGCTTCCAAAACGTAGACAGGGAAAACATATGAATCTGAATAAACGGCAAATAATTAAGTAAACTCAGATTGGCAGACCACATCGTCCTGTTTTACACCGTAATCCCAATATCCCAAAATAATGATAAACAAACCGGACAAAGAAAAGCAAGAAAGACAGTCTCCACATGGACTCCAGCAAAAGAGAGATCATGTACAACAAACATGTCGGAAATAAATGCATAACAATCAAACTAGAAAGGGCAAAGCTGGAGAGTGTAGACCACTACATCTACATTGGACACGTAGTCTCCATGGAATTCAAAAAAGAAAAGGAAACAAATAATACCTCAGGGTATACAATCTTATGCTTGAGTAAGTAGAGCAAAAAATCCGATTTATCCAAAAAAAGAGTATACAACCAATGCATCCTCCCGATAGTCACCTATGGAGCTGAAACATGTAACCTTACCAAGAGGCTGACCCAAAAACAGAGAACCACGCAGCATGCACAAGAAAGAATCATGCCCAACATTATATGGAGAGACAACACAGTATATCAGGGAAAAAAAAGGAGTCAGTGATATTATAGAAACCATTAGAAAATTACAATGAAACTGGGCTAGTCATGTTGAAATAATGGGAGACAAATAATGGATACCATAACTCACAATATGGATCCCCAGGTACCAAATGTGGCTCCGACGCCTGCAAAATTTGTGATGGAGAGACGACCTGGATAGGATCAGAAAATACTGGCTTTGAGACGCCCACGATAGAGAGGTCTAGCGATTCCCGGGAGTATCTACGTCCAACAACGAACGATTAAAGACTGATGATGATGAATCTGAGGTTTGATTTCAAGGATTGGTTTCATATGTCAGATTTTTATTTATCTATTTTATGTGAATTTTTCTTGTCAGTAAAGAATTCAACATCATTGATTCCATCACACTTCAGACAAATAACATAAATGAACAGAGTTATGCCTTCCGTAGAACCATTCTGTTAGTGAACATTCTATTATCTCTTGACTATTTGCAGTCAATTTGTTTTAGATTTGCAATGCATTTAAAATATAAACTCGAAAATCATCCAAAAAATTGATTCTATACCAAATGAGTGAATATTTGTATCAAAAGTTGTTTTTTTAAAAAAAAAAGTCAGTTACTTTATTTCTGGTAAAGATGATTTGAAAAGCTCATAAATAAGACTGCTCAATAACTGTTTGTAGTGGGAGCAGAGCTTTTAAAGCTTTTTTTCAAGTCCAAACATTTCCCCATAGAGAAGTCTGTATGCACGATTTTTGACTGAAATACCTTGGAAAGCTACAACAGCTTTACCCAAAATATAAACAGAATAATGAATTCACGTAGAAAAGTAGTTCTTTGACAACAATAACAAAAATAATAATAAAGATTATTATAAAAAAAAAGCACGATAGAAAATTACACATACCTAACAACTATCATAATAATGGAACAGAACAATAAATAAAATCACAAGTCCAGTCAATATACACGTATTGCAACCATGATAGATCTTTTTTTAAAAAAAAAGAACGAACAAATTACACAGAAGAAAACGTATATCATTTGTGAAAAGGGCTATGATTAGCCACTCCAGTCCTCCTAATGGCTTCAAAGATAGATGTTTCTTGCATATAGAAGAGGAATTAAAAATCTTAAGAATTAAAAAAAAGAAAAAAAATTTGAATGAAAGAAACGAAACGATGTCGAGATACAGACGCAAATATGAATTGGAATTTCAACCTGAATAACAACACACTTACCATTAATTAAAATGATAAGAAAAAATACAATATTTCCAAGTAACGCTTATCAGAATTCATTAAAAATTCCACTCACAAATCCATTCGATATAAAACATAGTAAGTATGGATATAACTTACAACTAAATACCTAATATACTAATGGCTTAAATGACCATATTATTAGTTTTTGGTTTACTTAACTAAAACGTAATTAGAACTGAGTTGGTGGAAATTATTATTCAATTAGTTTTTGCATTCACTGCACTTATTTCGATATTGTGTGAAAGATGGATAAAACAGTTATTTTTTTTTCGTATAAGGACTCCTACGTAGACAAAACCGATCTATTTGGATGTTTATACGTGTAGTTATATTGTTACTTTTATTAAGAGTGATAATATTCTCAATGTATTCTTCTACATAATCTAGGTATCTTTAGGGTCATACTCTTAGTGCTCTTAAATGAAAACCAATAAATACCTACAAATTCAAAAACAAAAATAATTGCAGCAATATAACTATATGTGCAATTCTCTCAGCAAGCCCTGAAACCAAAAAAATTCAAAGTAAAATGAAAGATCTTTAAATCAAAATTATGAACAGCACATCAAATAATATAAATATATAATCAACGAACAACAAAGAACAAACAAATGCTGAACCAGCAACAGCTGGAATACATCAAACAGAATGTAAAAGTTGCCATAGAGATATATAAGTGAATCATCAAATACACTAAACAAGAGATAGTAAAAGGGCTGTGAGAATAAATGAATCATTGAATGCACTCGTTCTAAATCAAAGCAAGGTGGATCTCAATTTTGATTGAATAATGTAGAGGAGGTGAGGAAAAAACTGTTTAGGACTACATTGCAAATAATTGAATTGACATTGATATCAAAATTAGGAATTATGAAGCAGAGATCCGGAGAATATTAGCTGAACTAATCCTGAAGCAAAATAACATAGAAAGAAAGAACGACATAAGCGGGAACGCAAGCTGACATTCTGTAAAGATACCATCATTAAATTCCACGAAACATGACTAGGACAGAAGCAGTGTTGCATAGTACACCGCTAAACAGTTAAAAAGAACCAACTGAGGGAGGGGGTTGAAAAATAATCAAAACATGTACCCAAATAAGGGGAAAATGTTGCAAATATTGATATTCAAAATTTGACATTTATTTCAATCTTTTTCAATAATTCCATCATCATTGACACACCTTACAATCTTGCTGAATTTTTGCCGTCCTTATCAATTCATCTGCACTGAATAAAAGATGAAATATATTAGCTCTAATATATCAGCTTTTTTTGAGTAAATTAATCAGTAAGCTGAAGTGAACGTTTTGTAAGAAATGCTCATTTACTACATCAAGCCAAGTCACTTTCAATTTTTATGAACATCACTGGAAACTACCTGCTTTCAGGGTAGTTTTCCTGCTATGTAGAGCCCATGGTCATGAAGCCATGAGTTGAGCAATTATTTAATGTTTTACTGCCATAGGCCCAAAAAATCTTGGGATTGCTGCCCGGCATTAATTTTTTTAGCTAGTAAATAAGATGTATATCTAAACACGAATTTTTCAATATTAAAGACAATCGACAATGATTCTATACCGTAAAGTTTTTGCGTTTTTGCGCAAGGGAACGTATAAGCGAAGAATATATCGTCCATATTTATGGAAATTGTTGGAAACCTCCGAACACAAACATAGAGACAATAATTATACTCACTTCATACACATATACGTATCTTTGTGCAAAAAAAAGAGGTTTATGAAAAAATAAAAATAAAAATAATAATGCAAGCGGGTATAAAAGTTTATCCATTATTTTCATTTATGTAGGATTTCAGTATTGCTTATTTCCTCTCTGGCAAATAAAAATATTTTATGAATCTCAAAAAACATATGCCATGGTTGCTTCTCTTCTTTTTACTCATAAACCTTTGCCACAATTTATTGCAATGCACATCATATATCCTTTTTCAATTGATTTTCTCTCGGACTTCAATATAATTAAAGCAAAAGCAGTCGGCAGCTTTTCATTCCATAAATTCTATTCAGACATTTTATTGTTATGCAATGTGACAGTTTCATTTTATTCAATTTTATTGTTGTGTAATCTTAGGTTTTCATTCATTTATAAATTCATAGTTTTAACATTATATTAAAAACGCTTTTATTTACAAGTATTGCTGATATAGGTACTTATCGTTCCAAAACTTTCTACATTCTCTGTTATAACTCTTTCTTAATTTTTACTTATAAACAGTTTTTATCCTTACATTCATCATCATTTTATACATTTTCACTAATAAACATTCTCGCCATTTTCATTGATCAACATTTCTGATATATTTATCCACCACCATTTCACAATGACTCAACTTATAAATATTAAAGAAATTTTTACTGAGAAATATTTCATATTGACATTTTCTACATATCTATTCACAAGCATCTTCAATTATCAACCTTTCTCTACATTTTCACTTATCAATATTTGCTACGTTTTGTTTATGAAAATTTTCTAAGTTTTTACTCATCACCATTTTCGATATTTTCATTTATGAACATTTTACTACATTTCCATCTATCAACATTTTCTATATTTCATTCATGAAAATTTTGTATAAATGCAATCTTTTCATATTTTCATTCATCAACTTATTCTATATCTTCAATCATAAACATTTTCTGCAGTTTCATTCAACAACATTCTCTATATTTACTCTTATCAACATTTATTACGTGCTCAGTCATCTAAATGTTTTACTTTTTCGTTGATCAACATACACTATATTTCCAGCTATCAACGTAATGTACATTTTTACTCATCAACATTTTTTACATTTTCATTTATCAACTATTCCACTTTTGTACCTAGTTCTACATTTTCACTTATCAAAATTCATAAGATTTTTAGTTTATAACATTTCCTACATTTTCACTTTTTGCAAAATTCTCCTTATTTTATTTATCAACATTTTCTCTGAATTTTCACTGATCAGCAAACCCTAGATTTTCGTCAACAAACATTTTTTACATTTTCATTTATTAACATTTTGTACATATCCAGTTATGAGCATTTTCAAATTTTTCACAAAAGACTTTTTCCTCATTTCCATTCATCAATATTCCCACTTATCAACCTTTCTTCCACATTTTCACATATCAACATCGATTTCATTTACAGTTGTAAACATTTCCTATACATTCACACATAAGATTTTTTAATATTTAATAGAATAACATTTTTTGAATTCTCATTTATCAACATCTTTTACAATATTATTCATTTCTGGACCTATTTACATTTCATTTATCAAGAATATCTACAATCTTGTACATGAAAATTTTGTATATTTACTTTTATCCATATAATTTACTATTTCATATATCTGGATTTCTATCATAGTCTATACTTTTATTTGATAAATTTTCTACATTTTCATTTGACATCATTCTCTACGATTTCACATATCAACATTTACTACACTTTCATTCACCATTTTCTTTCCCTTTTCACTTATCAACATTTACCACACTTCCAATTATGAACATTCCGTATATTTTACTCATCAACATCGTCTACATTTTAGTTTATCAACAATTCAACTTTTTTAACGGTCTATGCATTTTCACTCTTCAACATTCATTACAATTCAGTTACGAAACAATATCTACATCGTCACTATTACGTATTCATTTATCAACATCTTAATTTTTCAGCGATCAATTTTATCAATATTTTCACCGATGAACATTAGCTACATTTCCATTCATCGATATATTCACATATCAACTTTTCCTACATTCTCATTTATAAATAATTCCACTTATCTACCTGTTTCTACATTTTCACTTATCAACATTCATTAGATTTTTAGTTATGAACGTTTTCTACATTTTCATTCATCACAACATTGTCCATAGTTTATTTTTCAACATTTTCTCCAAATATCCAGTCATGAATATTGTTTTAACCTTTTCTTTATATGCAATCATCAATATTGTTTCACTCTCATTTATCAACGTTTCCCATATTCCATTTCTTACCATTTCTTAGATTTTCATTCATTAACATTTTTGACGATTTCATATAACAGTATTTTCTATAATCTCATATGTGAACATTTTCTATATCATTATTTGTCAATATTTTTCACATTTTTACTCACCATGATATTTTACACTTTCATTTATCGACATATGATAAAATGCAGGTGGTTCAACTGTTAACGGATTGTGAGAAAATGTTCGTACATCAAATGCTTTTTGGAAATGCATCAATTAATCTTTTTTCCCTGTAGCAAGCCAATCCAGCCTTTGAATATGCTGTGGTGTGAAAATTCAGCACTTTTTGCTAATATTTTAAGGACAATTGATCGTCATTTAAAAAATATTGATAATTTTTAATCATTTTTAAAATGAGAAATTATTTTATCAATTCGGATATTTATCATATTCGACATTGTCCCAAGATTTAGATTTACCATACTAATCTTTTCATGGATGAATGAATAAAAGGGTAGTATTAATAATATTAAGGTTCATGACAAGTGATCCGAATGGGATATTTTGTTACTTGCCTTTGTTCATCAGGTCATTTGAAGAAAAAACAAATAAAATTAGGCTGGGGTTGAGAATTAGTCGAAAATGATAATGATTCCAGTTGATCTGTCTCCTTCTCTCTCTCTTTCTCTGTCTGTCTGTCTGTCTGTCTGTCTGTCTGATTCCAAATAAGCTTATTCTGTATAATGATAAAAATAGTTACATTAGCGTTATATCCTTGTTCGTTGGAATCAAAAAAAAAAAAAAGAAGAATGTTGAGAAGGACAAGAGAGAGACTTTAAAGAAAAAAAAACGTTTTGCAAAAAATGAAGGGGTAAAGGTTTTATATAATCAAAACGGGTGATTTTCATAAATGATTTGATCAAGTTATCAATTTTTGATATGCAAAATTGGCAAAAAGATTAGTCACTAATTTGACTTTCGTATATACAGAGGTTAAATGTTGAGCCCCCTAAATCCATTGGTGAGGTCCGTATGTGTGATACATATATACATAGGTAGACTAGTTTGAAAACTGGAGAAAGGTATGCTGACGATTTCGATGGCAATTTTGGTAGTCAGTTTCTAATAATTGACTTAAAGTCAGGGGCGCCAAACATTACTGGTATGGACTAATGGATCTAATTTGTTAAAAGTCAGTACGGTTATGACTAATTGATAATTACAATTGCTTTATCCTGTTCTAAAAGACTTACACAATACATTGAAAGACATTTTTGGAATACTTTTTTCAATAAAGAACAAACAAACAACAAAAAAGACGCATCTTAGACATTTTTGTTTCAAATAGAAACAGAATGTTTATTCAAAACATCTATGGTCTTTTTTTCCCATCGGAATAGAAAATCTAGAATAAACCAATTTACTTATTCACTTGTGGAAAACGTTCCATGTTGAAGGAAATTAAACAGAAAAGAAGCATTTTGAAAAAAAAAAAAAACATCAACTATATTGCGTGAGGTGTCCAATTCTCTCAGCTCGAGCTTAAGCTACTCAACTATCTGTAGCCTGAAACAATTTTTTGCGAGGTGGTCTGTTTGCTACTTCTACAGTCATACAGATAAAAGTCAGAAACTGTTTTCACATTAGTAGATAGATGTTTGAAAACACTTTCCCCGTCATACTTGTCTGGAATAAATGTCATTTTTGCCTTTTTGTTTAATAGATTTTTTTTCATTTTGTTTATTTCTCTATTCAACGTAAGTGTTGTACAAAATTTAAAAACTTTCATATTTCTGCAATTTCTATTTGTTGTCAAATTTTCGGATACAGCCAGGCAAAAGCAGTATTTGCTACACCAACCCGGAGGAATATCTTGTAAATAAATGTTCACCTTGGCCGATATTAACAAAATTTTTATTATTTACCCGAAGTTTTGTAACATATAAAGTCGTCAGAGGATTTAGAAAAAATATGTGTTCTTAAATTTTGGTCGAAATTTGATCATTTCTGTTTGGCACGACATCTGCGTTTTCCATATAAATCCAAGAACCAAAACTATCCCATGTCTGTTCATCTATAAAAATTGTTGATGTGCGATATCTTTGCCTCGAAACAATATTCTAATATTCATCTCTACATTCAGTATGGATTTTACACTAACTTTATTACTTTTAATTTTGCCTTAGAATATATTGCATCATTTTCGTTCTGCAACTTACACGGATATATTTTTCGATATGATTTTGTATATATATATATATATATATATATATATATATATATATATATATATATATATATATATATGCTAAATATTTGCCTGTATTTCTCTTTCATATATTCTACAGATATATTTAAAAAGTATCTAAATATTTATATCCAAGGAGACACTACGAGCGTTACATTATTTTTACATGCTGTCAATCTTTTGTTTTTTCTCCAAAACAATACCTCTTAACGGTGACCTCAGCTTGTACAATTTCTACTACGAAATATTTCTGCAAGAAATTTGTGTTCTGAATAAACTATGAAGAAAAACTGGAATCCTCAAGAAATTCCTGACCTAACGAACAAAGAAGGATCTATCTTATCAGTATATTCTGGTCGGTACAGTAAATCATGCACATCACATGTATGTTCTTAACCCATTCGTAAATCATATGTATTTAGCATTGATTAGTGAGAAGCGTAACGAACGGTTTAAAATGGGGGATGGCCTTCTGCTACTTCTGCATGGCCATCATCGTCTGAACGTAAAGTTTTGCAGCAGGATATGTTAATTTCCTTTGGTGAGATAAGAATTTAGGTTGGCAGATTACTGCATCTATATACTGTTCAGTTCTATGGATGGCGTACCATGTATGTTTTTTAGAGATATCCCTCTAAAATAGCTGACTGGGGACAATTTACCCCCACTAATCGAAGGCTTTATTTTGACATTCTGGAGATCTCAGCAAATAAGAGAGATGCATGGAGAAGACCGGATATTCAAATGATCGAAATGTTGTAACATTCAAGAAAGAAAGCAACGGTATTACTCCAAATAAATGAACGTGTTATTATGTCCAGTTCTTAATCAAGTTCATGAAGAGAGTTTTTAGTTTAGACAACTGACCTGATCTCTTTCTTCTTCTTCGTCATAATAATAATAATAATGATAATAATAAAGGAAGATGGGAAAAGAAAAAATTGTATGGCGAGTTTAAAAGACGGATACAAGATGTAGCTGACAAGAAATCATGAACGTGGTTACGAAAAGGGAACCTGAAGAGAGAAAGGGAATCGCTCATTATGGCAGCTCAAAACAAAAGCATCAGGACAAACTACATAAAAACAAAAAATCGACAGAACACAAACAGCAAATGCCGCATGTGCGGTGAAAGAGATGAGACAGTAAACCACATAACTAGTGAATGTAGTCAACTCGCCCAGAAGGAGTATAAGCATAGACACGATAGAGTAGCAACGATGATACACTGGGAACTAAGTAAACAAATGGGATTCAACCATGTGGAAAAGTGGTATCAGCACAAGCCAGAGGCAGTTTTGGAGAATGACAACCACAAACTACTCTGGGACTTTGACATCCAAACTGACCACCTCATCCAGGCAAGAAGACCGGACTTAGAAATAGTAGACAAAAAAAAGGAAGGCCTGCCAAATAGTAGACGTTGCTGTACCTGCAGACCATAGAGTAAAAAAGAAGGAGGGTGAAAAAAGGGAAAAATACCAGGACCTAGCAAGGGAGTTAAGGAAAATGTGGAACATAAAAACCAGGGTAGTACCGGTCATAGTGGGCGCACTAGGAATTGTCCCCAAAATGCTGAGGGAGAGACTGGAGGAGATCGGGATTCGGGGGGGGGGGGGTAGAGACCGTACAGACCACAGCACTACTGGGAACTGCACGGATACTGAGGAAGGTGCTAGAGATATAAGTACTGCAACGAATTGTAGCTCTGTCATGATATGCGAAAGAGAGAGGAGACGTTAGCTGAAGACCTGAGGAGACTTATTGTCACAGCCTTCAGCGATAACCACTGGGCAACCGGTGTGAAACTGTAAATCGTAGAATTACTGCGACCTATGAGTACTAGGAGAGGAGGGCTGGAGACTTGAGGAGACTTGCTGTCACTCAAACTCCAGCGGTTACCACCAGGCAACTGGTGTGAGATTCCAAATAATGATAATAATAATAATAATGATAATAATAATAATGATGACTATTCCCATTTACAAAATGACTGGTTGAAGGCATGTCCTGATGTTTGTCTTTTTTCTCTAGTTTTTCCTATATACTAGGCTGTACCATTTACTTTGGTAAATATGGGAATTTATTTTGGTCTCAATTCCCAAATCTGCATTGGTATCATCATAGCCTACTTTATCTGGCTAAAATTATTTGAATAACTTTTATTTGACTAATTTGACTGTTTTATTGTATTTTATAATTTTGTAATCCATCTTTCAACTGCATATACCGATTTTTATCCTTTTTCTCTCAAAGTGCTTTTTATTTTGTGTTAGTTCCTTTACCGAACCAAGTTTTGCAAAATTTGTTTTACCACGCATTTCTTAGGGACTGAATTTGAATAATTATTATCGTTGAAACTCAGTGTGTTTTCACACCAATTTGTTACAGGGGGTTGCTTTTACTAGGGATAAAGAGAGAAAAGTCAAATTGTGATCCTGTATATTGGAATGTTTGGAATATATTGGAATGTACGATCGTTACAAATCCTAGATATTACATATTTTTCCTCATGTGTTTGCTTTCCGATAAAACTTGTTTATTTCTTTTCTTTTAACATACTTTCGGCTTTATTACTTCTTTTCTTGTTTATGTTTCACCATCTACAAATTGGATAAAGGAGATGAAAAAGAGCATGGCATCTTACAGCTATGAGATTTTCATCCTTGAGGTGAGGATAAAAGATGCTTCTGCTTGAATGGGAGCAAAATAAACTCAACGTTCGCTATAACTGGCATTCACTCATTCTTTCACCTTCACAAGTTTGAAGTCAAAGATTTGTTATAATAGTACTAGTAGTCGTAGTAGTCATAGTATACAACGGATATTAGTTGTTTCTGTTATTCCATTTACTGTAAATACATTCAATAGGTGATATGGAAATTATCATTCACTCATATTGCAGAAATATATATATATATATATATATATATATATATATATATATATATATATATATATATATGCAAAAAAAGCATCTTCACAGATCTAGCTTGTTCAAGGTAATTTTACAAATGATATTAACAAGAATCTTTCAATTTTCAAGGTTTTAATTATTCCAACCTTTATACAAACTTTTTAAATCCATCGATACAAATAGTTGAAACTGTCACTATGTTTTATTAGTTCTCTCGTGATGTCTTGAATCGAGACCAACATTTTTAATCAGCTTGATAGGGGTCAAGATTTTCTCTTCCTTTCAGTTTCACTGTAGGTCAAAGTGTTGATATTAGTGATAACCTGTAGGCATCACTCATATCATAATAACCAAATGTCAGGTGACAGCAAGTATCATCTTGCAATCAGGAATGTTTTGGAATATGAAGATGAATACCAAAGCCTTACTACTGGAGCGTAAGGAACATTCCCAGCAAAAAATGACGCAGAATACGATGTAAAACACCAGGTTTATTGATTTTGATGAGGTTGGGATAGTTGAATACCAAGGATATGCTGTCGCTCGACGCAAGTATCCCCCCCTTTTGGAAATTCATTTTACGTCGATTTTCAATTATTTTGAAATTATTGAAAAACGAAAAAGAGTTCTACACTTTGATATTCTGTGCATCTCACCTACTCAAAATCAGGCAGAACAGCCTAACATGCTACCATCACAATTTCGAGGGCCTGGTGTAATGTAATGCACTGGAGACTCAATACGTATAAACGGGACATGCATGTGTGAATTATTCAACCAAAGAATGACACAGGACTGTTTTTGAAGATGAAAAGAGAAGCTCTTAGTTTTGATAGATAGATAGATAGATAGAGAGAGAGAGAAAGAGAGAGAGAGAGAATGTCAAACACTTGCACAAACTTACAGCGTATACATACACACACACACACATATATATATATATATATATATATATATATATATATATATATACCTACACACAGGTGTGTTTTGCGTTTGACTTGCGCATATACACATCCACACACACTCAATGTCTTTTTCCCCATACCCAGACATATACAAATCATTATAAATAAAATCTGCTAACGATCCCAAAGTCACCCTCCTAGATTTTGCTGAAAGTCTGGTGCTCCTATACCAAGCTTGTAGAGGAATCTGAGGTCTGTATCAGTTAAACAACACATTGACATATTTACCATCCATCTCTATACATCTGAGAATGATGTAATGATATTACGCATGGTGTAATAGAGTATGAATACCACCCAAAAAAAAACAAACAAATAAAGAGTGCTTTATCTAGCATACTAGTTGAATGGGAGCTCTCAAAGTAAGCATCATCCTCTGATATCTGGGATTTTTAGGGGAAAGTGCATCAAATGCATACGATCTGATTACATTTTTTAATTCTACGGAAAATCTCTAGTCCCAAAGGTGTAACACTGTACAAACCTTATCAAAAGAGCTATAAATAAAAGTTGGACGGAAATGCTCGTTTGTCAAGATGCTTAAATTGAGTGAAATCATAAAGAGCTTATGTTTCAAAAATATCAGAGATAGAGGCATAATATTTTTGTAATGGTATAATGATTTTTTTTCAGCAGATTCTGAGAGAATGTCTTGAGGAGAGTTCTTAAGATTGTCTTGTCTGATATAGAATGAGTTATATGCAAGCAAACACTTGTACAAATGTATAAACATATTTCTTTTTCATTCTTGCGTGAAAGATGCATGAAAATCTTTCACTGATTTCTAGTTCTTACGGAAATTGATTAAAGTCTCTCCGTCGTAATGCATCCCTTTTGTTTCTTTGAAAATATATCCACATCGTTTATTACACAATCCTTTTTCACAGGTTTCAATTGCCTCCCTCTAAGATCTTTGTCAAATGTATCGAAATGAAAATTTAACGCTGTATGGATTTTCTCTTTTGAACATATGAATTTAATCACCCAGTAGGATTTATTTCAATTACAGATATTTGAATTGGCTTTTTTACCCTACAAAATCCCTCTCAATCATTGTTATATCTTGTTTTTTTCTCTGAAAAAAGACAATAACTTTTCTTCTCTTTGAAGCGAATCAAATATTGACAGCATCTCACCAAAGTGCTTCAAATACAAAATCTGTGTGTCCCTAAAGAATATCAAATATCAATTATCTACCCCTCTAAAGCGGATCTTATATTAAATCTCTATCTTTCTCTCCGTAAAAAGATAGAAATATTACCTTAAAACATTATAATTCTGACCCAATATGAAATCAACCAGGGAGAAAGAAAATAAAAAAACAAACAAAATAAAACGATACTGACATAATTGTACATCTAGCAGTCACCCTGATTCGTACCTGGGGGTTAGTCCTGCGTCAGTATACGGTGTACTTCTCATCTGCTCGTAAAAAATGTCTGCATTGAATGCCATCTTTCTCATATTATTCCAATATAAACCTCTCAATCTTAAATTGCGATGTTCCACATTCCATTCCCATTTCAAAAAAGAAAAAAAAATCTGCAATTACGACCATTTCACAATTTATTCGAAGAAAGTCATTTCTATCACCAGTTTTAAATTTTTCATGGTTGTTCTATGATTTTTTTTTCAATTGTTTGATCAATAAAACAATGATTCTCTTACAATTCTTCTGTTTTGTGTATCCATACGTCTAGATTATTTCATTATTTTGAGTTGGTTGCAATGTTTATTTTCGTGTGTGTATTATCACTATCTTCTTTCTATAAATATTCTTGACAAATCATTGTCTAAAAAGCTAATAAAACAGGTATCTCCTAGTAATCATCAAAAAACAAATCTCAGTCACAGTCAATATCGTATACCATTTCCACACGGCAATCAGCCTTTCAAAACGTCAAAAACTGTACCCCTCAATCACGGTCATAGAAATGCAACATTGCTACACATATTTAAAATAATTTCTACCTTTCTTAACTCATTCAACACTCTTTCAAAGATGACAACTATGTGGTTCAGTGCCACTAAAATTATATTCTAAAAAGAGGGAGATTCAAAGCATTTGACTTATATCACCCAAAAGAGATATCTTTGCCCGAATCAAATAGTCGTCATCATCCTTATCGTTACGCCAAGGTATTCATTTGTAGGAAATTGTAGTATCCATATTGGATATCTTATCGATATAATTCTTATCTTAGAGCACAAAACATGTCATGCAATCAGACATATAGAAAGTCACCCTAATAAATACGGTTTTTTTTTCAAAAACACGAAATCATAATCGAAAATACAACAAAAAAAAAACATGTTCCTTCTTTTACTATATTGGGAAAAAAAGGGAAAAGGTAGAAATTTACACAACAGAGAAAAAATCGACGTTTTTTTTTTGGTCTTCATAATGTCCTGTATTCATGTCCGCATTGCAGAAATCGTTGATGAGTTCGTGTAAGTGTTACAGAAAATCATTTCGTCAATGTTACATTCCAATTATTTCCTATCCGAGAATCTGTGTCAATATGGGTAAAGCAATTATAGCAAAAGTGTTATAAAATTGATTTTGTTATCGTTACATGTTTTTTTTTATTTGAGTTTCATTTCTGTCCCTTCAATAAAGGTGCATATATGTGTATGACCAAAAAACCTAACACCCTTTTGATATTGGTTCATTTAATTTGGATCTTTCTTTTTCGTTTTCGAATCAACTGCATTTGGCTTATCTCCCTGTTTCCCTTTCATATTTTAGCCATGATTTCGTTTTTATCTCCCAAAGGACCTCACAATGTAATCGTAGCAAGTCACAATTTGATCATTGATCCATGTTTTGGAGAATCATGACCACAGTGCCAAATTACATTCTCTTTTGTATCACAATAGCTGGTGTCTACCTGTAAACAGAACATGCATGTGCAAAGTGTACGATTGAAGAATCATCCAAGAGTGTTTTCAAAATCGAAAATAGCAGTTTTTATATCTCCCAATAATTCTTGGTGTTTTTTGTTGATCAAACATGGCAAATATGTTCAGTGGAAACATCCTACTAGTTTGTAAAACAAACATACACGTGAAAAATGATAGTCAGAGGGGGATAAAAGCTTCTGTTAAGTCATTGAAGTTTTTGTCATCTGGTCAACATAAAAAAAAAACGTCAAGGTGTCTCCTATTGTCTCACGGTTATGGTTAATATATATAGAGAGGAAAAGGTTAAGAAAACTGAAGTTAAGACTTCATGCTTTTTTAGCTACGCCTGATTAAACAAGCATGCGTGGAGACAAAGAGACGTAGGGCTTTAGACGACCTTGTGTCGAACCCAACTCTACTCCCGACTGAATCGGCCCTCGGCGGAGAACTGACCTCTCATTCTTATGTCGGGTTTCATTAATACCAACCGATCTCCTTTCGAATATTTTTCGGTAAGACACTTTTCACAGATCCTCTTGCTTTTGTTTGAAACAACACATTTGTTCAATCGTGTATTTTTCCTCTTTGCTTCTTTACTTTATCCTTTCTCAAGACAAGCAAATCTTCTTTATTTCATGTTCATAAATTAGCAGCTGATGGTTCCCCCTTCTTCTCCACGCACAATTCTTGATAGATTGTCTTGCGCTGTACTCTTTTCATGTTCCAAAAGGATAAACTAATCACTGTTAAAAGTTTGATTCATCAACTTGATGTTGCAAATTTCATTTACCTATGTTGACCTCTGACCTCTCAGTTCTTGGCTAGCGATTTTGGGGGTTTTCAGCTAGTGAAGAATTCAACACACTCAAACCTGCTCCTTACATATAAACACATACTCACGCATATACGCACATTCACACACACATGCACACACACACACACACACACACACACACACATGTATATATAACTATATTACTGCATAAACACGAGCAATATCCGTCGAGGAGTGTATATACACGTCTGCACACACTCAATGTCCTTCTTGAAAATATACACACATGCAAGCACATGCATTTGAGAACACATACATGCATCTTCTCTCCCTTATGCGCTTATACATCTGTTCAAAATTTTCAGTTGGTTTCATTTCCAAACAGAAACTAATTAAGAAATTTTATTCTGCAGCCTAACTCTGTAATTACATTACCCCCGGGACACTCCATATACGATTAATTGCTTGTTTGCTAAACACCATTTCGGTTTACAGAGTTATTTTTATGGGAACGCTCCATTTTTAGATAACAGGATAACTCTCATCCAGTGGAGGAGGGCAGATAAATTTATGAATAAATTCTAACTTATTTCGATAATATTGATGATTTTAGGTAGTATTTCTCAGAGGCACCCGTGGTTAATGCCTGAAAATCACAATCAGAAAGAAGAACTAGCGAGCCTATGGTATACCATACACTAGTTATAGACAGAAGAAGCTACCTTATCGGTTGCAGGTTAAATATCTATCTATCTATCTATCTATACATATATATATATATATATATATATATATATATATATATATATATATATATATATATATATATATATATATATATATATATATATATATATAAAAACTAAAAAAAGCGACTGGAATACCCAGAGATGAAACCCTTTTACTGTCCCATAATAACAAACACAACCGCATACCCCTTATAACAACCTTCAACAACACACTCCCACCCTTAGCACACATCATCAATAATAGATGGAACATTCTCACGATCAAAACAGATCTAAAAGAAACATTCACAGACCCATGTGTTATTTCCTACCCCAGACCCAAAAACATCAGAGACATGATTAGTAGCAATAATATCGTTAACAATAAAGTAGTACACAAAAATACACCTAGAACAATTAAATTCTGCACACCTTGCAACATAAGAAACAGTCTATGTTGCAACCACCTCAAGTACACCAACACATTCACAAGCACCACCACAAAAGAGAGTTACCACATATATCACAATAGCAACTGCCGCAGTAAGAACATTATATACCTTCTAGAGTGCAATAGATGTAAGTTACAGTACATAGGCAAGTCTGAGTGGCAATTTAATATTACTCAACAATTATAGACATAGGATTAAGTCAAAAAATAATCGTAGCCCACTTCCTGTAGAACTACACTTCCGCACACCTGACCACAATTTTGCCACTGACGCTAGCTTCACCATCATAGAAAAAATAGAAAAAACTACTCCAATTGACATAACTAAAGTTCTAGAAAAACACGAAGACATGTGGATCAACAAACTTAAAACCCTATACCCTAATGGATTAAATACTAAACTGAACAACCCTCACCACACAGAACACTAATACACACAACTCCTACCATTAATATCCTCACACCCACATCTAAGACACATTCAATAATGGAAGCTTCAAAGTCACCTAGACCCATAGGAAAAACTTCACCGTAGCCTGTTATAACCCCTGTCCAAATCATAGCCAAAACATTTTCAGTAACTTTTAAGGTTGATACCTATGTAGCTCCTTGACCCCACCAACCCTTCTACACCATCCCAAACATACCAAAAAATCCACCTCCACAACAGTACCCCCTACCTTGACACACTCTGCCCTCCCCAAGACCAACTGCTGCTGCTGCTTTACCAAAATCCCAATACCTGCTGGTCATTCTTACATTCAGCAGGAGGCCTCTAGTAGCCCTGACAACAAAACTTACCCACAATGCATAGCCCCTGGCAGTGGACTCTGGTTCCACATGGTACATTTTAATTCACACTCACACAACACACACCACTGATGATGGGAAGAATCCCGAAACATGTATGGACTATTGACATATAAGGATTAATAAACCTTACCACCAAAAACTTCACTCCTGAGTCTGTCTCACTCTCTAAAGTACATATTATATATATATATATATATATATATATATATATATGAATATATATATATATATGAATATATATATATATATATGAATTGTTTTTCTTTAGTTGAATAGAATGTGCAATGTGTAATGAGCTGTTGAAAAATCTTCACTCATACTATAATCGCTCTGCTAACGGCACTGGTCGCTCTTTTTAACTAAGATTTACATCATACATTAATACATATGCACATATTTGCTGTTTATTTTATCACACACACACACACACACACACGCTTCCTAAACGTATACATAATCAAACACACACACACACGCACCTATATATACGTGTGTGTCTATATATATATATATATATATATATATATATATATATATATATATATATATATATATATAAAGTCAAGGAAGCTTTTGTTGGGATCATCAGTTCTTTATTATTTGAATGGTCTGGTGATTTTAAAAACAAAATATTTATATTAACATGGCACCTCTGCAGTGTTTATCAAACACCATTTAAAAGAAAAGAGATTTAAATTACTGTACAATTGATTTTATATCAAATTAAAACTTTAGAAAACAGCTTAGTTAAGTGTGTTAGTACTATAAACTGTAAAGACATCAAAAGAATGAACACCTATTGGATTTTCATACATTTTATGTATCTCATACATAACTTTTTTATTCTTTCATCTATTTCAAGTCCTACATTTCATACAATGCAATGTTATAAAATATAATATTGTCTGGTTCAGATGTCACGCTCTATATGTGGATGATTGCGTTCCTATTAAACCTACCTAATATAAGTAGTCCAATTCTCATGGGCAGTACCATAGATTACATGTTCTAAAGCTTCCTCCAATAGAACTATCCTGAGATTTTAACACTTTCAGTACTTTTTTGCTACATACGACAATTTTCCTTTTTCTTTCAACCCATTATATATCTAAGTGCATGCAAATACATAATCCATTTTTCCTCTCTCATCTGTGGTCTCAAGATAATCTCTTTCGATTAAATAGGTTAGCAAATATTTCTGTATTTGATTTCATTCAAACAAAATTTCATACTTTTCAAAAAACAGTACCTTTGGTATATTTTCTATATTCGTATGTAATTTCATCCCTCAAAAAATGGGTACTACATTGGAGAATGGGACTGTCAGAGAATTAGGAACCTTGAAAAAGTTTCACAAATTCACTATTTCTTTCCCATTAACTTTGTCACACGATGATCTGTAGCTTTTATTTTTTATTATCAATGTTGTTTTTTTCATTGATACATGAACAGGTTTTTTTCATCATCATTTAGAAGTTATCATAAGACTTATCCTATCAATTTGCTTTGTGTCAATTTGATTGGATCATTGATTCAATAACTGCAAATCAATTATTTATCAGATGATATTGGATAAAAAATATAAGATACTTTGCTGGAACTTTTCAGACCTTCCTGCCAATGATAGATCAATATGAAATGAGTATTTAGTCAATTAAGTTACTTTTTTGACATTTGGCTAATTGCTCCCAAATAGTTATCCAAACTAGTGTTGATGCGAAATTTCTAAGGATTTTCTGGAATTCCAAAGATTCCAGTAACTTCAAAAAATCTTTATCTTCACTGTCAGAAAAGAAATTGTCAAGAACCTGTGATCCTGATCATCACAACTGTGTTGAGCTCAATATACAATTGATATCCCGCTATTCCTGACAAACCGAGCAAAACTTTATATGTATCAAGTACATTTTGCTTTAGTATAAACAAAGTACATAAATTTAGTTTGATATACGACCACAACGTTGGGGAGCCCAATTAAAATCAAACTTGTTACAGTAATAATGCTGTAACAAGTTTGTAAACCAATTCAACACTGATGGTAAAACTAAATCTGCACGTAATTCTCAAAACCACTAGTTTAACAATATCACTGTAACTGTTATATCATTTTAGAGATTACAACGTATATTCCATCATTGAATTAATTCTCCAGATCTATAGCTATTGGAAAATCACATCCGATATGATGAGCTAGCTGTTGCTAATTACTTTCTGAAAGAATGTTGTCGGTTGAATTAGACCTACACAAATTACTCAACCCCCTCTGCTGAAAGCAAGGCGCAGCTCATCATTAGCAATTGTTATACATTTCGTGATTTCATTGTTTACTTATTTTAACGAATGGAAGTTTCTTAATGTATTCTGTTGGAGATGGGTCTGTTTCCATTGTGTACTGAATTCATCCTAAAGAAGCCAGTATTCATGTGTATATCACCCCCGAGGTCATAAAACACATTTCGAGTTATACATTAGTAGAACATCCATTTCTTAAATATATCAAGATGTAACGAAATTATTGCCTACATTTTCAATTTATTTGGGAAAACACTTATAGCAGTGATTACAGATACACACTTATTAAAGTACTCACGTTCACTTTTGATAACTATATTCCAAACGTCAACAAGGTTTTTCATGATTAGATTTGTAAAATTTGTTTCGATTCTGACCTGAAATAAGAAACTAACTGATCTCATTTCTCACAGTAAATTGTTTTTTTACCCAATGGTTTTTCCAAGAATTCCTGGTACCATGATTTTTTTTCATGTTATATTCTGTAAGTTGTTCTAATAGTCGTAGAGATTACCAACCATTTCTCACGTAAAATATGTACACGTAAAATATTTCTCACGTAAAATATGCACCCGAGAAAAAAAGTTTAAAACTTGTTTAAACGAAATAGTTGTCAAAAAATTTGTTATTGTTGAGGAGAAAGGTAGGAAAGATCTGCTGATAAATCTATACCACTAAACTCCATAGGGTCAGAAAAATTTCCGAAATTTCAAAAAAAAAAAAAAAATTTTCCGTGCACCTTTATCAAAAATGTCTTTCTTTACAAAAAATTCCATTTTAGATTTCGAAAATATGATTTGCGTCCCACTTTTAATATTTTGATGATTCATTTGATTTACATTGAAGCTTTCATTGCTTTCTTTCCTCTCAATTTACAGTTGGGGCCCGGAGAACTTAATTATGCTTACCCTTTCAGTAAAGATACGTCGGAACAGCTCGAACGGAACTCAAACTCTACTATTTGAAAGACAGAAAAATTAAGTAAAACATTTTTCTTGTTTGCAACTTGTTAATTTGTTCAGATTTATTCAATGTTTTTAATTGTACATTCTTTATTCTTTCTGTATTGTGTCTCAACCGAAATTTATTCCCAAAAGATAAATGAAAACTGATTAATTTTCACACTCCAGTCTAATTTGGATTTTGGATGGCAACAAGAACAACCCTAAAGAATTAGAGTAAACCGTTTATCGTGAGTCCAGTCCGTACGATAAACCAATCAATAGATAGAATTAGTATCACCTTACCGTGATCTCATATCATGACTAAATGATCGGATGGCAAACCAGTTATCGACTGAGCCAAACTGACAAGTCTTACATATCTAGGGAAATTTATATACAAGGAAGTAGAATGCAGTTTGTCACAGCGGCTCTCAAACTCGTTGAATATATAGGTGTAAAGAAAAATATTACTGATTGTATTTATCTTATATTTTCCTCTTTACTTCTTCATTGTTTTTCCCCTCAATACTGTCCCTTTGATAAACGGAATCTTGCCAGTGGAAATATCGAGAAGTCGTAAAATGAAGTTTGTGAAAGAACTAATTTTTTATCTCCTTTTCATTGATCATCATCAATGAGAGAAAAAAGATCGTGATATTTCGTTTTATGCCGATGAATTGAAGAGAAAATCGAGTTGAATCGTGAAAATAACAGATGTTTGATACGAGACAACAGTGTTTTTTTTTCAGTTAAATAGAATACTGCCCAACAAAAGCAAACATGGATTATTTTACTTAAGGTCTGCAAGTGGGTAAATCTATTAACACTCGCTTGTCATAACCCTATTAAGAAGGTTAATGCGATAATGTTATATTGTGATAATTGATGGAGTGATAACAATATGTTTTCAATTGTTTTTTCTCGCTGAAGTTTTGTCATTTTTGCAAGGTTTATTAAAGAGATGATGGAATTATTTCATCTCACGAATAATTCATTTACATGAAATCAGACTTTTGATATTATTTACAGGGATTGATACATGATAGGAAGAGGGCAGACACCACAATATTATGTTCCAAATACACAGCAAATCAAAGATTATTTTACCAACAAAAAACAAACAACGTGAGCTGACATCATTTATCAGCAGCAATTTTTGTTACCTTCATACATACGAATATAGACAATATATATTCGCTGTATTGTCTAAATATTAGTGTATGTACTGTGCGTAGATCTGATGATATTTGCATCGTATTTATCAACTGAAATAAGTATAATTGGCAAATTCTCAGAATAGCTCATTTGCATATATTCTCTACGAGGGAAATAATGATACGTTTGTTAATGATACCAAGATTAGACATAACATCATACAGTCGACCATAATCAACTAATTTTTCAGGTGGGCAGAGGAAGGTATATTATAAGTAGCAGTTTCAGGTCATGTCCTTCTGAAAACTCAATTTGAAATAGGATATATAATATATATTCTTTGTATCATTCCAATAGTATAACATATATTGGGAGTACAAAATTGACAGGATTGTTCGTTTGCATATATTTCATGTAAGATGAAGAGTAATTGAATATGTGTTTCAGAAATATCTTAATTAAGCATAAACAAATACCAACATAAAACAGGAGCACACATTAATTTATCAGCCGGAGATTCGGTTAGTTTCTCACCTAAACTCCGTTAATAAGACAATGTCACCAGCTTTTAAAGATTTTCTTTCTCTTTTATGTAATTTCGGAGAATTGTGTCTTGATTTCTCCATTTTGGAATGAAAGGTTTCCATTTATCATTCTTGTTCCAATTGTAGACCTTTCTCAACAAGGATTGCAACTTCAGCACCCTCTATGAGACGCTAGATTTCCCGAATCGTGACACAAGAATATGTTATTTTTCTCATATATGAATTATAATAACAGAAAAAAAACAGTTTTGGCAATTTCTAATATTACACAGATAGTTGGAAAAGAATATCGTTATAGCCGGAATGAGCACAATCCAACACTGGTTGACATTATGTACATTTAGATCAACCAATTTTCTGATTCAACCAGGCAGATGATTCCACTGAATCTCTTCTCCTATCACTTCACATGAATGAACACTATAGGGCCAAGCACTATCATACCGGCACTATTATGATTCAGTACCACATATCCCGGATATGTTTGTGTTTTATTGGTTGGCTCGTTTTTGGGATGCCTTGATTCAATACCCCCAACCATATTGGACTGTTTCATTTCAAATAATTAGAATCAGACTCTGAGTATTGTACAGACAGATGGATAGATATCATATTAGTTATATCAGGTTCAGCGCGGGCGCAAACCCTGTACTATTCCTCGACCAAATTTTCAAAATTATTTTGCTAGAAAGAAGCCTGAAGTTCCATTAATAATCATACAAAATTCAGTAGGAACATATAGTGTGGTTCCTAAGTTACGCTGTCACAGAAAAACGTACATTTGGATAACTATAGCAGAATTACAGGCTGATCGATCAATCCTTCTGTCCCAAACTGGAACATTTATTCAGAGCAATGGGAAATGATTCGAGCACATTTGTAAATACCTTGGCCCTTAAGTAGAGATTCAACAGAATCATCTGCCTGGTTGAATCAGAAAATTGGTTGATGTAAATTTAGATAATTCTAACCAGATACCGCTCCAACATTCTGTTTAGGACAAAGAGCAGTGCCTTTCGAACTGGCGAATGATTCACCGAATTTGGAAGGAACTATTTTGGAGGCATATATATAAATGAAAGTAAAGGATTGAACGAAAGATGACTGAAAAATAAAGGGTGAATGACCGAATGTATTTAGATATTGATATTTTCAATACTTGAAAAAGTAGTATTTGCAGTTATCATCATCAATAGTATTTAATTGTCCTTTAAATATACATCTTGCCCAGTTTTTGTCACATCACTCTATTTGGGCGTCGCGAAGCTGATATTTTCTGAAATTGGCAGGCAATTCCAGCACTGGCGCCTCGGTCCCCGCCAGGGATAGACATCACTCCTCAATCCATGCTGAAAAAGCCAGAAAATGGGGTGGGAGTGGGGGCTGAACATGATTTTCCCATGCATGTGTTGCACACTTCTCAATTTGAAGGTCTGTCTCTTGTTTGGGTTCCATGTTTCAGCTCCATAGGCGACTTTCGAGAGGATGCATAGGTTGTGTGCTTTTTTTTTTTTTAGAATTGATGGAATCGTCTTGTTTTATAAGGTTGAACTTGTTCTACCAAAGGCTTGCCATCCTATCATGATTTTTTGCTTGATTTCTTCACCTTTTGTGGGTTTCATCTAGATATTTTGTCCTAGGTAGATGTAGTGATCTACTTCCCCCAGTATTGCATTTTACAGTAGTGTTTTTACTCTTGATGTGGTTCTTGTACGTGGCCTTTTTTTCCTACTGAAGTATATGTGGAGGCCAGTTCTTCAGCTTTCTTCGTTTAGTTCAGCTCGCATTAGTTGGAGCTTCTGTAGGTTCTTCACGAAAAGGACAATGTCTTCAAATCTGAGGTTGCTCAGATATTCACCGTCTATTTTGATTCCAGTTGGCCTTGGGATATCATCTCGAGGCAGACTGGGGAGAGTTTTGGTGAGCTTGTATCACTTTGGTTCAAAGTTCGTTATGTAGCCCGATATAGGAGTCGCTGTGACTGTATATATGTTGCAGTACTCGGACGTATACAGGGTCAACATTTTATAGAATGATGGCCTTCATGACTACGGGAATTTCCAAACAGTGTTGACAGCTAGTGGCATTTCTTTTATTCGGCTGCTTTCTCTTTCAGCTGATTTATTGAATGGAGATGGTCCATGGTCCAGTAACTTTTAAATCTAGCCTGTTCCTGGTGTTTTAGTGATCCGGTTGGTAAAGATTTTTTTGAAAAAGTTGTAGATGCAGTTGTCGAGGTCTTTGGGGTTACCTTTTTTTTATATACGAGCAATATGATTACCGAGTTCTAGTCTCACTTTTAGACACAAGTTGTATAGAATTGCTAGTGTGTTTTCATTGACGATTTCACCTGCTTTTTGGGATACATCGATAGTGACATTATCTGGCCAAGGGGCTATTCCTTTTTTTGTTTGTTTGATGGCTTTTTTTACTTTCCATGGCGTAACTTCTGCGAAGTCCTTGGACTGATTGTCTGCGTCTTGCGCATCCTGTTCGTTGTTTTGTTGTCCATGTCTTGAACAGTAGAGTTCTTCGTAGAATTCTTGGGTGCGTTCGACAATTCTGTCTCCGTCTGTTGTTGTCTTCGAGTTTGTTAATTATTTGTTACAGTCCTATAGCGAGAGCTTCATTCATTGCTCTGAAGAGGTTGTTATTTTGCTGGTAATGTTCTCTTCAATAGGGATTTTATATCTGTTTACAAATTCTACTTTGAAGGATCAGGTGAGTTCATTTGGTACATTGAGCGGTTGCAGTTTGGTGCTAAACATTTTTCTGCCGTGTTAATTGGTGTTTTGCATGCATCTTACTTTTTACCATTTTCTGGTCGCTTCCTATGTTCATTTGGTTAACAACTTGGACGTTTTCGATGGTGTCGCTACTGTCAGTTACGATGTAGTCTATTTTGTTTATGATTTTGTGGTTGGGGCTCTTTCAAGTCAATTTTCTATTGGGTATCTTTTTGAAAAATTTATTCATGATTTTAAAGTTGTTTGCGTTGACTAAGTTCACAAGATTTTCACATCTGTTTCTTTCTGTATTTTGAATCGGAATTGGCATATGCAGTGCTCATATCCTTGTATTACCGGTGTGTTTTATGTATCTATTGATGACGTTGAACTATTTTCAAATATCTTGTATTTAAGACTTCAAATCGTCGGAGAAGTTGTCTATTCCTTGCGAAGTGAGAGCGTAGACCTGAATGACATTAAGCTTGTACCTCTTTGGGAGTTGTATGTCGACGCTGGCCACGCAGTTTGAGACAGCTTTGGAGCCTACCACGTTAGATTGAGGTCTTCGTTGCTGAGAAAGCCTGCTTTTTTTTTACTTTCACTTTTCCATAGTTGTAGAAAATATGTTTACCTCTCAATTCTATTTGTTCTTCTGCTCTCCTCATTTTGCTAATGCTGATGATGTGTATTTTGATGTTTTTAATTCTGTTTTCTAGATTGCTTAATCTGTTGAGAGTCTTCTGACGTTGTTTGTGCTGATATATAATGTTGTTCTCTCGGTGAGGGTTTTTAGGCTTGGCTTTTGTGGTAACCATTTACAATAGAAAAAATATCTAAAAATTGAATCCAACGTTTCAAGAATATTTACTATATTTATGAAAATTGGTGAAATTCGAAAGATTTTTCAGTGTTAATTTTCTGTCACTCCTTCAGTCACACAATCGAAACTATCAACATAGGTTTCTTCAGTTTTTGAGTTGTCTAGCTGGCTTGTTATGTATGTATGTAGGTAAGTATCACACCACATCAATGAAGATAGGGGGCTAGAAGTTCCAACAATTACTCCTTATTAAATCTAGAAAAAAGTTTTTAAAATTACTCCTCTGAACGGTTTCTTGTTCAGAAAGCAAGAATAGCTTCATTATCGGACGCTGTATTCTGGTATTAATGTTTTTTCTCTGCAAATGGATATCTCTGCTTGATGGATAATTTACGAGTCATTGTAGTCGGATATGCTGGGAGCAACAACGTGATGGTAACATTGTCATCACAAATTTAAAGAAAGTTCAGTTGTGCATTTTTTTATGACTGCTTAGTATCGAAAAGTAATCAACTGGTAATTGAAAAGTCTGAAAACTACAAAAAGTGAAAAATAAAACAAAGAATTTTGATGGTACCAAATATCGAAATCAGTAGATAAAGAAACATTGGAGGTCTATAATTTGCCCGAAAAAGATTTTATGGTTCAAATAATCTGATGAGTGAATTTTGTTCTCGGGACTCTGTGGTGGAATGTAAGACCATAAAAACTGAATGGACACTGTCCTTAATCATCATTTATATAAATACCAAGACACTGGGATAGACAAAAACGCAGAGAGAAAGTTATGGATAGACCTATTTAAAAAAAAAGACGAATTAGATTAAAATAAGATGGACGGATAATGGATAGACGAAGGTGCAAATATAGATAAATATGAATGACGTATTTGGGTGGGTGGGTAAGTTTGGTTGAATCTTTCCCATGGTTGGAAGAGGTTAGAAATGAATTAGTAGCAAATCTCCTGCATTATTCTCCCAGCATTGTAAGACATTTAGTCGCAATTTTTAGTGATAGGGAAGAATATTGAAAGATCAAAAATCCTAAACAGACAGTCAATGAACAGCCACATAGAGTTTGGATGTATATCTTTTTGATATTCTGAATATGAAACACTATGGTTAAATGGGATAGGCAAATAATGAGTTTTGTAGTCAATGGAATTATTTCGGCCCGAGGGAAAGGTTAGTTGAGATTCAGCCTGTAGCGAAAGAAACTTGCCTCTAGCAAGTGAGCCCAAATGAAAACAGTGAGGGAGAGCAAAAGGAAAGGGGAGAGAGAATACAAAGAAAGGCAGTTAGAAAAGTGTCGATGCTCTTTGCTTTGAGGTTCCAAATATATCAGCAGTCGTGATGGATTCACCCGACTGAGATATAATTGGTTAGCACAGAGAAATGTTATGCATCTTAAAGCATTGATGGACTTGTCAGTGTTTGTAGTTGAAGAATACGAGGTATCCCTTCTATAAATTTCGTCCAGTGTCATTAATATGAAATTAACAAGGTACCCTTGGGTTTTGAAAAAAAGTTCTATGGAACAAAACCTGGTGAATACTCATGATACATGAGAATTTTATGGTTACTATCGCTACGTTCATCGGCATTCCCCTCTTACGGATCAACAATTGCCGAGGGCTGAAATATATATTGATAATGAATCCATGTTCCAAACTCATTTCTCCCTCTTCTTCTTCTGACATCAGATTTCATCAACCCATTTGACATCTGTACTGTGTGCAAATTTGATATCTTTAACAGATTCTTTCCCGTAATCTTTCACCAATTATGACACGAGGATCTTTAAAACATTTACATTCATATTGGTTTTCTTTTTTCCTTAGATGTTAGTTTCTTCTCCATTATTTAGTTTGTACCTACGTGACTTCAAGAATCATCTCTTATCTGATCAAAATATGGATCATTTCCTGTTGTGCAATATTTTTATGTTGATTTCGAAGTGCCAATCTACTGTTCGATGAGTCCATGTGACAGAAGCTGCTTCCATCCAAATTGCTTCAGATAGTCACTCGAATTCAAGTATTTGACATCCTATGTTTAACACACGGATTAGCGAGAATGCATACCTAGTAACTCCTTCAATCGATTATTTACATATGTGACTGAACGCTATTTTTCGTTCTTGAACTTTTATATCTCCCTTGTCAAACTTGAGAATGCAAAAATGTACAACACATTCTGAAGGAAAAATTAGCGCTCCTTGCATTAGGGCCAGCTCAAACTCTTATCAGAACGTAATCCATAACTGATTCATTTCCTTGAACATAAAGCATGAAGTTATCACCAAAAGCAAAATATGTGTCTGTTGAGTTTAAGTTCATCATTCACTATATTCAGCATCTGCTCAGATTTACCTTATATACCTTTGAAATTGATCAATTTCTGACCAGGAATTTTTTAATTTCGTACAGTATGCAATCTCGAATTGAATTATTTTTTATTCCTGTATTTCTCAAAATTGGATCAATTTCTGTTAATTTTTTAAGGATACTATTTCTATTTGCTGTACTATAAAGATTTATTTTATTTTCATACTTGGCAAAATTACATTTAAAAAGGTGATACATTGTATCTTTGATGAGTACATGAGTAAATATCCAAATTCACCGATCAACATGGAAACTTTATACATCCCTTATTTCTAGTTGTTGGTTTGAATGCCATTCATGTCGTAGGTTCAGGTATTTCTTTTGCCGATCGGTTGTCTGTACATTACCCGTATACATCACACACACACACAAACACACCCATATATATATATATATATATATATATATATATATATATATATATATATATATATATATATATATATATATATATATATATATATATATATACATATATATTCCGACAAAATGATTTTAAATTGGATTATTTTATATTGTATGTCTATTTGAAATGATCTTCCGCTATCGTTTGAAATTGTTTATCTTTTTCCGTTGTCCAGGCCAAATGATACATCCATCTTGTAAAAACAGTATGTATTTCAAATAAAATTTCAAGATAATATAATGCAATTTATAATAATTTTGTCGGATCATATATTCATTTTTAATAATACATTTGTCTGTGTTCAAAGAGGCAAATAGATCTAATACTTTATACACACACACATACACACATATATATATATATATATATATATATATATATATATTTGTGAGTAATTACATCAATATGTCCGAAGCCTAATGTTGACAAAATCATTTATTCCAGGCAGTGAATATGTTTTCAACGTAATGTTCTCCCAAGTCAATGTACTTGAATAACTGTTGGGTATTAAAAAATCAGTCAGAAAAAATCGATATTCAGCTAATAACTGTATATAAGGCTAGAGGCTTATTGTTCCATCCTTGTATATTTATAAATACATGAGGATATTATATCTTCATAAGCAGCATTATCATCAGTCAATATTAATCCATTGGTGGACGAAAGGCGTTTCCCATCTTCTTCCATGACGAGCTCAATTACATTAACATATGCTATGTCCAAAAGGTAAACCTTTCTATGACACTCTTCTATCTCATATCTGGCCTTCTCTACGCGTTTACTATTCTCTATGTGTGTGTATGAGTGTGTGTGTGTGTGCGTGTGTGTATGTATGTGTGCGTGTGTGGAATTAGATAGGTAAATTTTGTAATAAGAGTTGTAAACATTTTTAAAGAAAGTGTAAAAAAAGAAAAGCCAACCTTTTTGATTATTGTTTCGAGGTATTATAGTTGTTAATAAGTCTTAACTAGTTTTGTGTATGTCTTCAGAAGGCTGATGTGAGTCTGTATCTGGTCATTATTTTCCATGTCCAGTAAAAGGGGTTAAACTCAGTTCATTGGTGTATCAATCTTGATTTGGATGTAAATCCCATGGGTGTAATGATATTCCAGTTGTTGGTGAGTTTTTTTTTTAAAAGGGGGTTCATCCCTGAAAAATCTCTTTAAAGTAGAGGGGATGAGGTATCAATGTGTGTGTTCATAATGTAGTTGAATTGTATTTCAGTATAATTGCCAATCCGTGTAGTAAGTGATAATATGAATGTGTATATATGAGAGAGAGAGAGAGAGAGAGAGAGAGAGAGAGAGAGAGAGAGAGAGAGAGAGAGAGAGAGAGAGAGAGAGAAAAAAAAAAAAGAAAAAAAGAAAAAGGTGAAGTGTCAACTTGTGTGGATATATGTATTCACAGTTTAGTTGAATTTTATTTTGGTATGATTGCAGTTTTGTGTAGTGAGTGATAATATGTGTGTGTATATGAGAATATCACTGTATGTAAATATGTGTGTTCAAAGTGTAGTTTAATTAAATCTTAGCATGATGGCAGATTTTTGTACAAATTGTTGATATGAATGTGTATGAGAGATTGGGAATGTTGATTGATGTAATGTAGGGAAGAAGTTTATAAAGGGGTCTATTGGATAGGCGGTTAACTTTGGGATGTTGTGAAAAGGAAAGAGTGCTATGTTCTCCAGGGGAATCAGAACTGAGGCTCCAACTCCAAATTGGAAAATCTGTTTGAATTTGAAGTAAGTTTTAAAGTATAAATGGAATTTGTGTCCCTTTATCTTTAGGCAAAATTATTGGTGTTCATTTTGTAGAAAAAGAAAGCTAGAAATCTCAGCTCTAGTGGGAAACATTGAAAAATATGGGAACTAACTTTGAGCATCTTTATTGAGAGATCTCTGATCTGTTGTCTATGTACTGTTATCCTATCCTCGAGCTGAGAAGTTTCCCAAATGTATTCTTTCTTGCAACCTCGACGAATATTTGCATAGATGATGTTTTTTTACGAGACAAGAGATGTTGGATTTGATTTTAAAGTTTGTGCAACTTATGAAATTATATTTATACCCTTTTATCAAATGTGTGCATGAGCTGCAATTTGATCAATTGCATTTGATTATCTTTCCCTTTGATTCTCTTCTCTCATAGTGAGTGGTTTTGTTAATAGTTTTCCTTTAAATGTAGAGGTTGTCGTTTACTCTTGATTATTAAGGAGTTAATGTTTATTTTCTCAATGCAGGGGTCTCTTTTCAGGATATGAATATCTCGAATTCTTTTTAAAAATCCTTTGCATAAAGGGTCATGGGTGTTGATGAATGGGATAATCGTTGTTTTGTTGAGTCCAGTGTTTACTGCTAGTAATTGCTGGGTCATCTAGTTGTGTTACTTTTTCAATTCAAACTCTAATTAGTTAAAAGAAATAGTTTTGTTTACGTGGGCATTTTTTTTAGTTCCCCGAATCTAAGATTCAGAGTACACTTCTCGGATATTATCGTTTTCAAATTTTGGGCGAAGGAATATCGCCCTTTGAGTGTTCAGGTTGACATGAAAAAGATTACAGTCAATTGTTGTATAGTGTATGTCGGTTAGGATTTCTCTTGTTTTTTATTTTATTTTACAGTCTAAAAATAGAATCTCGTGCTCGTTAAATTCCATTGTAAATTTTATGCAGGCTATTTAATATGTGATGTAAATGTAAGAGTTCTTATCTTGATTTTTACCATATTGAGAAACAGTCGTTTAAAAGCAAGTCCTCCATTTTTTGAAAATATCTGAACAATCAGTTTTTCATATAAAATTGTTCTTCTCGATAGCCAATTGTTGATATTAATATGGGTGTAAATTTAGTTCTCATAGCTGTTATCGTAGGACTGACTGGTGTGATTCTTTAAAATGAATTGTATGGATTTAAGTATAAACTTTTTTTTTATCAAATCTGTTCAGTATTTCATTGGGTATTTATCAAGCCAGGATTCTAGCGACTCTAGTCCTTGTTTGTGGTTCATGTTCAAGCATCAGGATACAACATCTAAAGGGGCTGAGAGGGTACTGTTCCCATTTATTTTGGACACTTTTGGAAAAAAAGCTCAGTGTGTCTTTCGTGATTTCAGTATATTGTCAAGTAGATTGCTCTGTCTACTGGTTAAGCACGATGGTCCTGCTTTCAAATCTTTGTCATTTGGTATACAAATCTCTAGTTCTGATGATTTTTTCATAGTCTATTGTGATTTCACTACTATTGTGAGCATCTGATATATATATATATATATATATATATATATATATATATATATATATATATATATATATATATATATATATATATATATATATATATTTGTGTGTGTGTGTGTGTGTGTGTGTTTTTTTAATTCTCCTCCACAATTACAAGAATATAAACCATCAATAAAACGGATACAACCTAAAAATGAACGAACTCGTTAAATAATAATTCCGAATATGGATGGCGTGAATATATATTCATGTCACTGTAAATACATATTTACCTCATAGGTGACAATTCCCATTGGGATATCTATAATCTGATTAAAATATTTCATCACGTATTTTGAAGTCACATTCCCAATAAGATGACTAACGATCTCCTCAACAGTGAAGCACATAAACTAAGTCGTGTCTCTTTCGTTTTACACAAAAAAGTTTTAGAGTTAGTAAACCCACTATATTCACTATTTTCCCCTACAAATTCTAAGTCAACGAATTAATTCAATTTTTTGATGAAATTTTCACGAAGAATCTTTATGTAAAAAGTAGTAAAGTAGAACGTTGAGATATATTCAACCAGCGTGAGGGTATTTATAATATATATTTCTATTTAACGCGCATAGAATTATTTATTACCCAAAAGAGATTTTAATTACTATATAATTTTCTCTTCATATGGAATTTTTGTATTTGATTTTATATTGAATTAAAAATTTTAGAAAACAGCTTTGCTGTGAGATTTAATTCTACAAACCCAACATGCTGCAATGAAGGGAGCACTTATTTTATTTCTTTTTACAATTTTATGTTTTTTATGTATCTTATACATAATTGATACCTTCGTATTTTTTCACCTAGCTTTTCACATAATCAATCAGGATCATAACAAACGCATTTCAAAGTTCCAAAAGATTTGCAATATATTTTTCTCATTCGTAGATCCGAATAATCTCTGTTATTTGTTAATCATTTGACATGAAATCAAAATATATAATGCTTTATAAATCTTTTTTAACAATGTACTGTAATTCAAACATTTTTGTTCTCTATGATCATGAACTTTAATAGGAGTTTTCATCACAATATCTAGCATACCTGATGATATGTGGCCAAAATCTTTATCACATAATTGCAAGGTCTTGAACTTACATTTTGGAATTTTAATTTATACATCTCTACCCACGAAAAATTTTTTTATTGTTTATAATTGAACGCCCTATTTTGTATCAATGATTTTAATGTATATGTTAGTAATGGTTTATTCTTTTTATTTTTCATTTGTTTGGCAGTGTTTGTAAGGTGTCCTTGTGACTAGAGCTCTCAAGTAAATTCATGCAAATTCCTTTATTCTCCTAAACTCGACGCAAACATTATGAGGTTTACTTTTCTCCGTCTTCATTGATGATTTATATAATGCCGTGTCAATCATTTATAATATATTCAAACCACTGATGTAAATTTGTTTATTTTATAAATCAATTCATTTTGTAACAATATTTTTAAAGCTATATCTTTCAGTATCTTCTCCTTCGTTTGATTCAAAAGTTTCCTCATGTAATCAAAAGATCTGGGAGGATCATCATTTATACACTTTTGAACCTTATTTCAAAAAATTTTCACATGAAATAGCCAATACTCTCTTATTCCTATTTATGAGAGAACGATCAGGGCGATCTCCAGGATGGAGTAGGGGAGGGAAAGGTATTTTTCATCACTTTAAATATTTCGTCTGTAAGAATATATAATACGTATGGCACTATTACTATCATCTTCCTTTTGCTTCTTTTTTTAGCATTGCTTAATCTATTTCATCTGAGCTATCACATCAATTTTCTCAGAATTTCCTAATAATTTGAATTGAAAATGATGAATCGTAGCATACTTCTTCAAAATGGTCAATTATATGTTCATAATCCTTATCACTAGTCCTGTGTATATTCTTACCCACGTAATGCAAATTACACGTTTCACACGGCAACAGGAAAATAGGATTCTGTGACTTACATGGATATCTTTTTCCAGAATGCTTACAATTGATTTGTATTTTTTGTCGGGATTGATATATTGCAAGGCAACATAAATTCTTCTTCCAAGTGAGCCTCATTTGTCATTATGGAAGAGGGAGTCCCTACTCCTGTACTCCAAGTGACAACAGCAGTACCCTGTCAGGATTTACTGGACCCCCGAGCGGGAACTGACCAATCCATGATTTACTTGACCTCTTAGGGTAACTCATTAGTTCTGAGGGCTACTCAGCTCTAGTTTGCGATGTAGTATCGACTGGATAATTTTCATATTTTTTTCCCTTAAATTTGCCCAAGCCTCAGTGTCTTTGGTAACAGAAAAAAACTCTCAAATTAGGGGAAGGAAACGTAGTCCTATGTTTATTATATGTCAGCTGTTTAGGCTGAGTAATACATTCATCGTGTAACGATGGGAGATGATTTCAAATAAGAGTTTCCAGATAATATAACAACACACACAAACACACACACACACACACACACACACACGCATACATATATATATATATATATATATATATATATATATATATATATATATATATATATATATATATATATATATATATATATATATATCGACTCTTTCCAACAATGTAGAGTGATTCAATGAAATGTGTGAAGTCCTTGGTGTGTGATATCAGGGAACATCAATTTGCCCGCAGATGGTTGTCTCTAAAATATAGAAAAAAAGGAAACTTCCTGAAGCAGTATATTTTAAGATGACATTGATATATTGAGTCGAGTAATGAATCCGAAACTATCATTGTTAACACATTGACTGCAAATAAGTGCCTTTAATCATGTAATGAATAACTACTTGTAACAAACCCTCAATAAAAGTGAACATAAAATGCTCCATGAATGTACAAGTTGGATATAGATATAATCGTTTGATATGTAGCATTTATCTTCATACTTTTCTCATTACAACAGTTTCTTTTCTGTCATTACAACTATTTGCTCAATCTCCAATTATGTTGCTAGTGGGTCTGTCATGTGAACTTTAGAATCATACGTGCCAGAATTTGGGAACTTTAATAAATGCTGTAAAATTCTAATTGAAACGTCGGATTGTTGATTGAACTCTACTGTCGGTATTATCATGCTGTCACTTCTGTTCAACAGACGGTCAATGTGTATAAATAAATGGCTGTAGAGTGACGGTAATGGTCCTCGATTTGGCGTGTCAAGTCGTTGTGAGTGGCACATTATAGAAGAAAGGAGTTACAGATTAAGTAAGTAGAAGTTCATCGTTACCATATCAATCAGTTACAAATGCATTTACCATAAGTTATGTAAGATCCATTCTGAGCAAAAAACAAAAACATTATAAACTTCTTCATGTTATAACAATTAACGACTAAAAGAATGAGGTTAACATATATATCCATCTATAACTATAAAGAAATAAAACACTATACATAAGTACTGTTATACTTTTATGGAACGAAACAATATTCATCAATGACAGAAATAAGTATACTAAAGCCAATTTTACCGAAACTAGCTTTAAATATGATGAAAAAAACAAACAAACAAAGGAAAAAAGACAACAAAACAACTGCATTAAACACAGCAACAACGAAGCCGAAGCACAAAAGTCATCTGGGATACAACCTCATCGAACTCACGAAAAATCAACATAGGGAAAAAAATCCTCCAATAATAGAGAGACAGACCACAAACTCAAAGTTAGCTATGGATAATTTTGATAAGTTCAAAACAAAATATTACAATGAAGTAGCCACAAGAAATACTAATGGAGAAAACAAAAATAAACCAGATGGCAATTGTACAAACAGAAATGGATGCTCTTTGCAAAACAAATGTTTCAAATCAGATATAATATATCCGACTGAAATATCAAGCCAAGAAGGATCCTTACAAGTGAAATATTATACAGTAATATTGAAAACATTCTTTAAACTAAGATTAACCTACCATATAACATCATTTAGTCACAAAATTACTAAAACAGTACATCACTATTAATATATTATTAGAGAATAACCGATCGCAACTTCACACTTACAGTAAAATTTTCAAAAAATGTTAAAACAGACATACATGTGCCATAACATTGAAACCTCATGTTACATATACCTAAATGCGAGATTTGAAATCCTCACATCTATTTATAGAATAAACAAAGAACAAGTCACTGAAAAAAAAAGTGATATTAAAGTGCTGACATAGCTCAAAATTTCCATTAAAAACACAATTTTAACATCCCACATACGAGTAAAAAAATTGACCACCACAGCCATCTTATTCCCCTCGTTATTATTGACAATAATCGTAGCAAAATTACTATTACCATTAATACTATTATTATTATTTTATTCTTCCAGCCACTTTAAGAACGACTCAATCACCTTTTCAGAATTATCTTAAACATATATTAACATATCAAACTCAGAAAAATTAAACTAACGACAAAGTTCATGTAAAAGAATTAATCCCAGCACTCGGGAACAGATTTAAGTCGGAATAAAATACCCTCAGAGAGGAAACATATCACGAAAAGCTGATGTTTTAACAACTTATTGATGAAGAGAGTACCTACAGAGTCTCTTCTAATTTTCAATTCATACCTACCAGACTGTTTAAGTATCCCAAGTATTCAAAACAGAAAAACATAACAAGTAGTGATCAACAACTAGATAAAAGAAGAAAAAGAAAAAGAAAAAAATCTAAAAAGAATAAAATAAAGTTTTCTATTCTGAAGAAATATAGACACCCCGTTAAAGTATCTTAAATATAGATCTGAAATAAATCGAATGATTAGCATGAAAAAGTGCCCCCAAAGAGAAACATGAAATTGTTTACAAAGTGAATCCTTTATTTCATAATATTTTGAGGTCTACTCTAAATGAACTAGATGTTTAATCTTGAATGTATAGAGCACTTCATGAAATAACTTAATCTCACATTGGATTTGCATTATATCATATTTTATTGTATTCCTGATTCGTTATATATATATATATATATATATATATATATATATATATATATATATATATATATATATATATATATACATACATATATATATATATATATATATATATATATATATATATATATATATATATATATATATATATATATATCGTTTTTTTACTAATCTAATTAGCCCCCTGTAAGGTTATCAACTCCTTCAAGAGAATAAAGCTCTGTTATGATCCTCACATTTGATATGTTATTTGTATTCTCGAAGATTCAAAATCTGCTATCAATTATTCTATCAAGTTTCACTTCGCAAACGTTATAAATCACAAAAAACATAAAAATGCAGCTGCAACTGACAACTCTATGTTTTTTTATGATTTATAGCTCTTATAAACTTTTCTAATCGTGACTTTTGAGGAGTCATCTAAAAGATTTATGTATACTTTATAAAAGACACAAATATTCCAAAAGTTAAAAGAAAGCGAAAACCAACGATCTTTGAAGGTTCTGTGCACAGGAAAGTCACCTTAAATGTGGAATGTTGTCTCAACTTTTCAATTGAGATCAGGATAACCACTCAGGGTATTATCTTGGGATTTGGTAAATCAATTAAGAAAAAATACACGTCTTTGAATTCATAGTTCTTCTTGAGGAATATATCAATGGGCCACAACAACATAAGCTCGAAAATTACAAATCACTGCAAGTCCAATGTTCAAGTCAGATACTGAGGATTTTCTGCCAATTACGGCATACCTGACTAAGTTGGGATTATCCTCATCAGGAATCATGGGATATATAAAGAGGCCTTTTTAGAGGTAGAGTCGGTAAGATCTGTGTCGTTATGGTATTCCTGAAGGTCTGGTGTTATCGAGATGGACAGGAGAGGTTCCATGGCTTAGTTGTGAAAATGCTTCAGCCTGAAAACGAGGCGTAACTCCGGGATCATCATCTAATGGAGGGTGATATATATACAAAAAATTAGAAGGATAGACTCAATATGTGTTTGATGGTTTTCCCAATTGTAAATAATGATAAAATATACATCCTCCCTAATTGAAATCGCCAGTATTTTTAAGCCAATGAGCTCAAAAACCATCAGCAAACACTCAAATAAAACCAAAGATCCCATGACTAAAAAACTGGCCATCTAATTCAACTTATGCCCCAAAGGAAGTACAATTCCAGAAGAGTGAAACACTGAAATCATAATGCAGCTATACCAAAAGGAAATCCAAAAGACCCAAACAACTGCAGGCCAAGTAAGCTGCATCAACAACCCCTTCACCAAAGTGATCACCAACCAAATCAGCAAAATGTTTGATGAAAACCAACAAAAATACTACTCAACTATCAATCATCCCTATTCAGTAAACAAACTAAAAGAGAAAGCAGCAAAATATAGAATACAACTAGCAGTTGCGTTTGTAGTCTTTAAAAAAGCCTTCAAAACATTGGGTTGGAAAGCTTCCAGTAGAACATGCTCGACTCTCAAAACCAAAAAAATCCTGAGTGTCCTAAAAAGAGGGTATACAACCAATGTATTCTACCAATAGTCACATTTGGACCTGAAACATAATACCAAAAGATTGTGCCTCAAACTGAGAATCAGGCATCGTGCACATGAAAAAATCATGCTCAATCTGAGGAGATTATAAGACAGCACAATATATCTGAGAAAAAACAGGAGTCAATAACTATTTCTTTGTTTTCCTTATTTATACCTTGTGGACAAGAATGACGCTGTTAGATATGAGCAGATCCTGAATAAAATCAATGTTAGAAGTGACCACTAAATGCTAAGATGCAAAGTTCGAATTAATACCAAGATAGAACGCAGAAAAAGGTACAATATCAAACAGCAACCATTCAAAAAGAAGACACTAAACCATTTAAATTTAAATAGAGGAACGGACATAAACTCCTCACCGAACCAGAATGAAACTCAGCAACAATGTAACAACATCATTAATTGAAGTCGCCCGTATGTTTAAGACTAAGAGCTCAAAACAATGAGCAAAATCTTAGATGAAAACAAAAATTTCATGAAAAAACCCAAGAACCTCAGGCAGCCACTTACAACAATAGAAAAGATCGAAGCAATAAAGCTGAGCAAAACCATCCAGAAGAAACAAACAGACGACAAAAGAAAATTCATGACAGCAGTCATTGAAATCATTCTTGAAAAGGAGAGGGGATTCAGAACTATTAGAAAGTGTTCCAGTATAGGAAGAAAGCTAATAACTATTGTGCTTGAAATAAGTCGACAACTGCTAATGGATTGAGACAGAATTGTTGAAAGTGCCCAGCAATTTTACGAAGACCTCTATCCCAAAGAGTGAAGGATTTAAGAACAAGAACAGGAAACAAGATCAGATGGTTATCAGTTCAAGGATGTCTCAGAAGTTACTCTGCAGGAAGAGGAGTAGGCAATCTGAGAAACGAACAAAGGGGGGCTTCTTCGACCTAATAACATCAATATCGAAAAGAAGCTGGAAAAGTCAACACTAAAAAAACTAGCCATCCCATTGAACTAAAAATAAAGAGAAGCCCCAGAAGAGGGGAATGCTGCATTCAAAATGCTGTTATACGAAAAAGGAAACCTGGAGGATTTAAAAAAACTACTGGCCAATAAGCCTACTCATCTGCATTAACAAACCCTCCACTAAAGTGATCACCAACCGAATCAGCAAAACGTCTGATGTAAACCAACAATGGCTATAGCTGGCTTCAGAAAGAAAAGTATACAACCATAAACCAATGTATCCAACCGATTGTCATTTACAGAGCTAAAACATGGAACTTTACCGAAAGAGTGATCCTCAATATGAAAACCATGCAACGTGCACGTGACAGAATCATGCTCAACCTTATACAAGGTCTACAAATTGTAGAGTGATGGCTTTCATAAACTTGGGAATTTCCACAGAGTCGAATGCTTTCTTGAAGTTTATAATGTTACAGCTAGTAGCATTTTGTAATCTGATGCTTTCTCTTTCAGCTGGTTTTTTGAATGGGGATGGTCAATGGGTGAGTAACTTCTTCTAGAACCAGCCTGTTCCTGTGGTTGTTTTTCATCTAGTGATTTAGTGATCTGGTTTGTGATGATTTTTGTGAAATGTTTGGAATTGCAGTTGAGTAGGATTATAAATTGTTGAGGGTTTTCCGGTTTCTTTTTTTTTATACAAAAACATTATGATTTTTGTATTCCAGTCTTTCAGGCTTTCACTTTGTTTTAGATACAAGATGAATTGAATAACTAGTTTTATTGACAATCTCACCAGCTTTTTTGAATAGATTTATGATGATATTATCTGGTCCAGGGGCTTTTCCTTTTTTTTGTTTGTTTGATGGCTTGTTTCCCTCCCACGGTGTAACTTCTGGGAATACCTCGAAGTGATCGTCTGTGTATTGCGTATCCTGTTCGTGGTTTTGTTGTTGTCAATGTTTGAAAAGTAGAATTCTTGGTAGAATTCATAGGTGCATTCGACAATTCTGTCTCTGTCTGTTGTTAGGTCTCCATTTTCTTTGAGTTTGATAGTTATTCATTTCTTTCCGATACTGAGATTTTTCTTTATTGCTATGAAGCCCAAACATTTACTGTGAATGGTTTCGATGATTGCTATCGTATACTTTCATTTCTCTTCTCTTACTTTCTTTTGACTGTTTTGTTTAGTTCGGTCTTCTTTATTTTTCCCCTTTTTGTTATATGTAGTTTGTGGTTTCTGTGCTTTCAATGAGTTTATTGATTCGTCTATGATTTTTCCAATGGTGTGTGTGTTCCTTGGTTTAAACATAGTGGCAGCATCTATCAGACAAGTTGTTATCCTGCTGTTGAGTTTGTTGATGTTTGTGTCATTCTTTCCGGTAAAGATTTCATATCTATTCTTCAGTTCTAGCTTGAAAGGCTTAGTGACTTCATTTTGTACGTTTAGAAGTTGCAGTTTGGCGTGAAACATTCTCCTGCATCCATTATTGGCGTTTACTTGCATCTTACATCCTACCATTCTATGGTAGCTTCATATGTTTGTTCAGACTGCACCGTCACCATACAACTCTAACAGAGGTACAAGCTCAATGCCATTCAAGTTTATGCGTCCACTTCACAATCAACCAAAAAAAATAAACAACTACTATGATGACTTGAACCCCCTACAGACAAAAAATACTTCAATGTCATCATCGGAGATTTCTTGTGAACTTTGCAACTGCAGAAAACTCCAGAATCATGAATAAATTTACAAAAAACGAAGCAGATGGAAAGTACCTGAAGCATGAAACCAAAAACGACAAAAAACAAAAACAAAACAAAACATTACTATGGTCAAAATGAATTGATGACAAATATCATTTACTTACAATAGAAATCTCAAGCCAATCTGTTTGTTTTGTCAGACTGACAGTGTGGTACAATGCCAAAATTGTATCAGCGGAAGAGAGTGAAGCCCTCAAATGGAAAACTTCTGGGATGGAAAAGTTAGGGCCCGGTTTAAAAGCAGCAACAGGATGTTCTGAATAACCTTTCAAATTGATCCTTTGAGGTAATTAAAAACTGGAGAAAATATAATTGAATTTACTTAGATGGCAATGGAAAACTATCTGATAAAACTGATAGCTGTTGTAGAGTCTCTGGCTGTCTTGTCATGAAGGGAAGACGATTTTTAAGGGGTTCAATCCCTCTTACTTACTGCGTATTTCATGGGTGACTATACATTTCCTTTACAATTTTTTGCCCAATATCTTTGAATTGGATATGAATCGATGAGTAAATATCTGAAAAATATTTCGACTCCTAAGTTCCCTGTAAAATTAGAACTGAAGTAAAAAAATTGAAGTTTGTTCGGGGATACGATCAGCTATTTTTTTTGCTGGACTGAATTCATAGTTTTGTGAATTCTCTGAAACTCTTACATGAGACAATATTTGCTTTTTTCTTTATAGAAAGACATACACTAGTGAAGTTGTCAAACCAATGTTTTCACGAGAGGAAGAGGGCTTCTCTGGATATGGAAGGCGTTGGGTTGATATTTTTGGAGATTTATCGCGTTTACATATGATAATAATAATAGTAATAATGATAATAATAATAATAATAATAATAATAATGGGAAGAAGAAGAAGAAGAAGAAGAAGAAGAAGAAGAAGAAGAAGAAGAAAGAAGTTCTTGGCACGATTCCAGTTTTGTGGTCCAGCCTTTCGCAGAATTTAGTTCAAAATTGGATTGTCCCATCTGTCCTCCTAAAGCCAACGGAACATAATATTAACATCTTGTTTTCATCTTATTGCAGCAGTATTTCAATACTTTCTCTATTTTAATTTTGATTTCCTTTAATCTGATCTTTTTGTTTCTATTCACAAAAAAAACAAAACAAATATGATGTTTACACTGGAGACTTTTTTTCACATGATTAGGGTGATTTAACCAAATCTTTACGGGAATGATAACTTACATAAATTTTATTGAGGACAATACATATGATTCATGACAACTTTTGTTTTAGGCAATTGAAAAACGTATTTGAACTTGTTCGAATTCAAATTCACGGAAAGAACAATTAGAATTCATTAGTTTGAAATTGAAAACAGGAAGTTAGTGCTATGTTTCATTGACGTGAATAGAAAATATACTACACTTTGAGCTCAATCTTAACGTATTTTAGTAATTGTAGGTCGTCGTATAATAACTTTGCTCTATCTCTTCACTCACCCTTTGCCTGTATTTTCTCATTCTCTCCTGCACAGTCCTATATATTAACTCTGACATCCCATTTCACACGCTTTTTCTTTATATTCTCATCCTATCCTGCGTCGCATTATATATCATCTCTGCTTCATCTTTTCATCCACACTTTGTCTGTATCTTCTATTCTCTCCTGCGTCCTTTTATACATTACCTTTCACCCGTGTCTTCTAATTCTCTTCTGCACCCAATTATATATTATCTCTGAATCGTCTCTTCACTCAGTCATTGTCTCTATCCTGCATCTCTTTATATATTATCTGTGCTTAATCATTCCCCCTCACCCAGATCTTCTTATTTTCTCCTGTAGATATTATCTCTGCTCAATGTCTTCTCCCACCCTTTGCCTGTATCTTCTCATTTACTCCTGCATCCCTTTATGTATTTACCTCATCTTTTCTCTCATCCATAACATATATCGTTTTCATTCTCCCATGTTTTATGTTCTTCTTCTGTGTCATTATTTCTCTTACCCTTTGCCTGTATCTTTTTATCCTCTCTCAGATCTTCTTCTTTCTCCTTCAAGTCTCCCCTTCTCTTACCCCTGTATTAAGCTACCAAACTTTCTCTCCTTTTTCTATCCACCCACTCAATGAATACCCAGATGCATGCAAAAAACAAGCAGAATTATATAACGGATAACATCAATATTTCATTCCACTTTGCATTTGTGACCACATCATCACCAAAAATTGGACTGCTGGTCGCCCCTCCTCTTTTTTGTCCTGTAACTGATAATAACGTGGATTATAAGTATAAGTATGATAGTACGTTGCCATCGTAAGACTATTATATGCATCCAGACAACATTTTAGTCTTTGTTCGCTTATTAATAACTAAAAAGCACTCAAAGAGTGCTCACCCCAGGCAACGCCCTACACCAACTGAAAAATACATTAAAATCAGTTCATAGATAGCCAACGACTGTGTTTCGCTCAACTGTATTTACGGACTATTGCTCTCTACTCCCTTATATTTACCTCAATCAAAAAAAAATCTTGATTTGAGCAATTCTCTTTTAGTCCTTGTCTTACCTTTTCAGATCATTACATTTAAATGCATCATTAATTTCTCAAAATATAATATAGACAAACAGTCAAACTGACATTAGAGAATATACATCGCTCTTCAAACTTCGTTAACCGTGGTAAATAATAGTCACAACAGAAGTTGATATAATAGAATTTGATTATCATTTCACCATTAAGTGTCCAAAGCCCATTGAAATCCCCCCCCGCCCAAAAAAATCAGATTTATCCCTCTCTACTTACCAAGTAAATAGCTATGAGGTGAATACAGATTGATCCGTTTTGCTCCAACGATATGCAAACCTTGGGAACATGCAGATAAATATTTTCTTCCAATCAGCCTCAACAGCCATTAACGATCAAGTAAGAAGGAAATATTCATATAACCATTTCAGATCACCTCTATGATTCCAAGAATTTGAAGAAAAATGTGGAATTCAGGTCTATTAAGGTGCAGACAGTTTGCTGAATTTTTTTATATAGTCTGATGAAAAGCATTTGTTTTACAGCAAACCGTTGTAGTGTCAGTGCGCAACTTCTCCTTCTTTAACCAGCATCACAGTCTCCCACACCTACAACGAATCGACCGAACATACATTCATCATGATTTTGGGGTCTGGATCCCTTCGAAAGATAAAATATAATGCGTTTTTTTGCTTAACGCAATTTCAGCTTACTAAATGTTTTACAGCTATGCTTTACTTCTGGATAGCGGGGAAACCTGTATCTTGTTTTATGAATCAACTTTTCATATTTCAAGTGTGTCATCTACATAAAACCCTCATCAAGTGATTCAAGGTTAAATACCCTAGTATAATTGTTTGTAAGACCCACTTCCGGCTTACTGAGCCCATAAAGGGTTTATCCTGCTTAAAAAATATGGTATCCCCAAAAGGACCAGGCTCAACTTTGATCTGCTTAGATGATTTTATCAACGTGAGAGGTTCCGGAAGAGGTTACTCTTTTAGGGCTGCTAATTATATTAGCTCCCTAAAATATAAATCACTAGAATTGATCAAAGGAGATAAATCCTGGTAAGTAATGTCTTCAATGCTTAAGCAAAAAAAAAAAAGGTTAGTACACAGTTGGTTGGATTGTTTACAAAACGCAGAAATAAGAACAAACGAATAGGTTAACAACAGCGCCAAGTTATGATTCGTGAGGGAATCAAAATAAATGAAGATAGGAGTTTCTGCCGACACGAATACGTGGATCTACCAGGATAAGATGTAGAGATGAGAAGAATGAAGGGAAAGGAAGGTCACAAAGTAAATGTGAGATAGAGTCTATAAAATGTCCGTGGTATTGGTCATCCTAGTTGTAGCCACTATGAAGTTATCTTAAGAAGTCCGACCTAACTACGATGAGAGTGCTCAACTTAGATAGGATGCATTCTTGAGATGGATACGTAATGATGCATGTGTAAAAAGAAAGTGTGTATAAAACTATATTAACTATCTTGACTAAAGAGAGGAAGAGAGAGAGAGAAAAAAAGACGAGCCGTCGGGGGGGGAAGAGAGAGAGAGAGAGAGAGAGAGAGAGAGAGAGAGAGAGAGAGAGAGAGAGAGAGAGATTCACCGCCACAGTTTAAATACCGTAAAGATAACGATCAATTATCTTATTGGCAGTTCTGTGTGATGTCAAAGAGGAAGCGACAAGGGATTCACCATTTCTACAGAGATGTAGGGGATAGCAAGTAAATCCCTACAAAGAAAAGATAACTCTGTATATGTATGATTTTCTTTAACTAGAAAAAGGTGGGCACTACACCCCCGTCTAATCTTTTGGCTGAGTGTTTAGCGATGAGACATTGAGTACCATTATAAAGTTATTTGAAATTGCCTGATGATGGATTCGACAACGGCTTACAAAATCCGAAAAGAGCACATTGCCACTAAACCAAAGTGATCAGTGTCTTATGAGATGTAGGATACAATAATTATAAGACTTCGCATAGCGTTACCTTTTTTCTTAAAATCGATTCACAGCTGCACGAATTCACTGACCTGTATTAACGATATCTATGTTACTCTGTATTGCTGTATATTCGCTCACAGCTTTCAATGTCAGGATTCTTTGTTTAATAAGGATCCAATCCAGTATTTGCAGTTGAAAGGTGCAGGTCTTGTTTGACTTAGCACAAAATGGCTTGTTTCCACATCCTACGACACTGTATCCTCATTACGACTTGAAAGCAGAGGGGATATCGATTTTGCCCTATAAACAAGTTGTCGATTCATCGTGATTGGTATTATCTGTACAGATACACATTCTGCAATCCATCTCGAATGATGTTCAAATTAAAATTATTTTTGGAACTCACAATCCTTACCTATGCAGCCAAAGGCTACACAGCAACAGATGACTGAATCGTCCTTTCGATTATCCGAAACCAATGATAAAGAGCCTCAAAAGTGACTTCAATTTTTTTTTCTCTTTTTTTCTGGTCCCTTGTTAGAATTGATATAACTCGTTGGCTCAATGTCCGAAAAATGTTTTGACACTTATACCCAACTTCTCTTGTCAATATTATGGTAATGGCTTTTATGTTAGAAATCGATTGCAAGATTAGAATTGACGTTGAGCTACACCAAGAGAAAATCAAGAGACTTTCGCGAACTTGAAGCAAGAGTCAGATATTGTTGTGTAAATATGACGCTGGAAACATCTGTTAATGTCGAAAATGCCTGTTTCAATCTTTGCTGAGGTACTTTGAAGAAGTGGGCTCACATATAGAAAGCTACGAGTTAATTATCAATCATTTGGACCTGATGAAATTTGATTGGAAAATTCTCGAATATTCTGCTGGTTTTCTAATGTTTTTGTACGTTTGTTTTGCACAAAATTAAAAAAAGTGATTTTACAGTAACTTTTGTGACACCGGAAACTATCTCCTGCTATAGTGTACTGAAATAAGTTCACAAATGTTTTGATAAGTATACGTTTCACATAAGGTTACTCTGCACCTTCATCTCTTGCCTGTTTCTATTACTTCAAGGTACTTGAGCAGGACAGGTGTATAATAAGTGAGTCAGCACTATTTATTTTTAGTTCTTACAGAATCGAATGCACCCCTTTGACTCTGTTATGTATGTGATCTGATGATCAGATCAAACACGATAGATCTTAAACAATAGAATATTATATCTATATCATATTCAACACTTGTTAATTTGTTATTATTATCATTATTATTATTATTATCATTATTATTATTATCATCAATAATAATAATAATAATAATAATAACTACAACAGAAAGAAACTTGGAGCAGTGACAAAAAGAAACTTGGAGAAGTGAACGGAAAGAAACTTGGAGAAATGACCGAACATGTCGACTGCCTCTTACAACATATTGAAACGAACAGCATTTTAGAGCTCAGCGACTTAATTTACGCTGGAGCAAAAATTGTAACACAGAACTTCATAACACAAGAAAGAACCCCAAATGATAATAGGGAGGAAAGACCAAACTGGGAAAGAAGATATCTCGACTCCAGAGAAATGAAGTACTACTGAGAAATGCACCACACACAGAGAGACCACGTGTGAGACTTTAGAACTAATACTAAATAACACAAAAAGACATCCCCACTGCAGTGGAAGAAATACATCAGAAGAGATTAGCCAAGGAGGCAAAACAGAAGAGATACAGACTAAAAACGGCCCAATACACACAAAACCGCACATTCCAAAACAACAAGAGATAGTTTCACCAAGATCTGAACGGTGAAAGAAGACAAAACATAAAACCAGACGCCACAGAGACCAAGAACTACTGGAACAGCATATGGGGGCACCCGAAAAGATACAACGTAACCCTGCAATGGTCAAGAAACATGAAAAAAAGAACTCGTAGATATAGACAATGGAGAACCAATATTATTGAACGAGACCACTGTGAAACACGCTATTGGGAAAATAGCCAACTGGGAAGCACCAGGCCCCAACGGGATCCATGGATACTGGTTCAAGAAATTCACCACATTACACAACAGACTCACCCACCTACTCCAACGTTGCATCAACAAAAGTTAGGCACCAGAATGGATGACGAAAGGCAGAACCACCCTCATCCAAAAAGACCATGAAAAGGGGAATATGGCAAGCATCTATAGACCAATAACGTGCTTACCACTTATGTGGAAAATCCTAACCGGGCAAATAGCGGAGAGAATGTATATATCAATGGAGAGAAGGGGACTATTACCAGAAGAACAGAAAGGTTGCAGGAAAGGAACAAGGGGGCAAATGACTTACTGCACATCAACCAGATTATCTTAAAAGATGTAAAGAAAAAAAAAGAACATGGCAATGGGATGGATAGATTTTTTTTAAAAGCGTACAATATGATCCCACATAGCTGGATATTCGAATGCCTTAGAATGTTCAAGATCAGTGAACCAGTCGTTACATTCATCGAAAACCTGGAAAATAGACCTGACAGCCGCGGGAGAAAACTTAGCAAAGATAGAGATAAAAAGAGGAATATTCCAAGGAGACTCGTTGTCCCAACTATTTTTTGTTCTCACCATGATACCACTCAACAGAATCCTGAAGAACAGCAAAGGATACCTTTTTTCCGAAAGAAAAGGAAAAGTAAACCACCCAATGTGCATGGATGATATAAAATTGTTTGCAAAAAAACAGGGGAGAGCTTGAGATGCTGTTCAACAAAGTAAAAGAATACAGTGAGGACATCGGAATGGAATTTGGAATAGAAAAATGCGCAATCATGGTGAGGCACAAAGGAAGTCTCACAATGGCTGAAGGCATAGAACTCCTGGACAACTGACCGCACAAGACCAATACAAACTCCTGGGGGTCCTTGTAAGTGACACGATAGAACGGGAAGAGATGAAGGAGAAAATAAAAAGAGAATACCTTAGAAGGATAAGGAAAATATCAGAGACCAAATGAAACAGCAGAAATCTTGTAAAAGGAATGAACACCTTGGCTGTGTCAGTAGTTAGACACACAGGACCCTTCCTAGGATGGACAAAGGAAGAACTCCAATCAGTGAACAGGCAAACAAGGAAACTTATGACGATGCATGAAGCCTTACATCCTAGGGATGATACAGATAGACTATACGTTAAGAGAAAAGAAGGGGGAAGGGGCCTCATCAGCATAGAGGACTATGTCCAGAGAGCTAAAGCAAATCTAGAAAAGTACGTCCAAGCACACAATGAAGAAATCATAAAGAGTGCATGAAACAGCGCAACAAGCAGCAAAGTAGAAAACAATGGAACACCACAGTAAACGAAGAAAGAAAAAATGGGAGGGGAAAAATCGTACGGAGAGTTCAAAAGACTGATCATGGACATTGTTACGGAAGGGAAACCTGAAGAGAGAAACTGAATCGCTCATCATGGGAGCTCAAAACAAAAGCATTAAGACAAACTATATAAAATCAAAAATCGACAGAACACAAACAAAAAACAAGTACCACCTATGCAGTGAGAGAGAAGAGACCTTGAATCGCATAACCAATGAATGCAGTCAGCTCGCCCAGAAGGAGTATAAATACAGACACAACAGAGTAGTAACAATGATTCACTGGGAATTGAATAAACGAATGGGATTCAACCATGCAGAAAACTGGAACCAGCATAAACCAGAGGCAGCCCTGGAGAATGACAACCACAAACTACACAGGGACTTTGACATCCAAACAGACTACCTCATCCAGTCAAGGATACCGGACTTGGTAATTGTAGACAAGAAGAGGAAGACCTGCCAAATAGTAGATGTGGCTGTACCTGCATAGAGTGAAGAAGAAGGTGAGTGAAAATCGGGGAAAATACCAGGACCTCGCGAGAGAACTGGAAATGATGTGGAACATGAAAGCCAGGGTAATGCCTGTCATAGTAGGTGCACTGAGAAGTTTCCCAAAGACAGTGAGGATGAGACCGGAGGAAATTGGGATAAGAGGGAGAATTGAGACTGTACGGACCACAGCGCTGCTAGGAACTGCGCGGATATTGAGGAAAGTGTTTGAAATATAAAGACTGCAACCTTAAATTCCAGATGCAACCCAACAGAGGAAGGGAAATGAAAGCGGAAATGTGGGCTGCAGCGCTGGCATGATGGGTGGGGGAGGGAGGAGATCTTGGCTGAAGACCTGAGGAGACTTGTTGTCACTCAGCCTTCAGCAATGACCACCAGGCAACCGCTGTGAAACCGTAAACCACAGTATTACTGCGACCTATGAGCACTAGGAGAGAAGGGCTGGAGACTTGAGGAGACTTGCTGTCACTCAAACTCTAGCAGTTACCACCAGGCAACTGGTATGAGATTGTAAATAATAATAATAATAATAATAATAATAATAATAATAATAATAATAATAATTATTATTATTATTATTATTATTATTATTATTATTATTATTATTATTATTATCTCAGCCAGCGCTTTGCATCGTAGTCATTTCCTTGCATTGAAATCGAAATTTTGGTCAGGGAAGGTGAAACATGTTACAGCATATATATATATATATATATATATATATATATATATATATATATATATATAAATATATATATATATTGGTTATATATACATCAGCTTTGTAGATATATATGTAGACACAATTTATTTGGGAGAACATTTTGTCCAGCACCCGGAATAACCAAGTAGCAAATGGAACCTCGACTGCGTGAATGGAGTAAGAAAAATGAGCATCATGTAGGACTTGGACCTGGGTCTCTTGGGTCAATTCTGGTACTGGAAGAAATATGAGAATATCATGCCCAACAATGTTCCAAGTCTTAAAATGCCTTTATCATAAGATACTGAACTTCGAAGAGACAAGCATATAATCATAGATTATCTCAGGTTATATGCATATATAAGCGGAGATGTTTCTCTGGATAAAACATGGAAACTGATAATTTCATTAGGTTATGTGTTCAGGTGTAAATATATGTGCACACATCTAAAATCAATTCTGAATTAAACAGATGCACATAAACAAAAATCTTATCCACCATCACACTCAGACACACACACACACATATATATACATATATATATATATATATATATATATATATATATATATAAATAAACAAGTGAGAGATATGGGAGTAAATGCAAAAATAAGGAATTTATTTGAAACACAATCCCCCTGACGATCGATGTCATGAAAAAAGTATAATACATATATTTTGAAGACAGCTGGAAGTCCAAAGTCCAGATGGGAAGTTGACAACCATCAAAAGATTTGAGATGTTCTAATCAGCCTGAAGACTTTTATTTTCATTATACTAAAATTCCTTCACAATATACATATATATATATATATATATATATATATATATATATGTATATATATATATATATATATATATAATACAAATCAGTAATATGATATAGTATGATGAAACATCCAATGTGTGATTCATTTTTTTTATAAAGAGTTCGATACATTCAACATCAAACATTAGGTTGAATTAGAGTAGAGCTTAGAATATGGTGAACAAGAGATTTCCTACTCAAACACGTTTATGTTTCAGCTTTGTTTACGCTTCTTCAGCAAACTGATTGGAAGTGTCGATAAAGGAATCAAGAACAGTGAATGGGACATCATCGGTGGTATTGGAATGAGGATATATCGAAAGGAACTAAGCAAACTGAACGGCAAACATCTTTGATACAATTACAGTAGAAAAAAACAACAACAGCGGATTGGTTTTTAATATCATTAAAATCTCAAGGACAACGTTGTTGGATTCAAAGCCCTCTCGGATTGTGAAGTTAGTGTCAGCGCACAGCTCTCAAAGAGGTACGGATTGAACATCTCTAAAGTGTATACCTGCTCTTTGCAATCATCTGGCAAGGAAATGAACAACTTCTACGACGACTTGAATTCCATACTCGAAGAAATGAAAAATATTCCAACGTGATTATGTGAGACTTCAACACCCAAATAAGACAAGGTATTGGAGAATGCGTCGGCAAGTGCAGATAAAAATAAAAAGGAAGAAGAGAGTTGAAAATATCGTATATTTCGAAAACGTCCTTAAAAAGAAAGCAAATAGAAAGTTGACCTGAAGGTGCCTCAATTATGAAATCAAAAACAAAATAGATTACCTCCAAGCAGACAAGAGCAACACTGTTTAAGATACGCAGGTTCTAATCCAGTCAATGTTGAAAGTGACCACAGAAAGATGCAACATTCACATTAACACCAACAAGCTCAGTAGTAGAATCACAACCTACCTAATCGAAGTTGCAAGTATGTTCCAACCCAAAACAATAAGCAAACTCTCCGAAAAATCAAAATACCTCGTGAATGGACACCACCAACAACCAAAATAGAAAAATAAAGACGATAAAGTTGAGTAAAACCATTCAAGAAAAACAAAGATAAGACCAAAGAAGATACACGAAAGCAGTCATAGAAAGCAGGTAGAAAAATGTTCGTGATTCAAAACCTTTGGAGAATCTCTCCGTATAAGGAAAAAAGTAATATCTTGTGTGCTGAAAGCAAATGGATAACTGACAACAGATAAGAAACGAATGGTCAAACACACAGAAGAATTTTATCAAAAAACTCTATTCCACCAATCGGAAGACGCAGAAAAATGAACAGGAAGCACAAGACAAAAGTAATCAGTGAAAGGTTTTCCCGGAAATTTCCACAGGAAGGAAAGCAAGCCATTAAACAAACAAACAGAGGGAAGGCCACAGGACCCAACACCATTTCCTTTGAACAATTAGAGAGCTGGAAAAGTCATCACAAGGAAACCAGCCATTTTTTCAAACTTATACCTCAAACCAATTTGAGACTAAGAATGGAACTCTGCAATCATAATGCTGTTTTATAAAAAAAGAAAAACCAAAAAGACATCTTTACTGGCCAATAAGCCGACTTAACTGCATATATAAACCTCACCAAAACCAAATCCCTAGATGAAAACCAACCACAGGAACAAGCTTGCTTCAGAAAAAGCTACACAACCACTGACAATCTCCCTTCAGGGAACCATCTGGAAAAGGAAATGGAAACATATTGAAAGCCACTTGCTATCGCATTTAATTTCTTTTAAAAAGCTTTCGGTTCAGTGAAAATTATCAAAATTATTGACAAAATAGTAGAAAAAGATGTAAAACCCGTATGTCAGAGTATTGCAACATACCTACAGACACAAAAATTCCTTCATCAGACTACATGAACTCTGAGCTCTTTCAGAAAAAGGTGTGAGAAAAGATTATACCAGCTCACCCAGATTAATCATAGCCTGCCTTGAGAAGATCTTCCAAAACCTAGAATAGGAAAACAAAAGCATCAGGATGGACGAAAAATGCCCAAATAACCTCAGATTTACTGACAACGTAGAACGTTCATGATATTCATGAAATGTTAGAACTAGATGAAGCAAACAAGAAATTTGACTTCAACATGGATTTCTGCAAACAAATGCCATGTACAACAAACATGTAGGGGACAAAGACACAACAATTGAAATCGAAAATGTAGAGCTGGAGATAACCACTTCGTCTCCCTTGGACTCCATGAAATCATTGAATGAAAAAAAGAAATCCAGTGAAAAACCACGCAAGACAAGCTGTTGGTGGAGTGAGCCTGACATTCAAGAATAAGAAAATCTCACCAGTCTTAAGGGTATACAACCAATGTATCTTATCGATAAACTGAGAACAATCCAACCATCCGACAATGCTCAATCATAAGATAGCACAGTATACCATAGAAGAGACAGGAGTCCCAGATATCAGTGCAACTGTGAGAAACCTCGAATGGCAATGGGTTGGATATGTTGCAAGAATGTCAGACAACCGCTAGAAATCATGAATCACAGAGTGGATCCTCAAAGATCATATTCGAAACTGTGACCGACACAAAGTAGGATAGCTTGACGAGCTAGATAAATTCAGAAAGTATTTGTTCTGCAATGCATATGATATAGATGTCTGGCAAATCTTTGGGAAGGTGTATGTCCAATGACAGCCGCTAAAAGGGCTACTGCTGCTGATGAATTTGGATATCTTCCCTTTTATCAATTTGGATCACTTTCCTTTCTTCTATTGAAGTGTCGGCATCGCGCAAAATTTCTATCGGAAAACACAATTCAATACCAACATACAAGTATACAAGAATTGACAATAATTTTGATATCAACCTGACCACTTTTTCATGATCATCTTAAATACGTGGAAACATACCAACATGGGAATAATTCAACTAACAACTGAACGTATGAAAAAGTTAAAATCGGGGAACAGATTCAAGTAAGGATAAAACATTTTTTTAAAAATACATAAATGACAGGAACAAACAACTAAACAAGGGAAAAACAAAAAGATATATAGATAGGATGAAAAGAAAGTTCTCCATCCTAAGAAAATACACCCTACAAAACATATTGGAGAGGGATCTAAAGTATCGAACCAATCGCCTGAAGAAGCAGGGAAGAAATATAAACATGTCTTTGTAGTAAATCTTTCATCTCATTATATATATATATATATATATATATATATATATATATATATATATATATATATATATATATATATATATATATATTGCTTCTCTAGATTTCAAGACCATCCAACTATTCTAAGTCGATGCAGAACTTGAGTATACAGTGTGTATGGAATTCTTAATGTACTCATGCCATATACAGATGTTTTGGAGTTCAACTATAAATACGTATCACGAACCATATTTTATAGATAGTTAGATTTTTTCTGAACTAACTATACTAGGCTTCCATCAATTTCCAGTGGAACATCACAGAATCAAAACGTATGTTATTCAGTATTATTTATGACCGAACTCTACAGCTTTGGAATTCCATTGGTAGAAATGCGTTCATTTCTAGATGGCAATGTTTTAATATTTTCGACATCAAAGTTTTAATGTTGTAAAGTCCAGTCATATCATTTAATAGACGTTCTGATTGTGTTGCTATGCTTCAAAATTGTTTCACACACGTGGGAAATCATCACTCACAACATGGATCCCCAGTGATGGTATGCGAAACTGTGGCCGGCAAAATATAAGAAACCGTGAAAAACTATACAAAATCTACGACGCCTACGATACAGATGTGTTTAGAATTCTTGGGGAAGTGTATTCATCTTATTGAATCCTTATAGTCTCCATACAGAAAATGGTTATAATGATATAGAAAAATTCAATTACAGAATTTGATTTTCAATTGAAGTGAACATTTTTTTTTCAATGACGCTTATCACATTTTGGAACTCCCCCCCTTCACATATATTGCATTTATCATTTGAATTCACGTATTTTACATTCGATCCAAAGAAGAGGGTTGTAGAAGGTCTAGGCTTTGTAAACATATACTCTGATCCTCGAAGGAGGTGATTTGATCATAGTCTCAGCGAGAAAGACTGAGGTAATATGGGAAAGAATTCAATTAAACCTACAACCCCGGAAGGTGACATGTGTATGAGTTGTCCTTTGTGAAATACGGAAGTCCTTGTGCATTGTAATATATTCCATTGCAATTATTCTGTTGCACGAAGTCCATTGTAGAAATATATTGCATGTTCACTCACGGAAAGCATTGAGCCAATATCTATATAAGAAGCATTTTAATGAGTTAGCCATATATATGCAAATGAGGAAATTTGAGTTGATTTGTTAACAAATAGGATAATATCTGTCATGAAACTGGTTTAAATTGGTAAAAATTTAGTTTTCCTTATCTCAGTCTTTGTCATGTAGAAGAATAGAAGTGGTGTAAGCTTGCCGAGTGGATAGGAGTACCGACAATATGTTCAGCGAGATGATTTCAAACTTTGGCTAAGACGGTTCACTTTGCACTAATACCCTTGTGAAAGGCATTCGTATGAATTCCCTGGGTTGGAATAGTAGAGGGAATAGGTTTTTTTCTCTCTATGTCGTTTACCTAAAAGGCCAATCCTTTCTTTCTTTTAAAAATCCTGTTTAGTATCTGCAGTAGGGGTAATATAAGGCTAAAGATGGCCCCAGATGGGACATCATTTCAGCCAGAGGACAGGAGGAACCATAAAACTGACACTCAAAAAATCAGCTTTCAAAAACTCAATTTAGAAGCACTTTATCGTGGAAAAAGTTTAAAAAGTACAGTCTTCATTACTAAATTACATACAATCACGGGTAATCCAATTATCCCAGTATATCTTTCTTTCTCAATCAAATTACTCGCTTTTCCAAGCTTTGTAATTTATGCACAATTATGGCAACGATCCAATTTGCCCTTTCAACGCGTTCATGATTTGATATCGGAGAAATCAGTCTACCAATTTCCTACCAAACCTGTCGTTTGCTCAATCAAATTACATACCTAATACTTCAGATCCATAGTTTGTATTTTGGCTTAGCACTAACGTGAAAATGTGTAAACAATATAGAAAAGTAATGATGTATTTCATTCATGTTGGTAGTCATTTAGGAAGTTTGGTCCAAAGTTCTGTAACTTAATTGTATGTCTTTGATGATCTATTAAAATGGTATCAAGGAATGTGGAATGAAAGTTAAAGCATTGTAAGGGATACGGAAACAAAGATGGGTTTGGGAGAGGGTAGCGGTAATGACAACAAGAATCCGATTGCTGAGCCAGTTCCAAATCACTAGCCAAGACAGTTCAAGTAATCTTTGGATCATTGCAGTTGGGAGAGGCATGTATACATTTTCTCCAGCCCGTAAGTCATTGTGACTGGGTGAAACTTATCACACTGACGCGTCTTATTACTTGGAGATGGGGGGCAGATTTCCAATACTTCGACAAAACGGAAGTTGATATCAATAGTTGGACCATAAAGAGTAGGGTAAACCAACAACTGTTTTCATTTCATCACGATACTCTGAATAATAGGGGATGATTAAAAACGCAGATGATTTTGGTAGTTTTAAAATATTCTTTAATTCTGATTTCACGTCATATACATATTGTTTCAAACGTGCGTGTTTATATCATGTTTTATTGCAAGTACATTTTCAATAATTAGTACGTACTAGAAATTAGTAAGTAATCGCTGACTAATTTTCACAAAGTCAATAAATTTGAATTTAATTATACTATAAATATCGTGGCCTTCCTTTTGGATCATCGTCTATTAAATATCCAATCGTATTATTTCCTGTGTCTGTGATCAATGAAGCACATTTGCACTGATCTAACGTATCGTTTGAGATCACAGACTAAACAAATAATGAAAGCATTAAACAACATCCCCTGTCAAAGGTAATGAAACCCACAGAAAAGGAAACATCTTTCAGAGCTGAAAGTAAGTAATCTACTCTATTATAATGAGTGTGAGGAAAAGTTCTCTGACGTTGGATTCCTGGTGAATAACTTTACAGGCGAAGTTACTATATTTGACAGCATACGGAATAGCTTGGATATTACTTAAATGAAGCGAAATATACACACAAAAATGATTCATGTTTGCGTGCTAACTTTAAATAGCCCTCACCTGACGATTGAAGGGGTTTATAACAACACAACATGATCAGGAGAAAACAAAATACCTATGGAGGCATAGGCAAGACAAATGAGAAGCAATATGCAAGTCAATTTTTCAGAAATATGCAATTCGTAGATGAGTAATATATTCCTTGAAAAGCGAGAAGGTCATAAGTGAATTTTTGAAAAACCCAAATGGTATGACAAAAAACGGAATTGACTTCATAATAGCTGACAGGTTCAATAACTTTAAAGCCCCTAATGTTATAAACTAAGTACATTAATTAGCGACCATGTAATGGTAGTGTGCATAACTAAATTTAACTTTAAAACTAACAGCAATAAAATGGCTCTTGAGAAGAATAAATGACTGTATAAGATAGAAAGAAGAAAACTTGACCAACTTTCAAGCAGCATTAGAGAACAAACTCCATGCGTTATATGACAAGGGTAACATAAACGAAAAGACCAAGCCTCCCAAATAAGAATAAAGGGGCAGGAAAGATAGTACGCATACAAAACACATGGAAATACTCTAAAGCAACAGAAAAAAACTAATCAAAAAGAAGAGAAATATGGAACTAAAAACCTAATTGGACGAAACCAAAAGGTGTGAAAAATGAAACGAAATAACCAGAAAGGAAAAAAAAATATGAGGAGGACGGTAGAAGCTATCAGACAAGGGAAGAGTTTTAAACATCCCCAAGCAATACCGGCAAGCAACAGATGACTGCACCGAAGGATAAGAAAGGCAAAATGATCAACATTGAGGACAAGCGGTCAGAAATTACTTGGAAATACGATGAAAATTTCTACGTTTAAAACAGAAAAGTGCCACCAACTGATAAGCTGTAAGATACCATTGAGATTCAAGACGAAATAGCGTTTGCAATACGAAATATAAAACCTGGAAAAGTTCCAGGCGAGGATGGTATGACATCAGACCTTTAGAAAGATGCAGGGGAGATCTGTCTCGACGGATTCGCAGAGCATATCACATAGCAGAATCGAAGAAAAAAGTACCTAAAAACTCGATTTCAATCCTCGCAATTTCCACCAGGTACATTTTACCAATCACATATGTAGTATTCACAAAATTATTCATGAGCAGACACTCAAACCGAAAAGGCAGATTTCAGAATTTGGTATTAAACTACGTACTTACAATAAATCAAGTAATCAAGAGAGGTCATTAGGATACAACTACTTTGCTTTTACATTTTAGATTATAAGGATAAATTTGAATAAATGTCAGATTGAACTCAATACAAGAACAAGGAGATAACAAGAACGACATTCAAGTAATTCTGAGCATGCATACGAGAATGACACTGCAAGAATTAAACTACATACAAGCCCAACCAATATAGATAGAGTAATAGGGTAAGACAAGGGTTTATGATATCACCTGAACTATTTATGGCCATCTTTCTTTTTGGAAAAAAAACACTTGGGGGTCGGGGATAAAAATGGAAAATATTCGTACAACTTCAGCAATAAAATTCAGATGATATAATCTTTTTTAAGGATTCACGTTGCATAGTAATGATCAGTGACCCAATCCTGCATAACATTGTTAGTGGGTTAGATCCGTATATATATATATATATATATATATATATATATATATATATATATATATATATATATAACGACTACTCGTCAATCGAATGACGGCCTTTACTGTACAACAGTCGTGATTATATTCTATCTTGTAATTCTACGTACACCAGAGAGCGCATATGGGTTAAACCACATATGGTTTCCCTGACAACTAGTCTTTCCGTCGTACGTTTCTCAGCGTTTGAGTATAGCATCCACATAACTCTGTGATCGTTAATTCAAGTATTGTAAATTGACGAAATCTTGGCATTTAGGCATAACACTTATTACCAGGTTTCTAGAATTATTCTTTAGTTTTCAAAATACTAAGCTCTATGGATTCAAAGCATTTCAATTATCCCAGCTTCATCAACTCACGGCGACTAAGGTTACATAGCACACAACGCCAAGCCTTTACCTGAATGCTATCACCTTTTTTCCTGTCCCACCTAGCTGCAAGCCCATACTATATATCTATTCTATCAAGGAGCCAATATCCTTCCTTAATTTCGCAGTAATCTAATCTAACCAGGCCTATTCTATCACAATCGATCTTACTGATGTTAACACGTATTTTCATTACACGTTTATGTATATTGTTATAGATATTTCATTAGTCAATTCATTAGATATATACATCCTATTTGCTTGTGTGAACATTTATGTACGTCCATATTACGATTACGAAGTTTGTTTGATCTTTGCGTCTATATTAATTCGTAGCACAGGAATTCTCCTTTCTGACATGGCGATTGTCGACTACCTTCCTTCATCAACGTTTATTGTGACATCTCAGCATGTAGCAGTGAACTCAAAGCACGTGGAGACAAATTCCATTGTCCTCGGCAATAATACCCTCCAGTCACTACACAGAACCAACTACCATAACTAGTCTCTCTCACACGATTTAGGAACAATCCTATCTATATAAAGAATACAAAAATCATCCGATGCATTTCAAAAAATCTATACCAACATACTCGTGCATCATCAAAATCGTGAATATTAGGACCGAAAAATTCTAAATACGGCACATAACTTCAATGTTTGATATTGTTCCAATATTTATTTCATTACTGTATTTAAAAAAAAAATGTATGTGTGTGTGAGCACGTTTTCTTTTGCAGAGACAAGATTGTACACACGTAGGTTTTGCATAGAAACACTCCATAAACTTCTTATCTTATTTTAGGATTCTAAGCTGGTGTAATCTTCTTTCTTAACGCTAGGAGCTTAAACGCAGAAATTACACGAAAAAATAAACGGCAAAAAAAGAAAAAAAAAGAGAGAGAGAGAAATTAGAAAAATCTCGGATTAGGCACCGCGAGCGTCTTGGAATATATTTGTTCGGTTTTAAACGTTTTGAATCGATATATTTTTTGTAGTTCCATCGTCTGTTACTTTTTGATGGTAAATTGTGGTATTGCCTTAAAACTTAAAACTTAGAAAACTTGAAAGGTATTAGGCTGTAACGAGAATTCTTTGTTTCCATTAATTTGAAAACACAAACATTGTGGTGATTAAATATATTCTGAGTCATTAATGTGCTCTCAATCACTTCGAGTAACCGTATTCAATCTATCAAAAACTTCTTTCAAATGATCGATTTCAAACCTCTTTTCTTGCAGTGAGTCTCAGTCCAAAGGAATAGATCTGCAAATTCTTGAATAAATGAGGGTCAGTTACAGAAAAGTTGGGACAGCATGGTAAATTAGAAGGTTTTCCACATTTAAATGCATAGATGAAATAATTGGTCACAGGGAAACATCTTTTGATTGAGATGTAAACGCTTAGAGATATCTGATTGTATTGCTTATGGAAAACGACGACCAACTCTACAGACATCAGTGTAGTAACCCAACCCTCACTCTGGTATTTGTAGAGGGTTTTTTTTATCAAGCAAACGACAAAGGAAAAACAATTTGTTATATTTATGCCCATATATATATATATATATATATACATATACATATATATATATATATATATATATATATATATATATAAATATATATATATATATATATATATATATATATATATATATATATATATATATATATATATATATATATATATATATATATATATGAGAATATAGGTATTTCGCTTCTGGGAAAGTATTTTACTGGTTAAGAAATAATCCTTTCCTTCAAAATTTCAACAATAAAAATTGCCTGATACGTGGTAAAGCAATGAGCTATTTTCAACAAAATTTTCGAAAAATCAAATCAACGGATGAGCTTTTAGGTCACGTGTAAACAACGCCGATCCCTTTGTGGTCTTTTCAGGGGTATTGAAGTAATTTGCTGGTGTCAACATGCACCATGAATGATATGTTAATACTTTTTATTGGGTAAATGGAACAAGATTTTATCTGACTCAAAATGGAGAGGTTAATTTATTTTTTTCATGTTTAATTTTGAAGTGTTCCAAAAATCAGCATGAATTTGTCTTTCGTTCACCGATTCCATTTCTACTTGGCCAACGTTGCAAATCCCAGCTAAACAAACATTATTTTTAGATTGCATGCAAACATAATCTATTATCTGGTAATGACGGAAACTTCAACTTTGCTTTGGTAATAATAACTATTACTAATCATCATCTGCTGCAGTGAATGTATAAAGTCCATAATCTTGTCTTTTAGGCATTTTTGTCTATGACCCAGAATTTATCTTAAATCAGAATTATTTAAAGATACCCATAACGCACTAATTAGGACATTGTTAGTTTCCCTACTGTGCTGCATAATGAGCATGATTCTTTTATAGTGTTGTCCGGTGTGTTTCCATACCCAAGCTGAGCTAAAGGTAGTAATGCCAGAGATTCGATAATTAATTCCATCACCTAGAAGAGCATCCTTCTCTTTTCTCTGTTCTTGATAAGTAATCAAGTATCATTCATTGAAACTTCAAAGACATCTATTAGCAAGTCACACTTCATGAAGAATAGGATATATTTTTTGTTTTCTTTCTTAGCAAAATTCTTTCAAGAATTAATCTGAAAAATTCAATATTTAATGAACACTATTTTTAATCCATGCCTTGCAGCTGCACGCTGGAATAACCTCACCCCCCCCAAAAAAAAACAAGAGAAAAAACAGTCATGTAAGGTCTATGATATATCATTTCCAGACAGAAAAAAAAACTGAAGTGATTTACTGTTCACTAGAAATCATTTATTGCAAGGCGCATATGCAGTATCAAGAGATATATTCAGCGGATAATGTACTTATTCTTTCTTTTTTTTATATCATCCATTTTTATGAAACTCAGAATTTTGAATGATACTGTTCTTCATAGTTGTCCATTACTTCCAATTTCTTCTTCTTCATATTTACTTCATTGGTTCTCTCATCATCTATATAATATAAAAATTCATTCAATATAAAGTTGCCTTCGTTAAAGGTTGACATTTTTGCTTCTCTTTGGTGAGAAACATTATTGTCATTGCTATGTAGTAATCGCGAATATTCATTAATCATACAGTGAAAAATTCACTTTTCAATTTATTTCTTGTACAATATATATATATATATATATATATATATATATATATATATATATATATATATATATATATATATATATATATTCACTAAATGAAATCATAAGTCTTAGAATATTTTAGAGTATTACAATATTTCAAAAGTATTACATTTTTGGATCATCTGTACGTACGAGCGTGTAGGCTTCAATAGGAACAAAATCATAGACGCGATAGTGGCATCAAAATGATTTTCACTATGTACTATCTTTGCAATACTCGAAAAGTATAGGTTTATTGATAGTATCAAAATGAAAATACAAATGTCAATGAGATCACTAGGGATTTTTTTTAGCAAACTGTACATAGATAATGTAATATAATAGAAGAGAGCGAATTGTACCGAACAGTTACAGTGTGCGAGCATTTATATACTAGCAGTTTCATCCAGTAGGGAAACATCTCTCGTAACAGGAATTATGGATGCTATTCTCAAGCCAGGTAAGGATGCTGAACTTTGGCATTTAGCATACCCTGGATGGCCGGATATCATCCTGACAGATTATAGAGAAACTGCTTAAAAATTAATAAGATCCGATGGAAGTCCGGCCACGTAAGGATGCAAAACGCCAACAGCCAGACATGTATGGATGCCAAAAGTTGGCATTTAACATCCCTACATATCTCCGGACAGATTTTAAAGCAACTGTCTAATAAATTATAAAGACATATCCGAGGGAAGTCAGGCCATGTAGGGATAATAAATTCCAACATCTGGCTATTGTACCAGACTGAACTTACCTGGTAACGTCTGGATATATCTGAAAATGTTCTTTGTTGGTCCCCTTACCGTCAAAAAGGATCCGAACTTCATCCGATTATTCGGACAGATGTTAGAGTCATCTTAGATTTGTCAAGATATTAACAAACAAGAAAAATAAAAATGTAGGTCGATATTCAAAATTGTATGACGGAAAATGGTTACTAACAACAAAAAAAGGAATAAAAAAATCTTTAAAGGATTAGTTTAAGTTTATACGATTATATTATCATTATTCAAATCTTAGTTCTATAAGGTAGATACAAACATTTTTACATCGGATTTTTTCCAATGTTCTAAGATTCCGACGATAAAACTTTTAAGATTGATGTTCCTAATAAGGTGTCTTTTTCTGATAAGTACAACAGCAAAATCACTTACATTCATTACTTATGTAAAAACAACTCTTAGCAGTTTATCTTGAAGAAAAACACCGTTCATATTAAAAATATTCATTGAAATTTAAGAATATTTTATAATGTTTCTCTTTATAGGAAAAAAACAACATTGAAGAAACCAAGAACATTATTTCGCCCAATCTTATCACGTTTGTAATATCTTATATCGATTTTCCTGTCAAACTTTCTATCCATGTTTATCGATACGCCATTTAATATATTTCGCTTTGAACAATTGTAAATAAGGATTTCACTTCCTGCAAAAACTGACTGAAATGTAGACAAAGAGAATATAAACTGTCCATCTTTTTGAAGAAAGGAACAATATCTACTCCAAAGAGATTAATATAAAAACCTAAAGTTTGCAATATTCAATTTGTTCACTCCTTAGCATTTTGTTCTATAAGCAACTAATATATATTTCGGATTGTCTGGCAATTATTCACGCCCAGTCGACGATTGCAACGAACGAAATCTGAGATTGTAAACAACGAAATAATTCTACATGTCAAAATTAATTTGCGAAGCCGTTTCAAATGGACCATAGAATATACACTTTCTTTGATAGGCAAGTCCACTATCAGCATTAGGTTATAAGATGTGTAAACAAGGGAAATGTGTATTTATGTCTCTTATATGGATAGATGTGAAATAGATTTAAAAAATGAATTTAAAAACATGACTATGAATTAATAAAAATCAATGTAAATTCTTTCAATTCTATATTTTTTGTTGAGGTTTATCATTTGTGCAATGAGGTAGAATTTACCTTGGCCTGAACTGATTCTCTTTTCAAAATTATTAATCCCATATCAGATCACGTTCATAATCCCTGTTCTACAGCTCCTTACATTTCTGCTGATACAGTGATCATGCTCGTTACTGTATATCATCTGACATCATGAAATCAACTTCGATCCAAGTCATGCAAGCAAATCAAGGTGTTTATAGAGAATGCCAAATTAAACTACAACAAGAGAACCACATGACAAGATCCAGGAATCACCATTCATTGAGAATTAAACGACATACTCCACGGCTAGGGTCAACTCACCAATGTAACGCATCCTATCCTGAAATCCAAGGTAGTGTCGTAGGAGCGACGCAAATGATTTTCATCGTCGATATGTTAATGGCAAAAATAGCCTGGTTGAGCCCATCGATCGTGTTGGTTTAGACGTCAGAGTTTTTCAACTCCTAGACAGGTTGTCAGCGATGGTTGATAGAGAGACTACTTTCTACCAACAGCTAGAGGATGATCAATTCATACATTTCCCATGGGCATCAGCTCTAAGGGGACACGAACTGCCTCAGTCAGATTTCAATGATGGCTTGCCATGTTCTATCTCTGTAGCGATAACTACTCGGCCATTTCATACCTTCAAGCTAGACTCCTGTCAAATATCGAGGGGGGGCAAAAGCTGATTCCTTGATCTTAAATCTTCAACAATGAGATGCAATACAGTTCATACTGGCGAACTACCTATCTCTATAGAGCAGTGAACCGATATTGCCATTCATATAGCCATTTGTTTCTCATTATTGGTTCAATTCTTAAATTTTTCCTCCTTCACTACGAGTAAAAATAGTTGGAAACTTGCTCGAATATATATACGTACTTGGGGAAATCCTTAAAAAATCTAAAAGTCATTTTTGTTATTGTGTTTAAGTGTCACTCGAAATATTTAGTTTACAGGAACTTTATTCACAAGTATTGTTTTTATTGGTTTCTGAAAATGGTGTTATAAACGAGGATTTTTAATCGCCAATATAGATTTGATTTTGGTTTATTGATTCTCAAATTGGAGAGAAGTAAAAATTTATTCAAATGCAAAACACAAACCGAAGATATTTAAGGACAAGGTACTGTGAATTGTCCAGTGTATTATGAATGGTTTGAAAGGTTCGTGCTAAAGAGTTTTTACTGAACTTTGCTCAACGATCAGAGAGATCAATCCAAGATATCACTTGAGGGAAATATTTAGATGCAGCATGTGACATGGCTATTATACTTAAATGCCATGGAAGACTGCAAAAATCAAAACGGCCGTGTCTTCTGCCGAACTAGCTTAATTTGTGGCCGAAAATCTTATAGCAGTCTTTCAGATCATATACAGAAATGACGTGATAATGATTAAACTATATAAAAATACAAACAAAACGAATTAAGTAAAAGGAGTGAAACAAAAGGATAAAAACTATTTACGGCGAGCCATAAAAGCGTCTTTCGGAAAACTGACCTGGAGGGGATGGGAATGAACATTGACAGAAGATGTTCAAATCGTTTGAGATCCGCAAATAACCCTTCCATGATATCAGGAGCATCGAATGAATTACAAAAAAAGCAATCGAAAGCGGAAAAGCTGAATTTTATGGGTTTCAGATGAACAGTTAAAGACAAAAGCAATGTTCAATAAAAAGATTCCAAAATAGACCATGAAAATAGAAGGAGAAGCTTTAGAAGAGTTTGACGAATTCTCTCACCCAAATCAGCCGATAAAATCAGAGGAAGAACATAGATGCGAAATAGAACTACGTTAACACTCAGCTGGAAGTCATTTGGTATCAATAAAGACATATTGACGAGGATGCTGTCAATGTGCTTAAAACGTGAAGTATACAATTTCTGCCAATGAGATTTTAAATCCGTAGGAAATGATCAGACACAAGGGGACGAATAAAATATACATATTTGCCGGTAGGAGATTGCTGCACAATCGCAGTCGTCATGGATGGGGGGGCCTTCATCCAGCAGTTATCTTACAATGGCTGAAGACGATGATAATGAAGATAATATTGAATCTGACACATTAGAAAAAATCATTTCAAATTCCTTAAGCAGCTTCAAAATTCAGAAAATTTGGGACAAAAATCAAAAAATATAAATATATATAAACATTGAAACAAGATTGAACCTTTGAAAGTTTAGTACAAAAAAAAATCTTAGGCCAAAATTTGAAAGTGTTTCTATGTATATATTGTTTCTGGTGTCGTTGAAATAAATATGTGAGTCATGGCAGAGGTATTAAAACCGTTTGGGACTTCGGCAATAAATTATAATCCAGAATAATACCCTTTGTGATCCCTCTACTTCTTGACTGCTATATGAAGCAATTATAAGTTACGACCACACATCACATATCTGACACGCTGGAGCAGTTGAAGTTAGAGTCTGTGTGAAATTCCGGCCTTCAGACAACCTCTTAATATATTGGCATCTTTCTCGGATGAGATCAGATGATCAGCTAAAAGCAAATATATCCGACGCCCAGTTCTTCATAAAATTTTCAAACTGAGAACTTACTGCATTCAGATCAAAGCTGGATCACTTATGCCACAAGGGTTGTAGTCTCTTTGAAGGATTTCAACTTAGTATTATTTCATCAGTACTTGAATAGTTTATGAATTCAATAAAGAACAGGACAGAACTTCGAGTTTCAGAGGGTCATGACTAACAATGGATAAATCATCGATCAATCTGTAAGTAAGCAAATTGCTTACTTTACCCCCTTGAAAACTTTTTTTCACCAATCACATACTTTCTCTCTCTCTCTATTTCTCTCCTCCTCTTCTTTCTCTCTCTCTCTCTCTCTCTCTCTCTCTCTCTCTCTCTCTCTCTCGCATACATACATACGCATATACACAGAGGTACCGAACCTTCACATTTGCCTGCATGATGGATGAGAAAGATATCCTTTGGTATCAGAGATCAGTGTTCGACCATTGGTAAAGACCCTTTATATTTATTTCAAGTCATTTTCCATGCAACCGACTTCTCAAAAAAAAAAAATGCAATTTCGAAGAAGCTGTCGAGAAAAGTCTGATATTTTTTTCTTAAAATTTCAAAGATAAAGACTAAAATGTAAAACTTTGTCCCAAAGAATCGATGCATGTCAGCCAAAAATGCATTCGAGGAAAATTGATATAAAAATAACGAATAGTTTAAAGAAGATAATATTTGCACCTCCCGTAATGAATTACCGTAGCTTGCACTCGTAACAAAACTAATAATCTAGAGAACGTCTAAAATCATATAAAAAAGAATATCTTTTATTCGGGAAGGTCTTGCAAAAGATTGGGACATCATTGATTCCAAATGGCCACTGACGCCGTTCGAGGGACTTTTTTGAACAAACGAGAATGTCACTTCTAAAGAATTTCCAAGGACGTCTTCATGCAAATTGCCAAGGTTGTAGCCCTAAAAGGTGACCTGGTGCACTTCGAGCAACACACACACACACACACACACACACACACACACACACACACACACACAAACACAGAGGCAAGCACAAGCAAATAGAGAAGAAAATGTTGCCCACTTGACTGGTTAGCCAGGCAGAAAATTTGTGGGGCTTTGTCGATTTGATTAAATGAGAACATAATTTTTTCATTTGCTATTTACATTCGACTCATCAAGATAGATATACGGGGACCGGAGTTTGGAGCTTGACATGATTTTATGAATTTGGCGGTGCAGGAAAAACAGATTTCTTGTCATCTTCACTAGCAAATTTTGGCATTTATCACTACCCCCAGCGTGCGACGGATTATGTAATTCCCAGTTCCCTGGGTGGAGGTTTAGTAAGACTTCTCTTCATCCTTTAGTAAGACTCCTCTTCAAGCCTATTTAGACAACTCAATAGTATCTATGATATACTGGGTACGATGGGAACATATGCAAAAGTACTGAAGTAACACACAAAAAACTTGTGTAAATTCAATTTAACTTAATTGGCATTTTTCATTTTAGGACATTTTTTATTTTGGGCCCTAACTAGCCTTTTGGTTATTCTACCGTTAATTAGTGGCACTATGTAGATATGTTATTGTTATTTCATTTCATTGGTTTTACGATAAAAAATGATTGCAAAATGAAAAAAATGTACTCAACTGAAGATGGGGTAGTTCATCCCCGTATTTTATCGTAGAGATGATGACCATTTATTTCAGTGAATTACAGAGTTCAAACAAGTAATTATGATAGAATGAATTTATATTATCTATCTGAAGTGAATAATTTCTATATGGTATAGACAGGCGTGTTCAATTCCCCTTATACGTTCATCAGCTTACTTCTTTGTCTTTTACGACAATCTTCACAGCTCGATAGTCAATTCTCTCATTTTAACGGTCATAGCAGTCTCTTATTTCATGGAACAACGCTAACAAGGAATCTTTGCTATTTTCAGACCCCTTCCCCGAGTTTCCTATTCCGTTTTGGAATAGTCGAAGAATCTTTTCTGAAAAAATATTTTCTGGTGTCTTTATCTTATATTCAATGATTGCGTTTTCGAAGAGACACAGTTTCTTGGAAAAGTGTTATTTTCATGTTTATCTTTTCAACTTCATTTGGTTTCTCAAGAAAAAGTTCTTTTTTCATTTGGTCATCAATTTCAGCTACTTTCCCAGTACAATTACTTTAGTTTTGTCTCTTTAGTAGCAATGGCGCTTTCCTTTTTACATCTGCTGTGTCATCTTTTCATCGATATTTGTTTCTAAATCTTTTGTTCATGGAATTCTCACCACCATTTATTTTCCATCAGTCTTTTGTTACAGACTGTTACCAGTTTAGTTCACTAAATTTTGTTGTTTTATATTTCCATTCATCTTCACTTTCAAAGACTTATTCGATTTCTCCCTCTATGTCTGTCCGTCTTTTAGCCTGTCTTTTCTCTTTCTGTTTTCTTGTTTTCGGATTCTTTTTAGATATTATTTCTCTGATCATTCTTTTTTTCTTTATCCCTTTCTTTCTATTGTTATATCTGTCTTTTGCTCTCACCTCACCCCAATTTTTCCTCTTCCCACTCTTTCTTTTTTTATTTTTACCATTCTTTCTTTCAAATCTGTTTTTTTAAATTAGTCAACTCTCAATTGCTTCTTTTCTTTCATCCTCCCCTTCTTTATACTTTTATTTTTTATTGCTTTCTTTTTAGTTTTATCTTAATGAAAAAACTTTCTTTCGAGATTCAAAGACACATTCCATAGCCTTATAATCCTGCAAATCGGTCTCTGTGGATAGATTAGCAAAATTATCTCCATATTTTACGAAGTCCCAAATCTCGAAGGGAGCTTATTTGATATACTGGTCATTAATCTCAGCCTCAGAATCTTGATTTCATACGCATTTATACAATATCATCAATCCATCTTTCTCCAATTTTTGGCCATCAATTTCCGTCTTGAAAACTCGACTGAGCTCAGATTACGTAAAATGTATGCAACGTATTTGCACTAAAATATGCAATATAGAAAAATAAGAATTCATAACATTAACACTTGAAATACGTTGCACTTTTTGCTAGATAGACATTAGCGATGAAAATAAGTAGATATCACTATACAATATTGTTGCTGCCTTCTGATAGAGTTCAGAAACGGTACAACTCCTTCATGTCAAGTTTTGCTCTGTTATGCATCATTATATGTTTTTGTGCAGAGATTTTCATTAAGAGCTGATTTCAAATTCTGATTAAGGCTCTTTGATAATGAAAATTTGTCGAATATCCTCTACGCAGCATACTTTCAATGTATACTCTATCACAAGTATTTTTGAGTACAGACTATTGAATTAGAGAAATTATTAATATGATTCAGATTATTTATTATGCAACTTGGAACTTGACGAAATATTAACTTACTGTGATGGAAGCCCAGATAATCGAATGGCTGAGTTGTTTTTTAAGGTTTGGGTCGGTGATAGAGATTTACTCTCGTCATATCCAAAGCTACGATTTTTACATTCAGTCATCAAATGATATTACCAAGTGAAACATCAATTAGTTTTCAAAATTGCCACGATACAATCAGTGTTTATTACTTCTTCACTAGTGTATCATGCAACATAAACTGGTTTCTCTACAGATAACTAATTTGTATTTTGTTTTGGCATATTGATTCCTCTTTTTTTACTTTTTAAGTAAGGACGTAAATTGTATAGAACGATACCTGGGAAACAGCACAGTGACGTGAATACACATTTTTCTGACATGCTTCAGTGCTAAATGAATATAAATAACCACGACTAGAATTTGAACCCAGTCTGACATTCCTATTTGACGTTTATGCTATCGTGTACTATGTCTTATATATGACTTCTGCTATGGTATTCCGTTCCGAAAATCAATCTTCTTCCAGATACCTCGACCCATGTTTATTATTTCATTTTATTCTCTTTAAACGAACTTACATCCAATTCTATATGATATTCGTTTTCCAATTCGATATTATTTTCCAATCTGTATTTTGACATCTTGAGTTCCATTAAGAGGTTTGGATGGTGTTCATACTGATACATGGTATGCAATAATTTTTTCACACTATCAAGTCGATTATTATTATTATTATTATTATTATTATTATTATTATTATTATTATTATTATTATTACACCAGTTGCATGGTAGTCATCGCTTGAAACTGAGTGAAAACAAGTCTGTTCAAATCTCGATCCTTTCTCCTTGGGGACACACAGGCCCCAGCAGTGCTATTGAATACAGTTTCAAACCAGTTGATTTGGGTTATCGCCTGCACCTAGGTGACAAAAAGTCACCTCAGGACTCCTGCCGTCCTCACCTATTTTCCTTGCCAGTCACAGCAGTGCTGTGGTTTCTAGCGTATCCACCGTACCTTTCTCCTGTTTGTTATGTCATTGCTAACGGCTGGGTGTCGGATATCCTATATTTCCAGGGTTCTCCCCAGGATTCATGCTGTCTCCAGTAAAGCTATAGCCTGTATAGTCTCAATCCTTGTACATTATTTTAAGTTCAACGAATGTCGTTTCTAGTGTCTTTTGAATGGTTCCAAGTGCACCTACTATTATTGCTACTACCCTAACCTCCATGTGCCATACCTTTACAAATTCCTTTGTCGTAGGCTGGTTATTCTTCCTTTATAAACGGTTGTCTGATAATTCGATCCCTTCTGCTACAGTGATTTTTCTTTTGTGCATAACCATTAGTAGGAATTATTTTATTCCGAATGTCTTCATCGTCGTATTCTTTCACTTTGTTGAACAACGTTTCCCAATTCTTTGCAAAGAATTTTATTTAGTCATTGTACATGAAGTGGTTTGTTTTTGAGAATGTATATCTTTTGCTGTTTCTCAAAGTTCTGTTGAGTGGTATTTTTTTTATTATAAAAATGTTTTGATATTTTGCTGTATTCATTTCCAATCGAATTTCAACCAGAAAATATGGTAGGCAAGGATTATATATTTACTAGGCTTTAATAAATGATTAAACACAACAGAAGCAGTATATAGTTCTATAATAGACTAAATGATATTTACATGGACAGTATTTTACAAAGGATCTCGGCTGTGCCCGTGAGAACAGTTTCTGGAAATCATTGATTTTGGGGTTTTCTGGTAATCCATCTAGTGGGCTTCTATGACCACAGGTACTGTTCCAATATTGAATTGCCTCATTCTCTAATCCCATTTAAAGTATTCATTTATACATGGTTCAGGTATGGATACTAGTTTCCTAAATCTATTATGTTCCTAAATAGATCGATCCTTATCACTTCATTTCATTCTATTTTAATTGAATTTACTTCTAATATTCTAATAATTTTTCTTTGCAAATCAATAAAATTTTGAAAATCAATTATTTGATTATTACATTCATTATCTGCATGTTTACACCCAATATCTGGGGATTGTCATAATAAAATTGCTGACAGCATGACATTTAATCTCCACGAATATCCAGTACTTTCGTCATTATCTCACTTTTTTGCATATTTAAACTGGATGCCTGTCAGGTATCGATCGAAACAGAGTGACAGTATTTTTCTTGTCTCCAACATTTTCCTCATTAGGCTTTGTTTTTCGCAGATTACCAGTATGTGCTTGTTATCACAGGACGCTTAATCACAACCAGCAGATTCCTAAGTAAATCAACTCTTCTTAGAGATGCTGTCGTTTTGATGGTTCCGATTTCGCCTAGAATTTCCAGTTTCTGTTCAATTATGGTATGAATATCTTTTTGACCATTTGTAGTGCTCAAAGTAATATGCTTACTTATGTCACCTTTATCTTCCAAAGTTGTACTATCCCCAATCATAATACTATTATTACAATCATTCAGTAATAACGATTATCATTACCTTCCTCATAATTATGAATATTGAGGCAAGATCCATACGATACAATATCTTTTTAGCCTTGAAATATGACTTTACATAAAATGTTTGGGATCCCATTTAGGTTTTCTGGCTGTAGTTTTATACAAATGGATTAGTGAAGTATGTTTTCCTTGCTATCAAGTTGAACCAACAGGAATTCTTAGCCAGTTATATTTCAATCTTTTTTTATTCTCAAAAGCGATCCAACAAATATAGTTTGTGGAATAGACAAAATTCAGCTATTTCTTTTTTATGAAAAGGCAAAAATTGATTCTCATATGTCTTTTTATTTTGTTTATTTTTACGTATTTTCTGATTTTTTTGTTGGCTTCCTGAAAATACCACGTTATCTTGCACCACAAAAATATACAAGGAAACGTATATATATATATATGTGTGTGTGTGTGTGTGTGTGTGTGTGTGTGTATTTTAAGACACATTGAATAACTTATATCTTCGTACTCTACCTAATGTCTTGAAGTTATATGAATCTAAACAGCCAATTTTTTTCAATATTTTTTTCAAAATAGATTTGTAATATTCCAGGTATGTAAAAGATGTATGGAAATGAACCGACATATTATCCATCCTACCCCCAAGTACACTTGATCAAACCATCATTTTGGTATCGAGGGCCCCTCTGCCCTGTCCCAAAGACCTAAGCCTATTTAGCATAATGGTCAATAGGCCACTGTCTCCATTCAGTATTTTATTGTTATTTCTCGCCCTGCTAACACGAAGTGTACGAACTCGAATGACGCAATGTAATTCTAAGAAAGAATACATTGCACAGTTCAACAAACTGATTCTCATTATTTCTGTTGATGTTGAAGTTGAAGTAGTATTTGTTTTTCCCAATATATCATCTTGATACTTTTTTTGAGACAATGTCCGTTCACTTCAATTGATGAAGTTTATTATTCGAACAAGTAATTAGCATGAATGCGTTTCTGGCTGAAGAGAATAAACTCTATTGAATTTTGACGAGTGTGCTTCTTTCAGTCCACTTCGAGAGGTCTCTATCTTTTATCCACTACAGTTTTGTACAGGCCCTAGCTCTCTTTCAGTCCTTTGAATACGCGTAACACATATTCTTTGTGATCCTTAGTTTCTTTCAATCTTTTTACCGACCCCTTGGAAATATTTGATCATTTCTGGAAATGCCTTTTCTGACGTCTCTTTTTTTTATTGAACGATTGTCTCTTCTTTTTGATGTATCTTTTTCGAGGTTTCAGCTTTTTTCCATTTCATGAAAGAAAATCATTTTCATATTTATTTTTTCTGCTTCCTTGAATTTTTTGAAAAATGTTCTCCGTTGATTTGGTCTTTAACTTCTTCATCATTAACTATCTGGCTCTTTTCTTTTATAATTACTAGCTTTTTTCTGGGAGGAAATCTTCCTTGTATCCGTTTAAAATACTTTTTTCATTTTGTTGTCCATCTTTTCTTGTTATCATCCCTCTGTGGGTCCACCTAATTGATTCTTTTGTTTGTTTCCATGAATTTTCGCTTGCAAAGCCTCGTTTTTTATCATTCCTTTCTATGTCTTTTCTTTCTTTTTTTTCTCTGTCCTTTGCTTCCTCTTGTTGTTCTTCCCGCCTCTATTTCTCTTTTCTTTCTTTCTTTCTTTCTTTCTTTCTTACTACATTTTTTTTTACATTCTCCTACATGGGTTTCTTTTTTTTTGCTCTTTCTTTTTTCTTTTTATCTTTTATTTTTCCCTCCTGTAATTCTTTCTTCCTTTCTTTTTTTTCTTCCTTTCAGTCTTTTTTTCTCTCTGTCTCTCTTTCTATATCTTGCTTTCTCTATTTATTTATCTTTTATAGTTCTGACTGCTTTTGTCACATTAACGTCTCATTATCTTCCCAAGTTCACTCTTGCTTTTTTCCTCCTTGATCCATCCGAATAAGAAATACAAATTGTCAACAAGATGTGTTGCAATTTCCAAACTCGATTGAAGCTACTTTTTGGTTAGTTTTCTGATCCACAGTTTACTTACTGGTTGCAGAATGGGAGACGAATTGACACACAAAATAAGTAAACTGTGGATCAGAAAACCAACAAAAAGGTAGCTTTAATCGAGTTAGTGAGGTTTTAAATATACGGAATATATTTTCAGATTTCGAGGGAAACGACATTTCTATTCGTCTGGAACAAGGGGGAAAAAGCAGGTGTAAACTTGGGAAGATAATGAGACGTGAAAGACAAATATAAATTGTCTAAATTTCCAACATTGATTTTAACAATAAAATGAAGCAATGTTAGATGTTCAGACAACTAAAAATATTCAGATGACATTCAGATTTTATTACATTATCATCATTATAATCTTTTTACACGAGACATATATTGAATGTGGAAGTATTTAGATGTGTGATTAAAACTGGATTGTGCTTTATGGTATTAGTTTCTATTTAACCCAAAAGTAAATAAAATTGAAAGAAACATTGACCCACTGATTAAAACATCGGAAAAGATTCACCCAGACTTAGACCTTAGCCCTGAAAAGATCGATCTGTACTTCAAATTTCAGCAACATAGCTGCAAACTGTAGCATATGGTTTGGGGCATGCATACATACATATACATATGGGGCATGCATACACACACACACACACACACACACACACACGCACACACACACATATATATATATATATACTCAAACATGAGCATGCAGATCCCCGATTCTGGGTTTCAAATTTCTGTTTTGAAAATCAACTTATGCCTGATTGGATATGTCGGGTACAATGCATTTACGTAAGGAAAAGCAAAACAAAAAAAATGTAAAAACTGATAACAGATACTTCATTGTTTCTCTTGTTTTTATATCATTAAAACTACACATCAGTTTGAATTTCATAACTCAAATTAACAGTGTAACATAACAGAAACGCAACAGACCGCACTGACACACGCATATGTCGTCTGAAGAAAAAAAATGAAAAATTAAATACAAATAAGCACAAACATAAAATAGGTAACATTTAAAAAGACATAAAACAGACGATTTGACACGGTGTATTTTCTTGACTCAAATTTGAGGGAAAAGAGAAAAGAAAAGAGGAAAAGAAAAAGGTGAATACTTTCTTACATAGTTCAATACTTACAAGAGAGAAATTTAATTCTATAAATTAGTCGTTTTAGTCATTTGCATGAGTTGTGAAAGAGTGGTTTTTAATCTTCCCCGAACCGATTCATGTTAAAATGTCCATTGATCGTTTCTCTATATGAGATCTCTCGAAGGGTCGAGGTTATTATGTTTTCTTCTTTATAAAATTGTTCTTTTCTTAAAAATTCAGATGACCAACTTGAAAAGACGTGGCAGCCCAGATTGGGCCTAAAATGAAGAATCATGTACGAAGGATAGAAAAGAAGATGGGAAATTGGACAGCTTGATTGTCATACGCACACGGGGATGAGTGTTTTTTTTTTTTCAAAACAGATATCGCCTTAGTTCTTGGTGAAGCAGCTTCACAGACCTCTCCCATCCTGGTTTCTCTTTCTCTTAAATCCTTTCTCTCTCTCCCCCTCTCTCTCTCTCTCTCTCTCTATATATATATATATATATATATATATATATAGATGTATGTACGTATGGTGAGAGAGAGTATTTGTTTTTATCAAATAAATACAAACAACAAAATTTTTATATATACTTAATTATTAGAAATCGTTTCTGCCTCCTGATGAACTTTCAAAATAATACTCTATCCCCACGAGAAAAATTCTGCCAAGTCTACAAAGCTTCTGAAAATCATCAATGAATGTTTCTATCACTGTATGAACCATTTTCATTTATTGTCATTTATTTTCAAAATTTCTTCGCAGCAGAAGCTGAGCTAAGTTCTGATCAACTATTTTGTGACCAATCAGAATAATGCCAAACAATTTACGAGGTATTCACGACGTCAGATAGGATCGTATAAATGATTTATGCTAGACAAATACCTAGGCCTGCATCAACGAGTATACACAGGATTAAATTGACTGTCCCATTGCCATATAGCCATATGTTTTCCTATTCTCTTTCCTATCGTCCCTGTTGCATACTTTCATAGATATATATTATCACAGTTTTTTTTATCCGAAGACTGAAATTATTCAATTATCAATGTCATTCATATTCTCATGCAATACAATACTATAATTACCACGTGAAAAATAAACTGTTTCATGGTTTAATTTGCTGCGTAGAAACTTATAATATTTGGATTAATTCATCTAAGTCTATTTTAAAATCTGCCTTTTACCGTGAATCTGAAATTGTCACGCTATAACCATTTTTACTTCGAAACAGTGATTCTTTCGATCACCTCTTCACCAATGTGTAAGTTTGGCTTTATTATTCCATAATAATTAGTATCTCTTTTTACACGAACCTCTTCTACGACTTATTTTGACTTTTCAAGTTTGAATGATTGAGTTAATTATGTAGAAATGATATCTTTGATAGTGCACAAGAGTATGGATTCGCTGCTTCCTGTACATACATTGATGCTAAGTGAAAATGGACAACGCCTACCAGAACTCGAACTCTGTTCAGCGACTCCTTTAATTTTGAGTTAACATCGTTTACACAATTTTGCACGGCATTTTCATTCATTTTATCTTTTTTAGATTGGTTATGTTACGGAGTCCCGTTCCAGAAATCAATATTTTTCCAGATAACTCGATCCTTGTTTATTACTTCATTTTATCCAATTTAATCGAATTTACTTCCAATTTTGTATTATATACGTTTTCCAATTCAATATTGTTTTCCAATTCCGTATTTTGATGGTTGCATTGATTATTTGAATCTTCACGCCTGACGTTTAGTGTCTATCGTTGGAAAGAGTGATAAAAGGCCCCCTCAATCTTAGGCCTATTCCACAGTCTGCTTTTCCTATCTGCATATTCCTACTAGGCGTCTGATGCTTGTCACAAGGAACTTAATCAGAGTGAGTATTTTCAAATTCCCAGCCATTTCCAGCTCTTCTTGGCAGTCATGCCGTTTCGATTGTTTTCTCTCCAGTCTTTTTTTCCAGTTTTTTTTGTTTGTCCCTTTCTGATTCTTTCAAGTGTTTCAAGTACAATACTTACGAGTGTCATCTTCATGACCTCTGATCTCGTTGTTGTTGTTGTTCTTCTTCTGCTTCTTCTTCTTTGAATATGAGTTCCTTATTGAGTTTCTCATTCTTTTGTTCCAGTTTGATCGCTTCACATTCGAGAACTCAATATCATCATCATCGCCATCATCATCATCATCATCATCATTATTATTATGATTATCATTATTATTGCTGTCCATGTTATTATTATTATTATTATTATTATTATTATTATTATTATTATTATTATTATTATTATCATCATCTGGAGGATAAGAAAAATATTGGAGACTAAGCTAGATAACAGACATTTGATAAAGAAGGTGTATACATGCGTTGTATTGGTAGTGAGATACACAAGTCCATCTTTAAGATGGACAAAGGAAATGCTCCAATCAATGGACTAGTGAATGTGGAAGCTTATGAGAATGTACAAAGCTCTACATTCCGGCGATGACATTGATGTAAAGAGAAAAATAGATGGTAGAAGACTCAGCAGAGGAGACTGTGTTGAAAAGCCTCAATTAGGAATAGAGAATAAAGTACAAACAAGAACTGAAGATATACATAGAAACCCAAACAGTGCAACAAACCTCAAAAAAGTACCAAAAGAGTAAGAAGCGAAGAAGATAACGAAGGGGCTGCTGGAAACAGAAATTGCTATATTGAGGATTCAAAAGACTATAAATCACGGACCTGACTGCACAAAGAAAACCTGAAGTGATAAAATGAATTGTCCAAACTTATCCGTGTGTCTTGAATCGTATCAAATAGAATGTACACCCACCGTGAAAACTACGATATTTTTTCCAGAAACAAAAAACAAGAGACCAAAAAAAAAAAAAAAACACGACAAAATAACTTCTTATTGATGAAAAGACCTACTTGTAATAAACAAAATGATACTCGAAAACTGTCAAACCAACCAAATTGGAGCTTGCATCGATATTTGCCACATACTTGGATACTATAAAAAAAAATCTCAGAAATATATGAAATTGTACCAACTATAATTGATTTTATCAAACATAGGATGACATTATGGAACACCAAACCCTCCCTCAATTTCAATAAAGGTTCCTCTGAATCCAAGAATATAGGCATCAACTGTTGAATCTCCAAAAGAGATTGTCTTTTATTTCCCCTTCTCTGATCAGCCCTCATCCCTCTTTCAAGTAGACTCAACTACACAATACCTATAGATGTAAAACAGATGACAAGAGAATATACCATCTATCCCTTATGGATGACCATAAATATTCTATAACAGTTGTGCTTTAGCATCATAAACTGGAACAACTGAAATATGCAGAATGAACTATAAAATAAGGAATCTCTCACCACCAAAAAGCAGGCGTACATCGACTTTACTCCCAAAATAAAATTGATAGCAGAGGTCCAGGACTGTCATACAAAATTGCAACAATTTACATTTGCATCACCTGCAGGCAAGTGACGACTTGATGTTGATTTTTGTGAAAAACCCAGAAACAACAGAAAGGCTTCACTCACAAGTTGTAGGTAAGGTAGCAGAAACGTTTTTTTAAAAACATACGTAAACGACAAGGAATATCATTTTAATGAACACTGGACCCCCAAACCCCTGGACTGCCGATACCCACTTCGCACCTTACATGCTGAAGTAGATAATACCAAAAGCCATTAATGGCTTCGAAGATCAGGGTCAAAAGCCAAGAGAAACAGAGGGTACTATCCTTGCTGCCTGAGACCAGAAAAAAAAGGTACAGCAGGTTCTGTAACAGTGCAGCTGAGACGATCACCCATATCATGACGTGCCGTTCTAAACCTCAATGAATACAGACTTGGACGCGATAGAGTGGGTCAGTATATCGACAGGATAATCAATAACCATTGAGGGGCACCACACACAGTACATTGGTATGAACACCATCTGGAACCTGTGACTGATGCACAAGATGTGACAAAATATTGAACTTTTCTGTACACACGGATCGATCCATCAAAGCCAAAACCCAGACATAATTATTGAGGAAAAAAAAAGAAAACAGGATGCATTTCAATTGATTTGATTATTCCATCAGATAAAAAAATTATCGGGAAAAACAGTTTGAAAAATTGTCTGAGTACTTTAAGAACCTAGAAAATGAGAAAGGAACAATACCAGTTGTTATATTAGCCTTTTTGGCAATAGAAAAGGGTGTTAACATATATCTACTGGGTGTGTCTGCAACATTTTTAGGGTCTTTTTGCATCTGATTAAAGTGTAGTACCTGCACCATGGTCTTGCCCGATGTGTTGGTACTGACGCTTGTCATCCGAATAGGCCTGTGACTGGTTTGGTTGGGCTCTTCCTGACGTTTTTTGACCTCGGTTGCTTGACCAACCTCTGCCGCGTCGGCTGGAGCTATCTTTTGATGGGGTGTTCCATTTTCCCACGTTAAGCTTGACCTTGTGTTGCATTATACTCCAGTGGGAGTGTAGATAAATAAAGCCATGGAGCGGTTCCGTCCCATTGCACAAAAAGGAACAGGTCAGGCTTGTCCTCACGCTTTCGTGACCTCTGTTGCTTAGCAAACACAGTCAAAGTCCAATATCTGTTCTTTGATGCCTTTGTTCTGAAAAGTTCATTGGTGCTTCGGCGGCCTTTTTGCTAAGAAGTCGATCAGCCCAGATGTACCGATGCAATACTGTGGCCGATGATTGGTTGGTGAGGCTCAGCATGGGGCCTGGGATTCGTCCTTGGACCTCAAAAAATTACCTGGCCCTTGGGGGTGCAGTTTGCCCCGAGGAAGCACTGTCCCATTGCACAAAAGTGATAGGTCGGGGCTCTCCCTAACACTTTTGCAACTCACATTGCGGTGACTGTCCAGAATGTGACTCCACATCAAAAGACTTCGTGTCAAATTTGCAGCCGTTAGAATGTAAATAAGAAATTCAAAGTGTATCTGTTCTTTGACATCCCTTCTTTGACATTTGGTCTGAGAAGTTGATTTTTGTCCTTCATACTGGAACCACTGACCAGCATGCTCAGGCTCGTCCTGAGAGCATCAATAGGATCTGTCCTGTGAACAAAGTCAAGCTTACCTTAATGACTCAACAAAATCATGCGTCGAGACTTGAAGACTCTTGCACAACAGGATTCGTCCTGTGGACATGGTCTACCTTGTACCAACAACCTTGAGAAAGCATGCACAAGGTCTTGCGTTCAGCGTACCCTTTGTTTGCAGGTTTTCAAACGTATTAGACCTCACGTTGATTCGACATAGTATCATCTGGATGCAAATAGATGAACTCGGCCCAGCAGCAGGAAGCACTTTGCCTGGAAGCAGCGCTGTCCCACTGCACTTGGGCGAATCCCGACGCTTTCGTGACCACTGTTGTGTTGGCTAGAGTTTTTTTTAGGGTGCTCCATCCAACGTTAGATTCGAAAATATGTCACATCTCGCTCTTTTAGAGAGAATGAGTAAAATATGCTGGATGGAGAATTTGCATGTAAGTATAGCGGTTACAGTTGTTTCTCTGTGTGAAGGTAATATGTTAATAATAACTAATTCACCTGTTTCCTTATCGTCAATAAAACAGTTTTCAGCATCATGTTGGATATGACTTGATTACCTAACAACCATTTTCTCCAATATTGAAACCGGGAAAACGAAGCAGCGATACAGAAAACCAATAATATCAGCCTACCCACAAAAGAACCGAAAATATTACACATGATATACATAATATATTTCGAAAAAAGGCCCCAGAATATGTACAAACCGAATCCACGGAACTGAATCTGTGAGAAACAGTGCTCTTCAGAAAATCGAATGACATTATGCGCACACTTCACCAACAAAACTCCTTCACTATCACATAATAATGCAAGATTAAACAATTACAAAATTAAACAACACACCGAACCACGGATTCCAAGAGAGACTTACATCCTGTGCAAACGCATTCAATGAAAACACATAAGAAGAAAAGATTATGTTAAAAAATTACACTCAGACTCGAATTCCGCTAAGGAATACACCTAAAGAATTGATAACACCATATCTAACTAAAAAAACCGAGTGACTTCCATAACATGAAGACACGTCCTAGTACTGAAATATTAGCTACTTATTAGAAGATAATAATCACACCTGAGACCTAGACCTACCCTTTTCCCACTGACCAAATTATCAAAATCTTTACCCTTTGCACTAAACAGTATTACTTCCAATTCAACAGGGATATCACCAAACAGAAAATCGGCGTACTGATCAGCTTGGCACCAAGCGGAGTATCAGCATGCTTTTATTAATGGTTCCTAAAATAGAACCCTTTGAAATATATCATACCTAAAGAGCAAGATATCTCTGAAATCTCTGATGAAAATGTCTTCCTAATTCACCCACCATCATTCACCTACCCAATCTAGTAGACGGACTCAATAGAGTCGAACCGACAATCAATTTCTCGTATAAAACAAAACATAACGAACCCTTTCATTTTCTGGACACCTTATTACAGGAAATGGACACTAACAAAACCAACAAAAACAACTAATCTCACTTTTACTGACACCAAAACACAAGAACTGAATCTGAAATAATTATTGGTTTTTACCTACGGAGCCTAAGGCTATGTTGCCCAAGATTTCTAAAGAAGAAATGAAGAACACAAAACAGACATTCAAGTACTTCCAATATCCAACTCCTCCATACAAAACGCCAGAAGAAAAGTCTACCTCACCAAGACACGCAAAACTGGAATAAACCCCTCCACCCACCAACATGAATACCATTAGATACATCATAAAGCCACCAAATTGCAGCCAAAATATTTACAACCGTTCATGACATAATCTGGAAAATATTGAACAGTGGTCTATCTAGGACCAGCCATTCCCTACGAAATTTTCGTGAATAAATACCTATTTACCAAATCTGCGTTTCCATGACTATCCATTTATTAAAAAGTTTTTACCAAAATGTCGAATATAACTTATTCACCCAGTATATGTGTGTCAGTGTCTGTGTGCGTGTGTGCGGGTATGAGGACATCGATTTTGGAATTATGTTGATGGCTTGAACTATATCAAGTGAACATGTTATTACACAGTTTTAATGTTCATCTGGTTTCGTGTCTCCTTATTATAAGTGTGCTTTCTTTTTAAGTATTCTACTTTTTGCATCGTATTTTGTGGTCGAAAATTATGGGAGGGAAAATCTTTCTGACAAGTTCTGAAAGTTGTTTCCATATGAATCAACTTTAATTCTGTATAATTGAAGTAAAGTTTTTGCAGTAATTGTGTTTGAAATTCCTGACAGCTTGTCAGTTAAAATAAATGGAAATTTATACAAGGGTACATAGATGCTTTCTCTGTTGGTGATGATATATTTCGTTTTATACAGATGCCAAATACAGAAGAAAACCATCTTCCTTAGAATCAAAAACTGTCATTCTAAAGTATGATATGTTTCAAATTGATTTTAGAGATTAAAGAAAAAAACCTCAAAGGTTAATGAACTCATAAGTTTGTATAAGAATGTTTTGTACGTTCAATATCGATCCCCTGATGATCATCAACCTTTTAGCATCCGTTGTTTGACATAGTCGCTCCCAAAGAATTGCCACACCTCTCTATCATGAGCATTTTGGAGCCAGTACGTTCGGATTGGTTGCAACATCTGACTTTCTGCCAGCCACAATTTCGCATATGATTTTGGGGATATGTTGTGGATCCAATGTCCAGCGATCTTGTGATATTTTTGCAACCTTGGACAGGTTGTAAGAATGTCGGAAAATGGTTTGACCTCATATTCACTTGAGTTTCTGTAATGGTTGCCATTACTCCATTCTTGGACTCCTGTCTTTTGTCATTGTTGGTTGACTATGAAGTGGGAGCTTAAACTGAATGAAATTCAGCTTGTGTCTCTTTGTATAGTGACACTGGCTCTATGGTCTGAGATGGCTTTGACGACATCATCTCTGAGCTTTTTATGAATTAGAATGCCCAACTCGGCATTGTTTTATTTTTCATTTCTGTTGTAGTATAGAATATATCCACCGTTAAGTTTGATTATCTCATTTCCGAGTCTCCTCTTTTTACTTCTAACTATAATGTCTGTTTTACCTTTTTTTTTTTTTTCATTTCATCTTCCAGATTGGTCAGGTTTATGTCTGGGGAGAATGTTCAGGCGTTGTAAGTGTCAATTGATAGTGTTGTTTCTTTGGTGATCCTCTTGTGCTTATGTTTCCGTAGTAGCCCTTGGAGCATCCCAACCTCATCAAAAGGTTGGGCTTTTTGGAACTGAAGACCTAGAAAAATGTATTTTCTACCTTTTTGGCACATGGTGCGTTGGAAGGGTCTGGGTAGTCGATACTAAGGTGTGCCCATTACCATCATTATGTAATAGAAAATTGAAAATGACAAATGAATTACAGTAAACTCCTCTTATCATGGCACTTGTAGAGATTTGATGAGAGCAGTTGTAAAAGATGGACATTAATGAAATGTATGATACGTACGGACAAAATAGCTGATGCTCCATATGCAGTTTTCAGTTTTCAAAACAAGACACTGAAATCATCATTGTCTGTTACTGCATATAATATGCCGTTTGTTCCAGTGTCATTTAATTGTGCTGTCAAGGTAAGCCCAAGTTGCGCACATGGTCCGTCACTGATTGGATTTGGTCAGATTGAGTCCAATAGGCGAAGAATATACATGTGGATGATCAATAATGCCTACTTCCACATTTTTAGATGTGTCTGACATTTTACAACTAACTTTGTCTGTCCCCAGAAAACTGTGGTCAATTATCCCTTTTTTTTTAATATATTGTTCTTAGTGACCCGAGGCCACTATTTTTTTTTTGTTAACTATCAGGGGACGACAAGAATATCTTTAATTTACGTTTCGAATGTAAGTACTTTTTATCATCAAAGAAGTACATTTTTCTCTTTAAATGAAATGAATTCTCGTGATGGATATAGTATCACATCATCAGCGTTCACAATCTTGGGATTATCATTCAAAATTATTTTTCTTTTGGATATAATTAAAATGATTTATAATTTCACTCCCAGCGCCCTTTATTCGCAGCTTCCCTTTCAGTGACCCCCTACGTAGCACGTGGACACACCTTTAGAACTGTAGATGTTTATATGCATGTTTATATGCAAACAATATATGTGTAAAAATATCACGAATTGATGATGTTTGATTATCAAATAGCCATGAAAGTCGATAGTCACACTGTTCGAGAGGCCTGTGCCCAAAGTTGCAGGCAGCCGTAATATCCTGATTTTCTTCGAAAGGGGCGGTACAGCCCATAGCCTTTCCGAGCATTTACCAACACCAGGTGTCCTTGTCCTGTGGTTTAACCACAGATTAACCCTACAGTTGTACAATCCCACAATAGGGCGGCAGACCCCTATAGATAGATTGAATTTGCCAAAAGAAGGACACTCCTGTGAAAGCTGAAACCTTTAAGCCCTGCTCCTATCTGCGCAAGTAAGCAATAAAATGTAGGGTGGGATCAGCCCTGGGTAAGTTGACTCCACCTTAAAGTACCAAAAATTGTTTGCAAGAAAATTTTTAAAATTTTTGGTTATCTAATTGTTTCAACCACCCTTTTGTAGAAAAGATTTTAATGTAGTTAAACGTATTTTGCATAAATCAAATCATATAAAACTTCGATTAAATTGTGATTATCTTCTTATTTAATTTTATTTATACATTTTTGTCAAATGATACCAGACTTATTTCTTCATTGATTGACGGTTGAGATGTAGTGATATGAATATTAAACTTCCAGATTCGTGATTGAAAATACAGATCAGCTATACTGGGTCCACCTAAAAGTTCAATTGACTATAATTAGATTTTATTATAGTGCGACCTAAGCTTATCTTCAGGATTATTGTCGGTACAAAGAGGGGATACGGCAATTACACGTAAATTGAGGAAGGAATCTATTATCCCATGGAATGTTCACTGTAGTATCCTTCAAAACATAAATAATCAATTATAATGTTCACAGAATTTTCTTCAATTATTTTTTATGGTACATACAGATCAATTTAAAACTGTATTAGATAGAAAAATAGATAGATAAATGAAATCTGGTGTTAGTGGGCCCTAGCATACGAAAAAATAAAACTCCTGTGATGTAATAGTAACAGTCCCATCAATTATGTGGGAAATTCCCAGTGCAGTCTTAGCAAGAGCGTGTTGGCTGTTTGCCCAAGGTATTTAATTTGAAATTATTTAATATGTAAATTATAACAGGCAATTCCGCACATTATGGAGTCTGACCGCTTCCAAATACTTTTGGAATAAACACAGCACTTGTATAAATCAGTTTGAGAATAACAGTTTCAATTCTTTAAAACTGTAAAAAAAGATAGTTTTGAATCATTTCGCTTGAATCACAAAAAGCTGCTAGTGAATCCTTTTTTTTCTTCATTGAACAGGAACTCACTAAACCAAACCCAATGATTCCTTAATGTAAATGATTTTAAAAATAGCAAATTTTATGCATTATTCATGTTTTCTTAGCGTGCCAACAGTGAAATAGTAATATATCACTTCATTTCTTTTTTCTTTCATACTTCTGATACAAAAACTTGATGTCATTATCCAGTAGTTATTCAGTGGTCGTTCGGGAACAACTTTATTGACACAACTATCCAAAGCTCGTAAATATCATTTACAGAGCAGGAAAAAAAACTTGCGTGTCTTGTAAAAACGTAATACTTGCTCACAGTGGTCTTTTAAATAATAGATAAAATACCAGAAGGAAAAGTCAGAGAAAAATGTTTAATTCAACAGAAATATTTACCAACTCATACTTCATTATTTAGATGTTGATTCTCAAAAATATCCAATTTTTGGAGAACGACGAAATATCATAGGAGCAGATTAAACCACTTGTAAGAACTAGAATCATTCTTAAAAGATCTTATAACTCTCACCTTTAATAGCTGGCCCTTGAAAACCCCTTTTTCTGATTTTTTACAAAATATCTGAAAAAGAATTCAATCGTTGAGAAAAAATATCGAATAAGAGCTTTTTGAGATTTGGGGGAAAAAGATAACTTCCTATTGAATTTCGATTTCGATGAAAGTGGAAACAAATTGGCTCATCAACACAGTGATAGGCCAAATATCAAAATAAACTTCATAAAATTCAAAAGTAAAAGAATACCATACATTTACTCAGGGTTAAAACTCTAATATCTCTGCATGTTTTGAATTAATAAAATTACATAATTGTCATGCAATTTTGTTTTTTATTTCAAATGATAACCACTAATTTCGAGATGAAAATAACTGTATTTTTGTTTTACTGTTTAATTTTGACCGTGGGTAATGAATGAAAAAATATGTTACAGCAATCTTGAGAAGTTTATAAGAACCTATTTGACTTGAAAACACCATACAAACAAAAAATGATACAAATCCAATTGGCTGCAAACGCCGATCATTCGCATTGGAGTAACACATTATAGGTTACTGTCAATCTCTGAGACGTCTACCCATCGTAGAGACGGTTTATTCAGTTTATACATACATATATATATATATATATATATATATATATATATATATATATATATATATATATATATATATATATATATATGAATGTTTCTCTGTCAATAAACTCAGATTTGTCCATGTCATTAGCTTGGAAATATCATCAATATAAAGAATATATCTTATCTGTATGGTTCCAGTTTTGAAATATGTACATCGAGCATATTTGATGAACTCTGTCATTTATTTACTTGAAAATTAAAATAGGGCAAAAAAGGGGATAATTGAGCAGACATCAATATCATCAGCTGGAATTTCGCTTCTCTCCTCACCAAATCTCCATTCCTAACAGCATAAAAGACTATCTTGTCTATTTTGTTCCAATTTTAGTTTGTTTTTTTAAATTTAGAATGTAAAATGGTTGAAGGTTTTAAGAAATAGCATGTGTAAACGTAATTTATCATACAGTTGATTATTTTCTACTAATTTTTATCTGCATTCTATCAATATTCAAGCAAATTATTCGAATACCGTCGACAAAAATATCATTTATTTATCCATAATACAAAGACAACATATCAGCATCAGTTTCGGTTATATCCGTACCAAATCTGTATCCGTAAAAATGGTTTGAAATCGACATAATTTTGACCAAAAATATGAAATACAAAAATATGAAATACAAAATATGAAATACAAAAATATGAATAATTTTGGAGCAAAATTTGATATAGAAACGTCGAGTACAACAACCAGAAATCTTTTGTCCAATTACTGTCAATTTTGAAGCTCCGAAAAGTTTTTATCAAATCAGATTAGTAAAATATATTTGGAACTTTTTCACTCTCTCTGTCTATATTCACTTACACAACCCAGATGTCTGCTGCATCTCAATAATCAGCGTCTGTTTTTATAATGTGTTTAATTTGACTCTCAACCCCACTTCCCTCGGAAAAGTATGCTTAATAGATCGTAAAAATGAATAATTCATGGTTGCATGTTTCGAAAAAAGAAGAAATGGTGTAAATGGTTTTGAAGAATAGTGTCTCTATGGTTACTAAACTGCAGGTGAAATGAACTCCATTGATCCTGCTTCACTTTTTATTCCAATATGTTTTTCAAACGAGACACTGTCTCACTGTTGCTCTGCATAGAAACAATTTGACAACATTCCAGCAATGAGTAATAAAAATGTTCGATTTAAACAGTATGTATATGAAAACCTGATCGGCAATCCATGTCCAAAATTTGACTGAAGTCGATATCAATCGTGAATAGGTGGAGTCACGTTGTTATAATGTACATGTCGTAAGTTGAATGTTGATATAAAAGATGAAATAATATTTTTCCAACAATCCTCTAATAATAAGATGCTATATGTATGAATAAAACATCAGATGAGGATTGTTCACTCTATTGTAGCGTTGATTGGCAAGATTTACTTGTTAAAATTCTCAATCCAGTACACGTGTTTAAGATATTAACTTGGACTCAAAACAAGGAAAATTGTTCGGCAATTCGAGATTATGCAGATTTTTCCTAAATAAACTGTTTTATTCACGAACTATAATACAGAAAAGCGACCACCTAAAACGAAGGAACGCATTCAAAGTGTTTTATCCATTTTTTTGCTCGTGTCAACCAACAAATGTATTCCACAATTCCCACTTGACTTATCATTGCTGGCAGATTTAACTGGAATGTTATCCTTTCTGTTTTAGCATGAAATGAATATTTTCACATTCCATCTGCCTTCATTTATTTCTCCAAGCATAAACTTGGTGACATTGGAAATTCCCTTTGCGTGATACGAGGACAATCGAAATGATGCTCCCCGAATTACTCACCTATCTACATTGTAGGTGAATGAAGAGTTGAGTTTTCAGAGGAAAACATCAAAGATAAAAGGAAAACTTAAGGGTAAAGGACAAAGCAGAGAATAAGAACAGAGAGCCAATCTGAATTCCTCCAAATATTTTGCGTCTATGTTCACTAATTTCCTTAGTCAGTTCTCCAAAAATACTCTTTAGGGTCTTTGTAAATAGTATTAGTTAAATTCTTTCTCTTGGTTTCACTCTTTTTCGAATCTTAATCTTGTTTGTAACTTTATGAGCACATATTATTGCTCTGCTATTTTCACATATTCTTGCTTTTATCGTTGAGGCATCGTTCTCGTATCTTTCAACCGACTGTTATGTGTTCTATGAAGTCAAATGCTTTTTTTCATTTTTGACAAAAGCCAAGTATTTTGTTGTATTCTGCTGTATTGTTCTCAGTTGATTTACGATGTGTAAATGATGTACTATTGAGTACCCATTTTTTATTTCTGGTTTTCATCTAAAGTACTGGTAGCTAAGCATTTTTTAGAATACTTATATCCATATTAAATAGTAATGAAATAAAATGGTGACAGCCAAAATCTTAATTGTGTCCTTTCATGGGAAGTTAAGACACTATTCCTCTACAAAAGTTCCGAGTTGATTTCTTTTCTTGTAAATAGCTGGGTTAGTCGATTGTGGAAGACCTTTCCTGCATATTTCAAAGGGTTATGTATTCATCGCTAGGGTCCTTCCAGAGTTTCCTAGATATATATCAATCACTATGTAGATCAGTCATACTTTCAATCTCGTAGCATGCAAATCATCATAAAATTTGAATGAGCTATTAACATCCATTCAACATTTTAGGATATGATTTGGAAGCATTCAGTATAGAGACATATTGAATAGCTACATGCCAATCAGTTAAAACGTAAAATGTACAGTGAATACGTAATACCAACCATGACAGACGGATGCAAAACATGGAAAATGACTGAAACATTCAAAAACAAACCCCAAAGTGCACAGGAAGCCATGTTAGAAATAACTCCAGCATGTAGAAAGTGTTAGATGTGGATACCTGCAGGATAAATATATCATAGGAGTAATTAAGTGACAAAATGGAGAGGGGCTCGACTTTTAACAAGAAGGGAAGAGATTTACAGATGCAAAAAGTTGAATGTTTGATGCACAATTGATAATCAGTAGAAAGAGACCGGACAGAAAACGGAGGGATAAGAAAAAAAAAGGTTTGCCAGTAAGACAAACAATGGCAATGGCTTATTATATACATTCAATATCAGCACTAAAACATAATTGTAATTCTTTTGAAACTATAATATTTTCTCTCACAAAAATATTAGAGAACGAAGAAGTATAAATGAAAACATATATGAATGTGGTTCTCATTGTGAATATGAATTTACCTAAAACAACGATAACAGTACCAATTGTTCTGACACCAGAGGCAAGAAGAGGAATAGAAACAAGAGAAGCAATTGCTTTATCCGACGTTGTTGCAAACCAATATATATATATATATATATATATATATATATATATATATATATATATATATATATATATATATATATATATATATATATATATATATATATAATCAATATTGGCAATATTTCCTCGAGCTGAACAACGAACATTTCCCAATAGAAAATCCACTACATAAGATCTTCAACAAAAATGTTTTCGTAATCGGCGAGAGCTTCATCAAAAATATAAACGGAATCAAACATTCACACGGTGAAAGTCTCTGATTATAACAACATTTATAACCATGATAAGAAAAATGATTTGACAGAAAAGACTGCATCCATAGAAATAAAAACACATGCTCTATAAAAAAAACAAATGCACAACTGAAGTCTGAATGTACTTGCCAACAAAAGTCACGACTGAAAAACTGTACTTAAAAAAAAAAAAATACAATTGAATCTCAAAATCCACATGAAGTACGCTTACAATAACCATAATAGTTTCATTTTGTATTATTATTAAAGAACAAAGAACGTACAGGACCATCACAAGAACTCCCGATATACTTTTATCAGCTTAAGGAAGAAAACTTACAACTTTTATGAAATTGACTACAATTAGCAACTCCACGTCAAAAAATTGCTTTAAGAACGAATGCATCTTGTGCTTGGAAAAAAAGAAATTTCAAAAATCTAAAGATATAAAGAAAGTTCTGAACCAAAAGAAAAAAAAGTTGGAACGCTGATGCGAAGGTAAATTTGAATTTAAGTACACATTAAATGAACATCAAAACTAAATAATGAAAAATGATAAATAATAACACCTACTATAACTTATTTAAAGTCACATCAAAAACACAAAAAAAATTTCAATGTAAAAATCCTATGTACAAATATAAATTACGAATAAATATACAATACACTTGCTATAAACTACGTAGTAGATAACCCCAATTTTTTTCAAAAGTTAAGGTGAAATTGAATTATCCAAGCAAAAGCTGATATCTTAAACTCTAAAAATATGTATAATTACCTTTCAACGGCTTAATACTAACACTATAAGAGTCACAGCTTGATTTTACCAATACTTCAGTGTCTATCAATGAATGTAATACAATTCCACACTCAATCCCTAGAAAGTCGAAGTCGATTCTAATATAACTTCCAAAATCAAACTCAAACTGGAATATGACCATTATAATAATATTGATATATTTAAAAAGAAATTAAAAGTAAATCTGATAATTCTAACATGCTTGAATATGTAAATTGAGAAAAGATTGATAGAAATTATAATTAAATACAACTAAACACTCACAAAACTAGAAATATTGGACTACGATGACGTTCAACCCCCATTCCGACCTATGAACGTAAATTACCGACCAACCCAAATACGTCCTTTATAAAATACTTCTTTCCACAAGTTCTATTTTAATGACACCAACATTTTTCAACCACCACATGAACACAGAATACACCCCAAATCCGAGATACGAAACCACATGTCGTATACCACTTTCTAAAAGTAGTTTCATCAAGGATAAGGAGAAACTCTTAAAACCCCCTCATTTCAAGGAAATTTAACTCTGTTATTCTGACAAGATATGATAGCATTGTTATAACGTACTTAGAATTTTTTCATGTTTTTTTTGGTTTTTAAAGCGAATGTGTGTGTGTATTTGTCCGTGTCACAAAGAGAGAGGGGAGGAGTTTATGTGTTTCTAAGATTCTCAACAAGATTCAGATCAGATTAATTTTCCTTATCATTAGCAAAATCAATATTTTCGGAAATGAATCAACTTTTCATTCTATTTGCAGCTATCAGCCTAATAATGCCATTGTCATTTGCTAAAAATATCAAAAGACAATATTATGTCCGTGTACAGCTTACGCAAAATGCACAGGACAAGGTTCAAGTATTGATAAAAAAAACTCCCAAAACCCCTCAAAACATTAATAACAATTGTCAATACTTTAGTTCTTAAGTTATATAAACGTTCTTTTCGAAGCGAGCATTTGAGCAGCAAAACGTCAGAGAGACGTAAAGAGAGGGAGAGGGAGTGAGAGAGAAAAAAGTAATGAAAAAAAAAGCAGAGAAGTATGAAAAGGGTATAAAATAAACAAGAACAATGAGAAAATGGAAAGAGAGAAAAAAGAGAGAAACAATTAAATGAAGGGAAGGAAAAGGATGAAAGAAACCAAAAAAGAGGGGAGAAAAGAGATATGAAACAAAAAATGACGTAAAAAGCATAAAAAGACTAATTTGAAAGAAAGAACGAAGGAAAGACAGAAACTAATTAATTAAACGACTTTATTTCACGCGCATGAATCACTTTAGGCTGTACCAGAACTGATTATCAAAAAGGAATATCAAAAATCATCTAAAAGATACCAGCACTATATTTTGGTATTGCTGGTTCAAAATGGACATAGAGACCGTAAAAAGCCACGGGTACGACCACAAACGCCTGGAGACACATAAATAGACGAGCAAAAAGATGTAACTCTGTAACCAACTTAACTGGTTTGGGTGATTTGATATATAAGACGAGAATGATTTGAAAAAGATCAAATATCGAGTAAACAGAAAAAGTAGACGAAAGAATGACAGAAAGGATTGAAAAATGAAAGAGTAAAAGACGAAGGAGATATGAAAGAAAACGGAAAATAGAAATACCACAACGAGATGGAAGGACGTAAATAAAGATTGCGAAAACTTTGGAAATAGATGAAAAAAAACGGAGTGAAAAAGGAATGAGAAAGAAAATCCCTGACCAAAGGCATACACCAGAAAGAATTGCTGAAGACCCAATGGAAAAACGAAACACTCAGGTACTGACTCTTAAAAGAAAATGATGCAAAAAAAGAAAAATGCTGTGCAGCCATAAGAGAGATACACAATAGAAGTGTAGTCGAAGAAGCAAGAAAATAAAGATACAGACAAAGAACTGATATATGCACACAGGAACACATTCCAAAAAAGTGAAAAGATGTTTCTCCAGGACTTGGACGGAGAAAGCAGATCGAAAGCCTACATGACACTGAAAAGTTACTCTTGACAGCTACAGGACAAAACTTAGTAGAAAAAGGGTGTTATCTTCCTAGAAGACTCTGTGTCTCCATTACTATTTGTTCTATATATGATACAGCTCAAAAGAATCCTCAAAAGCAGCAAAGGACATCAATTTTCCAAAACAAAGGGAAACGTTAACCCAGCTCATGTACATGGACGACATGAAACTATTTGCAAAGAAGAGGGTAGAACTTGAAACGTTGTTCAACAAAGTGAAGGAATACAATGATGCTATTTGGATTGATTTTGGAGAAGAAAAAAGGTGTACAAATGCTGATGCACGGGGGAAAGCAGTTGTAGAAGGAATTGAATAACCGAACAGAAAGAAGATCAGAGCATTGACTTCGCCGGACCAATACAAATATGTACTCGTTTGTGACACGATGAAATGGGAATAGATGGAAGAAAAAAAGAGAAAACATTACAAGAATAAGGAAATAAGGAGACAAAACTAAATTGCATGGATTCGATAAAAAGATGTGAACACACAGGCTGTGTCGGTAGCAAGATACACAGGACCATTCCTTGGGTGAGCAATGGAAGACATTCAATCAATGGACCAGCGAACAAGAAAGCAAATAATGAATACATTATATAGAGCGCCCGAGGCAGTGCAGTGAGCACCAAAAAAGTAGCAAACGACGGAGCAGCAAAGCAAACAAGGGAAGCAAAATGAGAACAGAAAAAGCTACACAAGGAATTCAAACGACAGGTACAGAATGTCGCAGACGAGACATCTTTGGCATGGTTACGAAAAGGAAATCTTAAGAGAGAAACAGAATCGCTCATCATTGAAGCCTAATACAAATGCATCAGGACAGAGTTTATTGAAGTGAAAATCAATGAACAAACTGGAAATACCATCTATGCGGAGAAAAGGATGAGACTGTAAACTACATAACCAGTGAATGTAGTCATTAAGGCCAGAAATGATAAACGGAAACCGGAGGAAACGAATGGGATCCAACCATAAGAGAAAGTGTTACCACCACAAATTGGAGACAGCCCTAAAAATAGAAACCATAAATTATGTAGGAACTTTGACATTTAAACTGACCACCCCACCCATGCGAGAAGACCAGACCTTGTAATAGTCGACAAGAAGAAAGAAACCTGCCAAATAAGTGACGTGGCCACATTCAGGACCATACTACATACACTCAGAGCTAGATTAGAGGAACTTAGGATAAGAGGAAGGATTGACACAGTAAAGACCACAGCGCTAAAGGAAACTGCGCTAATACCGAAGGCAGAACTCAATATATCGGATCTATGATCTTCAGCTGTAACCAGTGGCGTAGGAGTCAAATATGGGTATATTTGAGGCGGTGAAAATCACTGCCCTGCTATGATAGATTGAAAAAAAATGAAAGGATGGCTGAAGACATACAAACAGACCACGTGTGAGACTATGAAACGGATACAAAATAACACAAAAAGGTATCCCTTTCGGTATTTGAAGAGATACATCAGAGAACACTGGCCATGGAGGTAAGGCTGAAGAGATACAGGCCAAAGCCTGCCCAGTACACAGAAAATTGTGCAATCCAGAACAATGAGAGTTTTACCAGGATCTGAACGGAGAAAGAGCACAGAGCATAAAGCCAGATGTCACGGACACAAAGAACTATTGAACCAGCATACGAAGACATTAGGAAAGACACAGAGAAGCCGTGGAATGATTAGAAAACATGAAAAAAGATCTCACTCACATATGGAGAACCAATAGCATTGAGCAAAACCACTTTGAAATATGCACTAAAAAAGGCTTTGAGAGCCCAAGAACCTGATGGGATCCACGGATATTGATATAAGAAATTCACCACACTACATGACAGGCTCGCCTACCAACTCCAAAGTTGCCTAAATGAATTATGATTATAGACCAAGCACGTGTTTACCACTCATGTGGAACATCCTGACCGAACAAAAAGCAGAGAGAATGTTCCTATCCAGGGATAGAAGAGAACTATTACCAGAAGAACAAAAAGGATGTAGAAGAAACCAAGGAGGCAACTGATTTGCTTAACATTGACCAGAAGATCTCAGAATAAGTAAGAGAAAGGATGAAGGAAATTGCAATGTGACAGATTGACTATAAAAAAAGCATACGCATGATTCCACACAGTTGGACACTGGGATACACCCGAATGTTCAAAATCGGTGAACCAGGGGTGAGATTCAGTGCTGACTCTATGGAAAACTGGAAAGTTGACTCGACAGCCTCGAGGATAAAATTAGCAGAATTAAATAAAAAGGGGAACCTCCCAGGGAAACTCAATCCCCATTACTGTTTGTTCCAATTATGATACCATTTAAAAGAATCCTGGAAAAAACTGCAATGGATACAATTTCTCCAAAACAAAGGCAATAGACAAGCATCTCATGTACCAAGACGACTTAGAATGATTTGCAATGAACGGGAAACTCTAGACGCTGTTCAACAAAGAGAAAAAATGCAGTGATGACATTCGGATGAAGTTTGGAAGACAAAAATATCTCGTAATGCACAAAGGAAAGCTCTTAGCAGTAAAAGGAATCGAATTACCAAAAAGTGGGAAAATCAGAGCATTAACCCCCCCCCCAAAAAAAAAAAACAAAAACAAAAAAACGATACAAATTCCTGGTGAATGTTGTCAACTAGACAAGAAGGAGTATAAACACATACACGATATGGAAGCAACTATCATAATCTTACAACTGAGTAAACGATTGGGGTTTAAACATGCAGAAGAGTGATACCAGCACAAACAAGAGACATGAGGAGAATTGAAACAACAAATTACTTTAGGGCTTTTACATTGAAATGGACCACCCAATCCAAGCCAGAAAACCAGACCTAGGAATCATTGATAAGAAAAGGAAAACCTACCAAGTGATAGATGTGGCCATACCTGCAGACCATACAGTAGTGAGAAAAGAGAGTGATAAACTGGAAAAATTCCAGAATCTTACGAGAAAAAAGGCGTGGCACATAAAAGTCGGGGTAGCACCAGTACCAAATACTATGAAGGCAAGATCTGAGAAAATAGGGATAAAAGAGAGGGTTGAGACGGTGCAGACCACGTCACTGCACGAATACTGAGAAAAGTATTAAAAAGGAGATCTTTGGACCTAGCTGTTTACAGAGCCCCAACGGAGGAGGAATGAATGGTTGAGGTACGAACTGCTGTGTAAGGTGCTTGAGAAATGAGAGTAGGGCCAAAGACCTGAGGAGACACCCTCTCCCTCAGCCTTCAACGAAAACCAACAGGCAACTGGTTTAAAACTGTAAACCACAACACTGCTGTAGATTGTGAGAGTGTGGAGAGGATGACTGGACACTTGAAGAGACTTGCTTTCACTCAGTCCTAGGCAACTGGCATGAAAATGCTAATAATAATAATAATAATAATAATAATAATAATAATAATAATAATAATAATAATAATAATAATAATACAGACCACAGCACTACTTGGGACTGCACGGATACTGAGGAAGGTGCTAGAGATATAAGTACTGCAATGAATAGTAGCTCTGTCATGATATGCGAAAGAGGGAGGAGACGTTAGCTGAAGACCCAAGGAGACTTATTGTCACTCAGCATTCAGCGATAACCACTGGGCAACCGGTGTGAAACTGTAAATCGTAGAATTACTGCGACCTATGAGTACTAGGAAAGGAGGGCTGGAGACTTTAGGAGACTTGCTGTCACTCAAACTCCAGCGGTTACCACCAGGCAACTGGTGTGAGATTCCAAATAATAAGAATGAAAATAAGAATAAGAATAAGAATAAGAATAAGAATAAGAATAAGGATCTTTTCTTCCGAAAAATATATTGGTAAATGAATAAAAAGTTCTCAGTTCAACTATTAGGAAAATAGCTATATATTTTTCCTGTTCCAAAAGCGGGTATTGTGCTTTCTTATTCACATGTAAGAATGAGCCAACATAAGTTGAGTTCACCCGCCACACACACACACGTTCACACACTATGCAACTATAGTTTACAGCAGGGTTTACCAGAGGGAATGTGTCAGCTGCTTCATCCAGTGGATTGATTTTCCACCACACATACATCCACGATTTGGAGAAATTCTTTTTTTCCGTACTTATCTTTGATCCTATTCAAAATTAGTGCCATACATGAACTTGCTTACAGTTTTCCATTCGAAATATTAATATTCACGTCTGGTGCAATTTCTGAAAACGCTTCAGAGTAGAGATTATTTTTTCTGTGATCTCCGTCTAATGATGGATTTCTCAACGTATGCACATTTGTCGTATTTCTAAATCGCCGTATCCGTTTTTGTTCTCAGATGGATTCATATTTTTTCATGCTGGATTGATATTTAGTTCACCGATTGAAACTCTTACTTATGTAAGAAAAAAATTAAGCTCGTTCTGAAGGGATGTACAACTAAGTCGTAGGCGAGAGCATGTTTCCATAAAATTCTTGAGTCGACTCTCTAACTGTACGTACGGTTGGACTTGCTTGGAGAATGTTCCATATGAGATTTATTACATAAGTGATTGCAAAAAGTATTCAATGCATTTGAAAGTTCATTTTAACTTGCTTCTTAATCTCCAAAATTCACAAAATTTGGACTATAGATTCTTCCCTTTTGTACATACCTTTACAACATTTGAGCTTGAATGAATATTGTTTCCGTCTTAGTATTATTAGAATTATCTTCAAACTGCCTTAATTCCAAATCTGTAAAAGTATCAGTTCTCGAGATAGGATCAAGCACGAATCGACCTTCGAAGTGAACAGCCCGAAATCAGAAGAAAAAGAGAAATCTTTGAAATTGATTTATCAATCAGATTGGAAGTTATTTTACATAAACTTTATCTTTGCCTTTGCTGCTATCATTTTGACATCAATTCCTTTTGATTTATCAAATCGTATATATTACATGGTAATATGAGCCTTGATCTATTTTCTTTTCTTTTTTTTCCGTAAAGGAAATCCACAGAGTGATACAGATGCATGCATGGTTGCTGAAGGAAGATGGTTTAGTTGGAACTCTGCAGGAGCGAGGTAAAAGCATGCCTAATATTGCAAACCAATAATGTGTATACAAAACAGATTTTCTCTTCAAGAATGGGAAGAATAAAATGATTTCTGACTTTGAAATCCAAACAAATTGTCTAATCCGGACCAACGGATTGATTTTAATCATCGTTAATAAGATGAAACCTGTTATATAGTCGTTGCTGCTGTTCTAGCAGATAACAATATTAGTGAATGCTTGAACTGTATTTTGTTCTGGTGGGGGTAATAATTAAAGAAAACTTCACGTTTTGATTCCATTTTCGGACGATTGAACATCTTGTTGTTTTTTTTTTATAGACTAGACTTTACGGTTGATCGAATAAACAGATTTTTTACGTGTACTATCCGAGTGTGAAGTAAGTAAAGAAATATTTTTCAGTGGTAGCAACGCTATAGCATTGTATTCGAGTGATATCGTTTTCTTTCATTGTTAGACTTTTGTTTCCATACTTTGCCCACGTTAAGTAGCAGAAATCAAATAGGGTGGAACTGACAACGCAAACACCAAGAAGTTAAACTACCATAATCATCTTTCAATGCTAATGACAGTGTATTGATTACCACTGGTTATAAATAAACCTTGGTCTAAGGATAAATGAGACGCTATGGCCCATATTGCTATCACTCTTTTTTCAAACTATTGGTATGGTCTTCTTCTTCGGACAAAGTTGTGAAAATCTGATGAATTGACTGATTTGAAAACTAATAAGAGATATGTACCCAGCTGAACGTAGGGGAGAGATGTTGAAAGGTTTCCGTTCAAATTTGGTCCCAAATTACCTCCAGGGAATTAATCTTTTAGTTTTAGAAGAAAACATGCTATAGATTTACTTTTTAATTTCCTATGTACTTTATATTATGGAAGTTGGTTTTTGACACGAATCCCCCAATAGAAAATAAATCAAATATTTGACGAGAAGTGAAATATTATCATATCTCTTTCGTGAAACAGAATCTTTGGAATTTGGATGAAGAAAAACTTTGTGAGATAAATATCAACTGGAAGTGAATGTCGAACCGAAATTTCATCTTGCTAGAACTTCCGACAGGAATCAACATTTCGAGACTTCACAGTAGTTGTTAACTTATCAGGCATGAATCGCCATAATCTCACCGGCAATTCGTTTATAACTACAACGTCCATAGAACCATGCTGCAAAACAAACACAATTATATGTTCACTTTTCGCTGGCTTTTTTTCGCAAAACGTGATGTACTTGATTAACTACTACTACTACTACTACTACTACTACTACTACTACTAAGAAGTCAACCAATATGTTGTTATGTAAGTCTAATCTGATGTAGTGAAATATTTCAGAATATGTGAATAAATATAGAAATATGAATTAATTTTAATGACAAAACATCCCCCTTTGTTCAAAGTCTTTCCTTTATTTACAATTCAGCACCTTGTAATATATGCAATATCAAGGTAGGCTTTAGAAACACGCTCTTTATAATTTTGAGAAGAATTATTATCAATCCGAGGCATGTTCAAAAGCTTAATAGCCAAATAGCTCGTGAATCGGAAAATGAAGGTGAGCACTACATGGATTCAGGATCGTCACCGATGACAGGTCCTTAGGAAATGATCAATATTTTCATGGACCACCATATTCATGTTGTTTTGTCACCAGGAAACAGGTACTTCAGAAAGTTATGCATTTTGCTTACCTGCAAATCCTTTCCGGACAGAAAATTGTCTCCAAGTGGAGCTTGTGGCCGGAAACAACATTTGTTTATTTGCTTGGCTTGATTAACTTGGGTACATAGCGTGTGTTATGTACATCCTAATCGAAGGGCTTTTCCCATAAAAGGCCGTTCACAGCCTATGGTCAGAGTGCAGTATGAGCCGAGGCAGCTGTTGATACTTTCAACCCGGGAGGTAAGATCCTTCACTTTCTCTCGCAGCCCAGTTGACAGGACGGTTCCGATCCCATGATGCTTTTTCCTTGGAATCTGTCTTCCAGGTAAGACCTCTCCATTGCACTTCAAGGGTAGAAAGATGTGAGAAGAAACGACTGATCCACTGAACTACAACGTGAGATTTACACATATCAATATGTGCATGTGGCTGTCAGTGGTTCTCTTATGATGATTGGATAAGCCTGGATAAATCTTATTCCAATCTCCTTTCCTGAAAAAGTTAAATGATGTTCACTGACTCTCAAGATCAATATCGTAATGTTCCTAACCTCCTGATCCTCATGTTCCCAGCTATCGTTTCCAATAAAAATGATAGCCTACTTCAATCTGCTGCAGGAATAGCTACGCGTGACGGTTGCTTTAACCTTAAACGTTGTGCCCATTGAAGATACAGCAACAATTATCATACCAATTGAGATCCATTAACATATCGAATAAGTGAATGCCGAAATATCATGACACATGGCTTAATATGATACTCAGAGTTATTCAATCTCCTAAAACTCGAGTCTGATGCGACAGACATATTTCATGAGAAGAGTTCCTTTGGTGGATATAATGTCAAATTCCAAACAATGATAATTGAACGATATTACACGCATTTTTCCCGTTTAATGTAATCGATGTAATGGATTTATTTTTCAATGTATTTTCTTACATGACACCAAATTTTCACATTATTGTTGTTAAATTATAAACCGTGATGGCAAATTTAGTTTTTATCCCTTCGAAGAAGTGTCGGCTATTGGAAGTAAGATATGTTTCGAAGTAGATACAAAATTTTGGTGCAAAAATTGAATAATTTGCATGGTTACGGTTGTCCGTGCCTGGGATTCATGTATCAAATTACCAATTACTGGACTCATTTGCAATGTGTGAATTAGATTGAGAGGTAGCAATATCTGTAAATGCGTTATTCACTTACCGTTGCTGTATTTTTGCCTTGGTTTTGGTTACAGGAAATTGGGATTAGTAAAAAAGGACTAAGGACATCAACTCAGTGTACTGAATCCTTAATTCGTCCTATTACCCACTCGGCCATTTCACATCTCTGTACAAAATTTGAACGAAAATAATCATCAAAATTATGAAAAACATTTATTTGAAAAGGTTGAAGTCAGAAAGAACGGAACAGAGGAAAATTTAGTGAAATGAATCAATAAAACAGAGCATGACGAAGAACTTAAACTTCTTAATGCTTCAACTGAGTTTCGTACAAATGTTTTAACTTTGAAAAAACTTCTTCGAAAAATCGTCAAGAGCAGACCACCGGTTATACATTACTATGGTATAATCAAAGTATCTGCAGTTTACTTCGGATAAACTCTAAAGAAAAAAAGGTTTAATTAGGAAGTGATTGTGAAAATCAAATAATATCATAATTGTTTTATTAACTTTTACGGCGGAAGATTGTTTTTAAAACATATTTTATCAATCTAGATATACCGTCTTAAAGGACATTCCCAGTAGTTATTCCCATTTGATTCTGTTAATAGGACATTCTTCACATGCACGTTATATTGAGTCAAATTATGCGTATGAAGCTGGAATTGCTAGTAAACTGAGAAGCTAAAACAATATGACTGATTACCTGACGAAATATTGATCTTTAATGTGTATGGAAAATAGTTCTTATCTGATCAAGCATGGACTTTATAAGAAGTCTTTGAAAAGCATTCATGTACAACTCATGTTGCAGTGTTCACTGCTCAGCCGAGAGACACATTTGTCATCCAAAGGAATAGGCAACAATCGTTGGATATCCTGGCCACACTGACTGGCGTCTGGTTTAGTAGTCCTATCGGCAATAAGGGTAGATATACAGCATATTGCGACTCATCCCTCCCTCCTTGCACCCTGATTAAAACTATCTACAATTACAGTCACGGTAGCTCTTCTGTTTGAAATTGGCGAAAGATCATCCATTCACTCCTTGCAGAGGTGATATTTCTCTCCTTTGGCCAACTTCCGATTGATATTGACCACAACTGGACATGAGCCACAAGCTGTGCTATTTCAGAAATCCCCCTGAATGGTTCGTCGCTGGTCATAAGCATTTGAGTTTTATCAAGCTCATTCAAATCTTTTTTCTTGCCCATAGTTTCGGCATCCTACACATGAGAACTGAACCCTACACGACCAGCTCATCCTGAACTGCGCAGTTATTATCCTCTAGCAGGTCTTATCACTGCTAACTTTCAATTGTCATGATATTTTGACCAATCAAGCATTTTAACATTGAATTTCAAGCTTCTTCGATACAAAAATAGGTTCACATATGTTTCAAGTTACCTTTTTGCTTTAAATTTAGGCAAATTGGTTTGAAAGCCAAAATGCTTCAGCCGGAACTGTTGTAATGAAGAAAAAAAACTACATCGAACAATGGAGATACAATAGAAATATTATGAATGCCAAAACAATTTTGATTATATTGAAAATATGATTATATTCTTGGGGCATTATATATCGATCGGTTTAGCCAACCGAAACTCTTCTGCAAATAAAGCAGAACGAATTTTTGGTGACTGTCCTATTTATAACCGAACAAAATCAAGGATGGAAATAAACTACACGTCGAAATGAACTCAGGTTTTACCTACTTTCCGGAATAAGTGTGTTCAAATAAAAATATTTCTTGTTCACTGGAATGATGTAACGTGAAGAAACCATTTCTATTGAATCATATAGAGCATCCCCGAACAAAAATTTAGTTCGTGATTGTAGAGTTAGAGGAGATTTAGGGGCTAGAGAGAATAAGAAGTGGATAAGCATTGCATAAAACCCCTCAAAGCTGATAGAATGAGAACTGAAGATTGGAAATCACGTGGGAAAATATTGAAACAAGATCAATCATTGATAAGTTAATGTTGACAACCATCAACTTTGGTCAAAATGTTAGCAATTTTGCAAGTATATAAGTATATAAAAATGGACGTTTGAAATGTGCCAACTACTTTTTGAGACCAGTATATACATACATATATATATATATATATATATATATATATATATAATCCTCGCAACAAATGTTTCATGCTTCTCTCCAATTATCGTACGTGTTGTCATGGGAATATATAAGTGATCTCAGATATTCCCTATTTTCTAATAGATGCATGCTTTCATAAAGATGCGTACATGCCTCAATACACAATTTCCGTTTATACCCCTTGTAGACTTACAAGTGTTTCTAGACAGATTTCACATGCAATGAAGCAATTTCATCCTTCTATTCTTAGGAAATGTTCATGAACACAGATTTATATTTCAGATTGTTGAAATATCAATATGGAAGCACTTCTTGATCCCTCTTTTCTTTAATATGCACTTATATACAATCTAAAACAGCTCCATCTTCAAATAACAGAGTTCAAAATCTGCGGTCCACAGAGAAAGATCTCAAGTGACGGACACAGCAATGATAACATTGACCTTTATACCAAGTTATCACTTGTTTATGGAGATCAGATCAGAACGTGGTTGTCTTTTTGCTCTTTTTAAGTAAGTGTTCTCACCAATTGTTTTTGAGTTGGTAATCAGAGGGGATTTCCTTTTAGAATTATCTTTTTTCTGCCTAATTTAATTAGTTTGTTGCCTGAGTTAGATTAAAATGCATCAATATGACTTTGAGTAGCGTCATGCGATAAACTCGATTATTTTTTTCTGAAAGGAAGAACAAATATTGATCGATCCATCGATCTGTCTAAAAAGTGATTCATCACAAAATCCAAACAAACCTATTAACCGATGAAAAATCAAAGGCAGAGCTGATTTAAGAGAAGAAAACTGAGTCATGTAAAAAATAAAGTGAGAGCAAAAAGGGCGAGTAATTGAGTTAAAATCAAAGTAAATGATGTGACCTAAACGACATTGGAGAATCCAAAGAGTTCAAACCAAACACTATTGCATTAAGGGAATGATAATTAACAGAAAAAAATAGAAATGAAGTTTCGAAACGAATGGTGTCAGAGAAAGCACAACTATGAGGAGAATGAAAGGTGAAGAGTGTAAAAAAAAAAAGAAAAGATCTAGATCAGGGCGGAAAGAGGGCATACAATTCTGAATAAATATAGAATGAAAAGAGGGCGAAATGAAAGAAAAAATTAGTGAAATGTCATGAACAATTGGACAGAAAAATTATCAACAGACAACAAAAGAGAGAAATAAAAGAGAGAAATATAAAAGAAAAAAACCGGATTGGTGAGGAGAAAATGAAAAGAAAAGAATAAGAGAAAGAAAAAGAACGGAAGCTATAGAGAGAAAAAAAAAAAAGAAAATTCCAGTAGAAGGGACAGGGGAAAAATATACAAAAAAGAAAGAAATGAATGCGTAGCTATCATGGACGCAATGAGGAACGTAAATATATTTCAAAAAGGAAAAAAATTGTGGGATATAAAGAAAGGGAAAAGAAAAAGTTTAGTTTGCTACAGGAAGAAAAAAGAAAGGAAAGATAAAATGAAAGGAAGAAAAGATTGTTTTGAACAACTGAGATGATGTTGAAATAAGAATGAAGATCAGTCAAAGGGAAACGGATAGAAAGAAAGATAGAAAGAAAGAAAAGGGATGAAGGAAGAAAGAAAGAAAGAAAGAAAGAAAGAAAGAAAATGCTCAAACTATGAAGACTGACTTTCTGAATGAAAAGAGAGGGAGACTTCAAACACCGTAAGAATGCAATGATGGAAAAAGAGTCTTTCATAGTTCATGATCAGTTTCAAATAAAAGAATAAAAAGTACTTTTAAACAGAGAAAAAAAGGCATGACAGAAAAAAAGTTTTTGAACAATGAAGCTGGTCTTTACGTGAAAAACAGAGAAAGACATTTTAAAGAAATTGAAGAAAGAAAGAAACAAAGGAAGGGAGCAAGGGAGACGGGAAGGCTTTGAATAATGAAATATGGTCCAAGGAAATGAAAACTACAAAACCGCCAGAAAATGAAACAGGAAGAAGGAATTTGAACATAAAGGATAGTTTACGAACCAAAGATATATGGCTTCAAAAGTAAGTGAGAAAAGAGAGAGACAAAAGGGAAAATACACTCAGAAAGAAGAAAAACAGGAAAAAAGAAAGTTTTCTAACAACGACAAACAAAAGGAATAGTCTTCAAGATATAAATATACATGTGTGTTTACAGGTATATATGTATATATATATATATATATATATATATATATATATATATATATATATATATAGAGAGAGAGAGAGAGAGAGAGAGAGAGAGAGAGTGAGGGGGAAAGTACTGAATATTCATATAAAAAACTTATAAATACATTGCAATTTCCTTATTTTATTGTGATCTATACCTGGTAGTGCAGATAAATATTCCACAAAAATTATTGGCTCGTTACTGTAAAAACTGCTCTGTTTCACTCACTTAAATTTGTTTGAATGAGCACTTTGTTAAGATTACTTCTCTCTAAAAAAAAGGGATAATTCTCCTTTTTTTTGCAATTGCTGCCGTCAACCAAGATGATACAAGTTTTTGTTTGATCAGTTCGTATTTAACAACGGTCAATTCGTAAAATTAATGTTTAAATTGATTAAATTTACTTTTTAATTTCATTTTCATGATAACATTTATTATGTAAGTATACTGTTTGATATGGTTTAATTCTTTTTAGCTTTTGCATGCTGTTCATCAATCAATTTTTGTTGGATTATTTGTTTGATACGAGTCACAGGTTTGTGTTTAGTTTGTAATGTTTCATGCTGTAATTCTCAATTACTTTCATTTTTACTTGCATATTATGATTTTCTAAATTTAATCATGTGTTTGATATCGATGAGAGATTTTATACCTATGTTGTAATGTTTCATATGTCCTTTAGGTATTTCAAAATAAATTGTGACACGCGTCTTTATCTGACTCCAATCTTTGATTAAGATTTGAAAATACACTTTTGTCTCTGGATGTTATTCTACTGAGTTTTTTTTTCAAGACATAATCGCCATTTGGCCTGTTCCACAATTACTTCCCTCTTTGATTGATACTTAATTTTTGTCAATGTACCACGATCATATATATATATACATATATATATATATATATATATATATATATATATATATATATATATATATATATGTGTGTGTGTGTGTGCGTGTGTGTGTGTAGTAAGACATAATATATATAGTAAGAAAATAATGGCATGAAATTATTATTTCTAATTGTTTATGGCCGGTGAAATAACTCCATAAATGACTTCTAATGTCAACATCACATGGCCCATAGCACAGGTTGACCTCTTGAGAGTATACATACCGAATATTAGGTCAGTAGGCCTTGTAGATTTAGTGTGAAAGATACATTGACAAACAAACATAAAGCTAGAATATATATATATATATATATATATATATATATATATATATATATATTTAATAAAGCATAAAATAAAACATTATGTCCATAAGGAAAAGAGACAGAGATAAAGTGTACACATGTGCTGCATGTGTGTAATGATGAGATAAATATACTTGTTATTTGCTAAGGTTTATTGACACGATCAAATGCAAACAGATAAACCGATGGTATTAAGTAATCTTCAGAGTTGGACTGTTCTCTCAGCCTATCTAATATATCAGCTACTAGCTGGAGCTGAATGGTGACCTCCAGCACGAGTTTATAGGGCGTCACTATTTCAACCTTTACGCGGACATATATGAACTTTTATGTTGGATATATATGATCGTATGTCCATTGAGTATTGGTGTTTATATACAACTGATCAGAATCACACATTATACGTTTTTATTTACGTGCACAACCGTGTACATCAATCAAAACATGCATTTGTTGTATTATCGATTTCATCTTGAAAGTCATAGACTGTATCAATTGTGTTATCTTTTTATGGCCATCCAGGGGTTCATTGGGGGAATCAGCACCCTACATACGGGTTTTTGAATAGATTGACGGATGATATAAATATTTTAGTGATTGGTCTATAAAGGATATAACACAGTGTTGGTTCACATTAAGCTAACTCTGCTTTGTTAAATGTTTTACTGGGAAAATTTCAAGGATTTTACAAGTAGATTTGTTAAAAAATGAATTAAAATCGAAGAGAGTGGGAAGAATAAAGATAAAATACCTTTGGATAATGGAAAAAAAGAATCATTTCTGTTTTGCCAGATAGAATATATAGGTTAGATAAACAGAGACATTGCATGATGTTGATTCCCTAATACCAATCAGAATACCTCCCCCAAAGAAAAGGACCCTGCTAAATCAACAGTGACAGAATGATGTGGACAGGTGAGGATTGAACTAACAGAAAATTTGCACACTGATTTTTCCAATATTCATGGGGTCAGACAGACTGTGCTTATTGTGTTTGCAAGTTATGCATGCATGAATTGTTCATAACCCAATGGCACTCAGCGTGAAAACCTATCAACGACCAAAAAATATCTTCTGAGACCAATGATTGAAAAGAAAATCGATCAACGAAGGTTGATTGAACAGAAAAACAAACCAATCGATGATTCCTGTACAACGTTGCATACGTTTTCAGGATGTTCTGAGTGTCTATGAAGAACTGCAGGAGAGAACAAATCGCATGAGACGAAACAGCTATGTATAGAGCCTCAAAAGACCCAACTGCAACATCAAGCTACAAAAACATAAAAAAAGATTTCTTTTTGAATCCAGGAACACTCAACATTTTCTTTATATGAATAGTTTCTTCACTTGACGCCAATTTTGATTGAGATGGGAATGTACAGTATTGTGAGTTTTTCGACAACGACAACATTATTTAGTTGTTTGTGCATGTGTAAGTGTGTAAAGTGAAAGGATATATATATATATATATATATATATATATATATATATATATATATATATATATATATATATATATATATATATCATTGTGTCATCCACAGGCAGCTGTTTCGATGTATTACATCGTTTCAGTGTGGCTATAGACTTTATCCCATCCAGTACTGCGAGGCAGAATTGAAACCCTCACATCATCGGAAGCCGATATTATACCTCTGGACTACGGAACTGAGTGGTCAGTAAGGCTGAATTTAAGCAATATATTCATTTTTACGCAGAAACAACTCATCCACCAGAGTGCTCTATTCCTATGGGAGAGAATTGATATATATATATATATATATATATATATATATATATATATATATATATATATATATATATATATATATGTGTGTGTGTGTGTGTGTGTGTGTATGTGTGTGTGTGTGTATGCGTGTGTCAGCATGTATGAATATATATTATATACTTTAATACACAGCATATGGGAGCATTGAATATCCACCGTCGAATTTGATATACTGACTTTAGTAAAGATTTTCTTTCACGAATAACATTAAGGTGAATCTGAAAGCACTAGAGAAAACTCCTTGTGGCTCTTACCTATCGGAATCATTACTAATGGACTGTTTCATTGAGAGTTATGATACTTCTATATAAGGTATTTGGTTATAAGTCTTTCATGTGGATGTTAGTTCTTTTAATTGAAGAAACATAGAAACGCCAGTCTACTTTCTAGAAGCCATAGGTTCTTCATTCGTCTTTGCTGCAAATTCAGTGCTGATACTCTGTTAAGCCGTTCTGCTGAGAGAGCTGATTGATATTTCAAACAAAAGTTTGTCACCTGTCTTAATGTATTTTGGACTTACTTTGATGAAACTGACACACTCGTTCTGAATTTGGTATTTGTTCTCACATATTTTTAGTTGTGACCATCCATTATCCATGGGAGACTGTTTGATCGGGACAAGGCTTTACCTATTAGGCCATTAAAGCGGACTAAAGCCCAGAGAATTTCGATGAAAAGCATACGAAATAAGGCGGGAGAGAAAATGTTGATGTGAATTATTATAACATTTCTTCACCAAAGACAATCGATCAATTCAAGATTATTACGTATATTATTAAATAAAAGTTAAATTGGAAAGAGAAATAAATGGAAAGAGGAACCAGTCAAAATATATAAGGATGATAACGCTCTATAAAAGCCATTAAGATAGCTTAAGGTTAATAAGTTGATATTTACCTCCAGATACAAACAAGACACACGATAAGAGGAAAGAAAAACTAGTCCTTATAATGAATGATGACTGCAATTCTCAAAGTTTGGGTTAGTATACAACATTGGGATTTTTTTTTTTTATTTTACTTATGTTAGCTTTTTCTTCAGGTATACCACTTTTGAACTGAAATGCTCCTCCTGATAAGATTATATTGTTTGTTTACACAGATGTATTATTAATTTGTTCAATTTTGTTTGTGAGTGATTAGCATTACAAACATTTTGAGAAAAGGGTAATCTAACCAGAAAAATATTGGGAAAAAAACTAGTAAAGGATTCCCGTAAAGTTAAATTCATTATAGACTTTCATGGGCCGAGGATAATAATTCTTGTCTGATTGACAAATTACGAGTGCCTGCATGCTCTGGAGTGAGGAGCCTGCCCTTCTGGGGCAGTGGTTGTGTAAATTGTCTAGCACACTTTTATTTTTGTATAACGGGGTCGAACCTCAAATACCCCTCCACAATTGTGGCCATGTACCAGAAGATGGTGAGCTAATTGAATAACTATATATTCTGAACTCTGACATGTGGCAAATTACGAATTGGGCTTGTTCTGCATAAGCCAATTTTCTTGGAGTATTCACCTGTTGATGCATGTAAACATTTAAACAAAAAGGATAATAGTTATGCTGGTGGACAATTGAATCATCAACACGTGATGAATACTGAAGGTTGTTGGAGGTTCAGTGGGTGAATTGCAGAAACCCAAGAGTGAGGCAAAAAGAATCAATTAACGTATAAGGGAAACAGACATAACAAGTGGAAGTAAAGAGTCCCGTCAGCTGGAAACTCATGGGACAGGCAAAAAGAAAAGGTGAGCGCACAAAGGGTGCAGAAGTAACATAAAGAGATGAAGAGCAGTAGTAACTGGAAACTTATTGGGGAGGTGAAAAGAGTCAGTGAATACATATTGAAAACAGAAGAAACATGAAGAAATGAACAGCAGTTGCATTTGGAAACTCATGGGGGAGCCAAAAACAAACAGTGAACACATTAAAGAAGCAACGATAACATAAATGTATAGAGAGCAGTAGCATCAGAAAATATATTGAGGGGGGGAAAGTGAGTGTAGGGGAGGCAAAAGTGATATTTGGAAATTAGAGCAATGGCAGCTGGAAAATTATGGGGGAAGCAAAAAAAAAATCAGGAAGCAGAAGTAACACGGGGGAAAAAGAACAGAAGCAGCTAGAATCTCATATGGGAGGGGGCTGAAACAAACAGTGAATGCATAGGGGAAGCGAAAGTAACATAAGGAAAGGAAGAGCAGAGACGGCTGGAAACTAATGGGAGAGGCAAAAACAATCAGTAACGCATAAGGCAAGCAGAATTAACGTAAGGGAATAAAGAGCAGTTGCAGCTGGAAACTCATGGGGAGGCAAAAACAATCAGTGAACACATTAAGGAAGCGAACATAACATGTGGATATAAAAAGAAGTGGCAGCAGAAAGCACTTTGAGGGGTGCTAAAAATCCGTTAACGTATAGGTGAAGCAGGAGTGATTTGTGGGGAAAAAGAGCAGTTGAAGCTGGGAACTTGAGAGTCGGGCTAAAATAAATTGCAAATGCGTAGGGGAAGCAGAAGTAACATGCAGAATAAACATCAATTACAGCTGAAAACTTATGAGGGGAGCAGAAAGAATATGTGAACGCATATGGTGAGCGGAAGTAATGTTGAAATGGAAAGCAGTGGCAGCTTGATACTTATGAGGTGGGGTTGAGAAACTGTGATGCATAGGGGAAGCAGAAGTAACATAAAGATACAGAGAGCAGTGACAGCTGGAAATTTATTGAGGGTGAGAAAAGAATCAGTGAACGTGTAAGGGAAGCAGAAGTAATATGTGGAAATAAAAAGCAATGGCGGTTGAAATCTTGGCCGAAAGGATCATTGAACACATAGGTGAAGTACGAGTAAAATGCAGAAATAAAGAGCAGTGGCAGCTTGAAAATTATAGGGAGGCAAAGAGAATTAGTGAACACATTTGGGGAAAAGAGGTGAAACGTGGTTAAAAAGAGCAGTTGAAGCTGGAAACCTTTGAGGGGAGCAAAGAAAACCAGTGAACACATAAGGGAAGCAGAAGTAATATGTGAGAAAAAAGAGCAATGGCAGATTGAACTCATATTGGAGAGGGGCTAAAACAATTACTGAATGCATAAGGGAGGTGGTAGTGACATGTGGAAATATAGAACGTCAGCAGCTTAAAACTTATGAGGTGGGGTAAAATGATCAATAAACACATAAGGGAAGCTGAAGTAACATGTGGAAATAAAGAGAAGTAGCATCTCGAAACTTATGGGGGAGGCCAAAAGAAACATTGATCATATGAACGTAAGAAAATAAAGAGCATTGGCACCAGGAAGCTTATTTTGGGGCTGCAAGAAGAAACAGTGAACACGTAAGGGAAGCAGAAGTAGCCCAAGGAAATAAAGAGTAGTGACAACTAGTAAATCACTGGGGAGGCAAAAACACACGGTGAACGGATAGAGGGAGCAGAAATAATATGTGATAATAAAGTGCAGTGGCAGTTTGAAACTTATGGGGGAGGAAAAATGTGTCAGCGAAGGCACAAGGGAAACAGAAGTAACGTGGAAATAAAGAGCAGTGGTTGCTGCAAACTCATGGGATAGGCAAAAAGAAACACTGAACGCGTAGAGAAAGCAAAAGTAACCAGTAGAAATAAAGAGCAGTGGCAGCTGGAAACTGTTTGGGGACACAAAGAGAATCAGTGAACGTACAAGTGAACCAAAAGTAATATAAGACGGAAAGGACAGTCGAGGCTGGTGACTTATGAGGCAAAGAGAATCAGTTAATGCATGAGGGAAACAGAGGTAACATGTGAAAATAAAGAGCAGCTGCAAATCCATGGGGGAGACAAAAATAAACAGTGAACACTTAGAGGGAACAGAAGAAACAGTGAACACTTAGAGGGAACAGAAGTAACATATAGAAATAAAAAAAACAGTGGTGGCTTGAAACTTATAGGAGAAGCGAAAACGCCCAGTGAACACATAGAAAAAGCAGGAATAACAAGGTGTGATAAAGAACAGTTGCAGCTGGAAAATTTTTGGTTTGCAAAAAGAATCATTGAGCTCATAGTGGAAGTGAAAGTAACATGTGGAAAAAAAGAGCATCGACAGCTAGAAACTTATCAGGGGGGGGGGTAGCGATGAACGTATAAGGGAAGTGGAAGTTTCATAGTGAAATAAAGAGCAGTTTGAGCTGGATACTTGTGGGGGAGGTAAAACCATCAGTGAACGCACAAGGGAAGCAGAACTAACGTGGAAATAAAGAGCAGTGACAGGTCAAAACTTATGAGGGAGAGAAAAAAAAATCATGAAACGAAGCGGAAGTAACATGTAGAAATAAAGAGCAGTGGCAGTTGGAAATTCATGAGAGAAGCAAAAAAAAAAAACAAAACAGTGAACGCATTGAAGAAGCATAGATTAATATAGAATGATGAAGAACAGCTGTAGCTAGAAACTTATGAGGGAGGTAAAAAGAATCAGTAAACGTATATCGGGAGTGGAAGTAACATGTTGAAATAAAGAGCAGTGGCAGCTGGAAACCTATGGTGTGAGGAAGAAAAGAGTCAGGAAATGCCTATGGGGAGCCGGATGTAACATGCAAGAGAAAAGAGCAGTGGCAGCCTGAATCTTATAGGGGAGATAAAAGAGCAAGTGAACGCATAGGAGAATCAGAAGTAACGTGTTTGAATAAAGAGCAGTGGTAGCTGGAAACAAATAAGGGAGGCAAAAGAATCTCTTAAGACATAAGGTAAAATAAGGAAATAGAGCAGCTGCTGCTTGAAACTTACAGGGGAGGCAGGAAGGATCAGTGAACGCATAGAGAGAAGCCATAGTAACATAAGGAGATAAAAATCAGTTGTTACTGGAAACTTATGAGGAGGGACAAAAAAAGAACTGTGAACACATAGGGGAAGCAGAAGTACAATGTGGAAATAAATGGCGGTGGCAGCTTGAAACTTATGGGGGAGGCTAAAAAATCAGTTAATGCTTGGGAAGTCATAATCAACATGAGGTACGGAAGAGTAATGGTTGCTTGGAACTTGTTGGGGAGACAAAAAATTGAAGCCACCAGGGAGTCAGAATTACCATATTGAAAAAAAAAAAGTGGCAGTTCAAATCTTACAAAAGAGGCGAAGAGAGATGAACGCACATGCGATGCAGAAGTAACGTGGAAATGAAGAGAAGTGGTTAGCTGGAATCTAATGCGGGGGGGATCAGTGAAGGCATAGGGGGAGCGGAAGTAACATGTTGAAATAAAGAGCAGTGGCAGCTGGTAAACTGATCTGGGGGCGAAAACACATCGTAAATGCATAAGGGAGTCAGAAGTAATATGTCAAAATAAAAAGCAGTAGCTGCTCATAATTAATGGAAGTTGAAAGAATGAATGAATGCATAGGAGAAGGTGAAAATAGTACGTGAAAATAAAGTGTGGTACCCTGGATCCTTGAGCAGGAGGTGGAAAAATCATTAACATTTGGAAAAAAGGTGCAGTGGTAACTGGAAACTTATGGGGTGAAAAAAATTAGTGAACACATAGCGGGAACGGGAGTAAGATGTGGAAATAAAGAGCAATGTCAGCTAGGAAATTATTGGGGAAGCGAAAAGTATCAGTGAACACAGAGGGGGGGCCGAAATAACGAATGGAAATGAAGAGAGGTGGCAGCTCGAATCTTATGGGGGAGGCAGAAAGAATCAGTGAATACATACGGGGGGGCAGAAGTAACATGTGGAAATGAACAGCTGTGGCAGCTCAAAATTCACGGGGGAGGCAAAAAAAAACAGTCAACACATAAGCTGGGCGGAAGTAATACGTGGAAATAAAGATAAGTGGCAGGTGGAAATTTATGATGTGGGGGAGAAGAATCAGTGAACGCATGAGGGACGCAGATGTAACAAGCGGAAATAAAGAGCATTGGCTTCTGGAAACTTATCGGGGAGGCGGAAATAATGAGCAGTGCAATCTGAAAACTTGTGGGGGAGCTGATAAGAATCAGTGAACATACAGGGGAGGTAGAAGTAACATGAGGATATAAAGTGAAGTGGGTTGTTGGAAACTTATTGGGGAGGTGAAAATAATCAGTGAACGCATTTGGGAGGCGGAAGTAACATGTGGAAATAAAGAAGAGTTGCTGCTGAAAACTTATCAGGGAGGCGAAAAGAATCAGTGAACGGACAAGGGAAGCAGAAATAACAAGAGGAAATGATGTGCAGACATTGCTGAGAACCAGAAAGTACTTGGCAAAAATCTCAATTCGTCTGCAGAACGATCGGTACCGATGAGTTTTACGTGGTTTAACATTGAAGATTAAGTTTGTAATCAGGTGCAGTGTTAGATCATTTTAGTGTGCAGGGGTAGAGTTGAGCATGAAAAGCCTTCGGTGATTAGATGAGAGGAAGAAATGCGAAAAAATAACTCAGATAACCTTTGTAGAAAACTCATCTGACAAGTCATTATAACATTTAAGAGGGATCAAAGTAGCACGGTAACAGTTCTGAAAGTTCGTGCTGGGAATGATTCAAGGAACAAAGTGATTTTCTCCTATTTCTTCTGAACAGGGACTAAATGTATAGGAAGGAAAATGGTCAGGTACCCATATTTTTTCTGCATTTACCACACGGTCTGGAAAATTCTGTACCACCTGTTTTCTGTGTACATCACTTATTTTCACTTCCATGTCCCCTTTTTTGTTCGCAACTCATCTGTATGACGACTGTGGTAGCACAATAAAACATTATTTCTATGGAAATGTCTTTCTCTTCTGTGATAATCGTATATACAATTGATACGATCTATTGGATTTGGAAGAAAAGAATGTGTTCAATTCTCTATTCAGTATACTTGTAATGAAAATGTCCAAGTTTGATTTTGTCTATAAAAGGCCATCCGACCAAGTTTTTACAATGTCTCCTGAAAACATGTTCGTCTTGAACCAAATCATGAGTGTGGAAAATACCAGGTATAGGTCAAATACAGTAGAATTGAATTGCAATTGTATGTTGAACTATTAGATTATTACGCATTAGATATTTTTCACACCGTAGAAATTACTGTTGATAGTAGAATATTGATTAATGTATTTGCAATTTTTGAAATTTCCACCTGAATACACACACACACACACACACACACACACACACACACATATATATATATATATATATATATATATATATATATATATATATATATATATATATATATATATAATTCCTTATTATCGAACATGCTTGAAACTTTAACAGCAAGACAGACTGACAGAGTACAAGCCTTCGAAAGTGACACAACTATGCTAATTTAAAGTACAATTACGATTGAGGATAGAATGCTCCTCAAGTTGCCCCGTGGACAAAGAGAAGAAATGAATACCGATTAAAAAACTGGAGCGAGGCCGGAATCCTAATGAACAATCATGAACAGCAGTGGCCAACAACCCATGGGAAATAGTTAAGGCACTTCCTGTAGACTATAGGACTTTAACAGTGACAATATCAAGTCAGGTAAGGTTAAAATTTTCTAAAATAGGTTATACACGAACCGAATTGAATAATTTATGAGAGTTCTTGTCTCAAAAGCTCTTGACCAAGTATCATCTTTTCAAGCAATTTGAAGTTCATTTCCCTAATAAACGATTCAATAATAGAAAAGCCGTAATTCGTGGCTGCTAAACCCGAATATTCTGATAAGGATGGCACATTATCATTGAATGAACTCTCGCAAAAGGTCATTGCATAAAATGGGTTATATTCTGGTCACATATTCATCTTTTTCTGTTGTCTATATTAGCAACTACAGTGCGCTTTTAATGCTCTTCCAAAATGAATTACAAATGTCAAACGCGTGATTTTTGTTCTACTTTCGAAATAAGTCTTTCATAAAAAAATAGGAATTACTTTTGCGCACAAGTGTGTTTTTCCAAGGGATTAAAGACCGTGTTTACATTTTTGACTGAAAAGTATTGATTCCGCCATAATTGATGGAACTGTCATCACAAAAAAGAGGTTAGTTTAAAAATTGTTTCACAAAATTCAACCGGAAAAAGGTTAGTTCAATGATTAATTGACTGGATAAAAAAAAGAATGCTTACTTTTCACAGAAAACTAAGAATTTTTTTAATAAGGGTGATCATTCACAGATTGACACAGTTCAAAGTTCGAGTGAGCTGTTATCAAATAGGGTTGTTGTTCATGGATAGAACTAGTTTTAAGTTTGAATTAGCTACTTTCTTCTCTTGCCATCTTATACCTACTGTCAGCGCGTGTTTGTTTTCAATTTCTTAAATTTTTGATGAATTACAGGAAACGACCACATCTAATCAAATATTTTTTCTGCAATTCGTCATTGGGTAAAACATCATTCCCATCAAAACTCTTTCAGAAACATCCAAATTGCCTGAACATATATATTTTGATGACAGCATTCTGGGAAAGGATCATTGAAACCTTTTAATCAAAAAGCGTACAAAGTATTTTGATGAAAAAAAAGCAACGAAAAATAAACAGAAAATATTTTAGTTCTATTGCATTTCGTATCCTGTGACTCAAAATCAACTTTAAAAGAGTATGCAATATTTGAATTTAAACAGATTCAATCTCTTCTTGGACATATCTCTGCAGAACTGTTCATATTTTTATCACCCAAAATATATTCTACTGACATTTCAGAAATGAAAAGAGGAGAAAAATATTATATTGAAATTGGCTCATTTTTTTGTGAAATTTTTCGAATGTGTGTATCCATTTGGCTAAATTTCCGAAATGCTATTTTATATATTTAATCGGTTTGCGAATGTAAACGGGTCTTCAACAACAATTATCTCCAGGTTTATAATTCAATTGATAATACAATCTACTTTCTCATTAATAACACGATGAACATTATATTTATCATACCTTGCAGGAACATATTTGTATATGTAATAACTAAATAGATTGTCAGTCATTATCGCTTGCCTTGCAGAAGCAAGTGATTTCATTTCTTTTCTCTTCTTGTCATTTTTCATTCCATTTTCTTTCTCTTCAAGCTCCATTGACTTTTATCGTCCTCATTTTAGATATATTGCCTTAAAAAAATATTTTTTGGCTGCAGCCATAAAAAAAAATTCTTTGGCTGTTCAGAATAATTAAATTCAGGACGAAATATCTGAAGAAATCAATAACAGCTTTGAATGAGAAATATGGGGCAAGATATGTGCACTTTGTTGATTAGAAAAACTGAATACTGCTCAACTTAGTTTGCAAATTTAGATTATGACTACGAGGGGACATATTCTCGTTTCATAGTAGCAATGTGCTACGCTTTAACAATAACCTGAAACAACTGTATTCGGTAAAAGATAATCTCGTATATTTTGGTATATTAATGGTTAACAGTTAATTAACATAAATCACATTTACAAAGAATAGGATTGATTTCCTTGTCTAAGGCTGGTCATTTATTTGTCAAAAAGAGACATTTTTATTCAACATTCAGTCGTTGCATACCAGTAGTTTTTTCCATAATTGAATTCATTTTAACGGTTTTCGTTTTAAAACAGTCAAGGCTACGTCCATTAACCAAAGTTGCGTAAATTTCATTTAAGCTAATTCTGTTTTATTCTCCAGCTTGTAAAATAAATGGAGAAGACACATGACAGAAGAAGTCGAATATCATAAATTACTGAGCAGCCTACGTCTACAGCAAAGTATTTCTTACCATTCAGCATAAATGCTTCCTTTCATCCCGACTTTTTTTTGCACGCAGGGAAAAATGATATTACCTTAAAGTTCAGATGATTAGACACTAATTTAATTATTTTGTAGCCTAAAACTTTGTTCCCATCGTCTTTTTTGTATTCTTCTATCTAAGCAGTTAGTCCTCGAGTTCATGCATTAATGGAAGTCATTACTGATTATCGTGTTGCGCATCCCTATCGACCTGAATCATCCAATTCATCTCAACGTAAACCAATCTTAAAAGAAAATGGAAAATGTAGCAAGGGACGAAATCTACTAAGTATGGGACATGGCAGTCTAGATGGACTGATGTGTGGATGACTGGGTTTTCAATGATGAGAACGTAATCTTCATTGTTCTATCCAGCCAAATTTTGCTCCAAAGAGATCCCTCAGTCTCTTTGCAAACATCGAAAAGGGAATTTTAATTTACAGATGACCAAAAAGGATGGATGACTCGTAGAATGTCGAAAATGAATTACGAGCTATATCAATTTGAAATAGTAATATTATCTTATTTTTTTTCTATGTAGATGTCTACACTGTTGGATGCATATGTGTAACAGACCATGCTTATGTGCAGACGTAAAACAAAACAATGATATGGTTGAAGGTCATTTTCAAAGGTAAAAAATTACAGCTTTATTTTTCTCTGGTATGGTTCCTTCATGCTGATATCATAACTGAACGTAAATATCAATTTAGTATAATCAAGACAGAGTTGCATCATATATATATATATATATATATATATATATATATATATATATATATATATATATATATATATATATATATTTATATGATGTTGATTTGCTGAACACACACACACACATATATATATATATATATATATATATATATATATATATATATATATATATAATGTGTACTTTAGAGAGTGAGACAGACTCTGGAGTGAAGTTTTTGGTGGTAAGGTTTATTAATCCTTATATGTCAATAGTCCATACATGTTTCGGGATTCTTCCCATCATCAGTGGTGTGTGTTGTGTGAGTGTTAATTAAAATGTACCATGTTGAACCAGATCCACTGCCAGGGGCTATGCATTGTGGGTAAGTTTTGTTGTCAGGGCTACTAGAGGCCTCCTGCTGAATGTAAGAATGACCAGCAGGTATTGGGATTTTGGTAAAGCAGCAGCAGTTGGTCTTGGGGAGGGCAGAGTGTGTCAAGGTAGGGGGTAGTGTTGTGGAGGTGGATTTTTTGGTATGTTTGGGATAGTGTAGAAGGAGGGGTGGTGGGGCCTATATCCTAATCGATTAAATACTAAACTGAACAACCCTCACCACACAGAACATTAATACACACAACTCCTACCATTAATATCCTCACACCCACATCTAAGACACATTCAATAATGGAAGCTTCAAAGTCACCTAGACCCATAGGAAAAACTTCACCTTAGCCTGTTATAACCCCTGTCCAAATCATATATATATATATATATATATATATATATATATATATATATATATATGTATGATGTTGATTTCTTCCACAAACAAGTAAGAAATGATATGGATAAAGAAATCACTAATAAAAAAAACCAAAACGGATGGAATTATCAAGATAAGAATAACTGCCCTACCCCCTGCAAAATAAATGCCTGAGATCTAACATAGTATACCAGGCAGGGATATCATCCTAGGAAAAACCCTTAGAAAGAAACTCAAAGTACATTAATCAAATATAAAAGATAGAATAAAACTGAAATGTAAGCATCGCTCAAAATTCTTATCAACGGATCTACAGCAATCAATACATTAGAAAATCAAAGGTAATGTTGACAGTCCATTCAAATACCTATCTTCCCCCAAAACTTCTAATCAACACTATCTACTCCCTAACATGCCCAAGTAAATTAAGAATAATACAATCCACGAGACACATATAGGATACCAACATAGGTAATAAACCCAATGCCCAATATCAAGGTCAAGATAAAAACATCTCTCAGGAAGTAAAAAATCACCCATTCAGAGATAACTTCTTATACCTGGCTCACACCCATTGACATGTAACTTACAACTACCAACAAAAATATTCAAAGTACTACAAAAGAATAAAATAAAATGAATAACTCCTCCCACTTGCAGTGACACCCACAAGATTCTCACCTAATTCCCTAAACTAAAATTTAAAAAAAAGACGGAAAAGGTAGAAACATAAACTTGTTTGTGTATCAAATCCACATCCTATCATATATTTCCAGCTCTACTCCTAAACAACTTGACTCTTGGAGCATGAAGTTGAATGTATCGAGCACTCTATGAAATAAATCACATATCAGACGTTGCTTCATATTATGCTATATTTATAACCTGATCCGTACAATGTACACACACACACACACAAACACACACACACACACACACACACACACACACACACATATATATATATATATATATATATATATATATATATATATATATATATATATATATATATTTAGTATCGACGATTGGTTGAACCAAGAAACACGTATGGGCAATTTCTCTGTCTGTTTGATCGACTGTGACTAAGTATGCATTGATGTGTTCTTCTCTCATTTTCTTGAAATATATATATATATATATATTTCAATATATATATGTCAATACTGGTGCAATATATTCAGTATATATATATATATATATATATATATATATATATATATATATATATATATATATATATATATATATATATAAGCAGACCTGTTCATATAAATGTTAGCATCATTTTTGAAAGAGTATTTATCAAAAATAAAAATGAATTTGAAAACTGGAGGAATAAAATGAACTTGATTAACCCCTTCCTTGCTTATCATTTTTCACAAGTATTTTTTCGATTTTAGTAGCTTTTTATTGCAGACATTCATTTAATCATTCTATGCCCATTTCTGAATAGTGATTTTAACTGTGTCCATTACTTTTCAGTTTCAAAGTCATAACAATAAACTAATCATCAAAAATGGATTAGAGACTTAGCAAAGTAGTTAGTAATCTTTTTTGTTTTAATCATTGATTTCTTTATCTCCAACAGCAGTAAACAAAATATGTGGCGTGAATTCAAGAGAGAACAAAGTGGAAGAAATATGTGTAATGAATAATGTATGTTTATGGAGGGGAAAACAATTTTCGAATCTGATTTCACTATCATCATCATCATCATCATCAGTCTTTTAACATCCGTCATTGGACACGGACCTCCCCCAGGATTTGCCACAATCCTTTATCATTGGCGTTGCAGAGCTATTATTTCCAGAATCTGTCCAATTCATCTCTCCATCTTGTTTTCGGTTGGCCTCCGTTTCTTATGTGATCTCTGAGGATCCATGTTCTGAGACGTGATGTCCATCAGTTGTCTTTCATTCTTGCAACATAGCCTGCCCATTGCCATTGAGATTTTTAATAGTTTCTATCATGTCAAAGACACCCGTTTCCATCCTTATATACCGTACTGTCCTGTGTTCTTCCCATTTAAGGTTGAGCATCTATTTAATCACTGTCCCAACACAGCAATATGCGACACAAGGTCGGGCTTAACGTGGGAAGAAATTGGAGCAACCCCTCCAAAAATTGGCTCCAGCCGACGCAGCTACCATTGAGAAGCTCATCGTAATGGATAGACAACATCTGCCACGGAAGCGTTCACCAGGACACCTTCTCCTTTAAGTGCAATGGAGCAGTGCTGCCCCGGGGAAACAGAGATCCAATAGTTGGGCGGAGTAATAATGGGAGAGCCAATGGACGAGTCCAAAGGCCTCCCGATGCGCTTAGCAAACACAGCCTCAGTAAAACTTCATTGGCTAACGCTTGCACAAGCGCACTCGGTCTTCGATGCCAACCCACACACTATCCCCGGCCCATTGGACGGACAAGTGTCAGTACCGACTCCTCGGTTTATGCCGTGGAACAGATACTACACTTTAATCCTACCAAAAAAGGCCAAAAAGGTGAGGTTGCACATGCTATTTATTTAGTGTCCAACCACAGCAATATGTGACACAAGGCCAGGCTTAACGTTGGAAGAAATAAGAACAACCCTTACAAAAATGGATCGAGCCGACGCAGCTACCGTTGAAAACCTCAATAATGGGAGAGCCAAAGGACAAGTACAAAGTCCTCCAATGTGCTCAGCAAACGCAGCCTCAGTAAAACCTTATTGGCTAACGCTTGCACCGGCGCACTCGATCTTTGATGTCAACCCACACACAATCTCCGGCCCATTCGACGGGCAAGTGTCAGTAGCTGCGCCTCAGAATCTGCGTAACAGATACTACTCTTTGACCCCGAAAAACAGTCCCGAAAAGGTGAGGCTGATCATCCTTCTCTCATGCGCACGTTGCATACCTCTCAGTTTGCAGGTCTGTCTCTTGGTTAGGTTCCATGTTTCAGCTCTATAAGTGACGATCGGGAGAATGCATTGGTTGTATACCCTCCTTCTTAGGATTATTGGGATTATCTAGTTCTTTCTCTGACAAAGGTTTGCCATCCAAAGAGATTCTTTGCTTCATTTCCTCCTCTTTCGAGGTTCCCATGGAAATTTGTTTCCTAGGTAGATGTAGTGGTCTACCTTGCCGAGTTTTTCATCTTTCAATCCGATCCATCAGTTACTAAAAATTGGACATATTTGAGCTCTTCCAATGTCTCTATGATCATTGATAATGAATGTTTGGTATTGTTTTTGTCAAATATATCAGAGAATGCATGGAAGAAAAATACTCGAGATTGCAGATACATTTAGGTAATTATGAAGATACTGAATAACATATCAGTAATCAACACATCAGATTCCGGGCAAATATGATGCAGAATATTTCAAATCAAAAGTGAATGAAAAAACAAAGGTAGATGAAGGTCAGATTGTGTACATTTGAGGTGAAAATAGTTTCGAAAAAAGTTTGCGTAAAGAACTAAAATAGTGACAATGGAAATATGCTAAAAGAGCAGATAATCAAAGTCTTGAGAAATTTAAGGTCTTAGTCAGAGGAATTAGAAAAATATACGTGAAATGAACCTTTGAGCCGGAAGAGTAATTTCATCTCCTGTGATTCAGTTGCAAAAAAAGTCAACTATTGTTTGAAGCCTTTATGATCTCAATTCAATTCATATATATCTAACTTTTCAAGTTCCAAAGTGAATTGAATAAACATTTTTAGTTTATATATAACGTATGATGTGTTGGACCCATAGAGATTCATGATTAGGTATATTCAAGATACTGAAATTCAACATTTTATTGTTTGGTATTTTAACTCTGACTCTCTTACTGTATAAGTTACATATATCAAGGCATGGATTCGAGATGTACTCAAGTAGATATGAATAACATTTATGAGATATTATTGTGAGTCCGTTGTAATACGTTTAATACGTTTAAGCCAATGAAATCTGGTACTTTGAGGTGCCTTGGTATTCAGATATGTCTCGAGTATAACATTGTCTCCCCCTTAAAAATATGTAGGTACGTCAATAAGTTCGGGGTCTAACAATGGAAAAATAAATTACACAGAAAACATTCACTTTTCAGCTGACTGTTCTACCTCTATCCAATACACCAAATTCAATTAAATGAAAAAAATTTCACAGTGAGATTTCCAAATCAAGATTCAACAAAAAGTTAGTTGCTAGGCTGTTGATTATTGAGTATCTCTCTCATATGACGTCTGAAGCAAGTACATCATTCCATGTTGGATGAAATCAAAGTGAAACGTAGAGCACTTGAAAAAAGGAGAAACATTGATTTATTACTTTTAGAAACAACTTACAAATTCATCAGTGATTCAAAAACTTTCTCATCGGAGATAAAAACACTGAAAACCAATCTTCGAAAGAGAACCGGAAAAATAACATTAAAGACAATTATTGCAGAATCATTGTGGATTATAACTTAAGAAAAACAAACTTCTAAATCTTTCAGGGAACCTTTTTGTTATTCCTTTTAAATGTTTCGTCATCTGGCTGAAACAATGGGACAAACAGAATTCATATGAATGGAAAAATAATCGGGGACAACATCGTTTGAGATATGCTAATCATTGTTTCCAGCAATAAAGACCAATCTCATATTTCTTGGAATTATCTCCATATCAAATGGATCTGCATTCCATTTCAAATATATGTGTTTCATTTTCCTCCAGTAACAACCATAGACTTCCTATGATAGCATCTATAATTTTAAATGCGATTAATTATCATTTGTTGGACATCATAATATATATGATATTTCATGTGTTACCATGTCTTATCGGGACACATCACTATCGTCTAATGCATTATGGCAAAAGTTGATTTTGCCTATAGCTTTTCTGTTTAATGATACGATTGTATAAATGATATTTGGTATAACCTGTGTCTTGACTAACACATTTTCTAGTCTTAATCGATTTGGTAAAAAAAAGCCCGCATTCTTTTTTTTGGGGGGAGGGGGTGATTGAGGTTCTTGTTTGTGGTTTGTCAACAGTGATTTTTATTGAATGGAGGATACAGGCATTAAATTTGTCGGTATTTTTGTTTTTACTTAACGATTTGTTCTCGCTGTGAAGATGCACTCACCGAATGCAGTTCGGTGTATTTTACGTTTTGGCAAATGGGAAAACTTCCATTCAAACATATCATTTTATGTATTTACTCTTTTTTCATTTACAGAAAATTGTTCTACACTTAGTTTCACACTTAGTACAACAATAGTATTATTAACTATGCAAATATATTTTTATTTTCTTTGTGAAATACTAACAAATATTATTTTCTTGTTAATTTTGAGATACTATTCAGAGAATTTTACGAACAGTACGGTATAATTCTCTTACGAATTCCGAGGAAGAAATATTTCTCCATTGTGATTTTAAGGTACCTTTAATCTGACGATTTAGTTAATTTTTTGCCATAATTAGGCAAAATACTTACGGATGCAAAAAGCCAACTCCATGAAAATATCAATTCTGTTAACTGTTTTAAAAGTTCGGTACTGTTCTGTAGAAAATGTGCTTTGCGAATTTAAAAAATAACAGAAATGAGAGTATTGTCCTTTTGTATTTCATCAAGTGTGAATATATGGTTATTATCCACGAAAAGAAAAAAAAAACTTTTACATTTGATTTACTTTTTTCTTTAGAAATTCTCTTAAAATCGATTAAATTTGTGACTTGTGTTATTTTTCCACTCTGAGGTCACAGCTGTGAGGGATACTAACGTGACAAAGGCGAAGGATCAAATTTGATTTAGATGAATAAATAAATGGCAACAAGTATTTCTTAAATTGCTTCTGCTGTGTTTCCTTTGAGGAATTCTTACAAACGACCATAACTGTATGAAAAAAATATTTGTAGCATAATAAAAAAAATTGACTTTCCAATTGCATAAAAATGTAACACAAATGTGAAAATGTTGGCTTTTGTCAATTCATGACTCTTCAGTGTAAACCTACATTCTTTTTATTACACAAATAAATATGAGTATGTATTTTTCATTTGATCAAAACTGCATGTTTGTAGGCATTTCTGTAGCATGTTGACAGCCGATTTTGAAAATGCTTTTGAATTGTAAAGAATGTTGCTCTCA
>OY735221.1:19107448-19157448 GCA_963457665.1 Thysanoteuthis rhombus | reverse complement strand
GTCTTTCAACGCAGAATGCAATTTCCTTTGGATAAAAAGCAGTGTCTTCTTGTGCTATCGCTTCATGTTAAGGAGGATGTGTATAAAGTCAATACAGGATTTCAAACACAACCGTTATACTAAGTACAAAAATAGTTTATTGTAAATTATTCATTAATTTTCCTTGTGTTACTGGTCAATTTCAACAGGCAGCCGATTTTTTGTAACACCTGTTTTAAAGTTATACATTTTTTACCATCTTTTCACCGTCGAAAAATTGACCATTTCACTTGTTTTCAATCTTTCAATACCATACTTTGTCCTGGCTTAACCCCCATGGAGATCTCTAGAGGGTCAAGATAGGGTTGACCCTGTAGAATTATTTCATGTTCACACAGTACATGATTATAGTCCTCTTGGCACACGTAATAACGACATTATTAACTGACACCCACATCCTTACAGCACGTTTGTTTCTGTATTGCCAAAGTCAGTTTGAAGCCTAAGCACATTCATATTTCAGTCCATAGAATTATTGATATTATTTCTATTATTATTCGGACCATCCTCATCTTGGTTGTTTTTCATACAACGCTTCGGCCGTTGTACTCTACGGCCTTCATCAGGTATCATGTGGTAGGTGTGGGGAAGTAACGAACCGAACTTTTTATTTAACTGAAGGGTATATATTGACAGCACTCCCTTCTTAGCATTAGTATTATTATTATTGTCTCACACTGGGATTGAACGTAGAATCCATCAGATTACTTGCAGTAATTTTGTTTGATTCTGTAATCACTACTTGTGGACAACCAAGATGAGGGTGGTCCTAATAATAATAGAAATAATGATAATGCCTCATCTAAAAAATTCAGATATATACTAACTATTGATATGATACGCATAGGGTCGACTCGTTGGCGAATTTGTTATAACGATACGCTGAAAACCGAAAGATACCATAATAATGGCAGTCTACTCTATGGTGATCTAGCATTATTTTTTTTCAATGATATTTTGCTTATTTACTTGGATTGGTTTTGTTTCACAGGAAAAAACATATGGCAAGAGAGCTCGTTTCAAATATATTCTCTGCTTTGAAATTTATCCTCGGAAATCCTGGCTTTTAACCCACAATTGACCATTGTTAAAAACGCTGACAGTAAATATGCCACTATTGTAATGAAAATCCTATTGATATTTTCTTAGTGTATTCTAAAAATGAAATCGATCAAACAGAGTATCTTTCAACACTCACTGGAGATCAAATAACACCAGCGAGTATCATCAATATGCTGGGAGCCTCTCAAGTACCAACGGCAAGATGTTTGCTATACACTCTTAGATTTCCACTTTAACAAGTGTTTTGGCAAAAAGTACTTAATAAATGAATGAATATACTTTCCCGTTCATCACCTGCTATTCTCTTATTTCTCTGAGGAAGCCATATCATTCATCTAGCTTTCATACTCCTCCGAATCTTCCTTTTTGCTGCTAGAATGGCATCCATTCTCCATCAGGCAGTTTCGTCTTTGTTTTCGATCAATGCAACTGGATTAAATGATCTGTCTGTAGGTCAAGTTGGAGTCTGAAAATGGAAAGAAAAATGAGATGTACATTTTCAAGAGATGTAATAAAAATAATTGTTTGTTTATTTATCTATCAATAACTTGGAGTCTGGAGACGCATTTTGATGATCAAAGAAAAATCATTCTCTTCATGTCTTGGCTTCGCTTATGGATATTTACCTCTAGAAACAGAGTTGTTTACTAACGCGTAGATTGTAAACAATAAAGAGAGAGAGAGAGAGAGAGAAAGAAAGAGAGACAGAGAGAGAAGTGGAATGAGAGGTGCTCAGTGCTGTAGTGGTCACTGACAATAAAAAACAAAATCGACAAACCAAGTTTCGGCCGAGACGGCTTACGGCTGAGTGAGTATGAAAAAGTGTAAATTGCTGGGAAAATATGAAATACAAATATGGTGGACGTAGGCAAGACTGAGCAAAAGACACTGAAAATGATATTGAAAGTGCAACGGATAAAAAGACGGATTAATACGATATAGACGACAGCACTACTCTTCTTTGCCGGGATAGTGAGGAGAGTATTATAAATATGAGATCTGTAACCCCAGTCGTCGGTGATGTCATGGAAGCAAGGATGACAGAGGGGTAATTGAGACAGTACAAACCAAAGCACTGATCTGATATGAGAGCAAGACAGGAAACATAAGGAGACACTTTTCTTCTTCCCCTTCTTCTTCTTCTTCTTCTTCTTCTGATAATACTACTGCTACTACTACTACTACTACTACTACTAAGAATAATAATAATAATAATAATAATAATAATAATAATAATAATAATAATAATAATAGCTGTGTCAGTAGTTAGGTATACAGGACCATTCCTAGGATGGACAAAGGAAGAGCTCCAATCAATGGATAGGCGAACAAGGAAACTTATGATGATGCATAAAGCATTACACCCTAGGGATGATACAGATAGACTATATGTTAAGAGAAAAGAAGGTGGTGGGGGGCTCATCAGCATAGAAGATTGTGTCTAGAGAGCTAAAGTAGTCCTAGATAGATATGTGCAAACAAATAGTGAAGAAATCATAAAGAGCGCGAGGGATAGTGCAACAAACAATAAAGTAGGAAACAATAGAACAGTACAGCAAACTAGAAAAGAAAAGTGGGAAGGGAAAAAATTGTACGGCGAGTTTAAAAGACGGATACAAAATATAGCAGACGAGAAATCCTGGACGTGGTTACGAAAGGGGAACCTTAAGAGAGAAACAGAATTGCTCATCATGGCAGCCCAAAACAAAAGTATGAGGACAAACTACATAAAAACAAAAATCGACAGAACACAGACAAACAGCAAATGCCGCATGTGCGGTGAAAGAGATGAGACGGTAAACCACATAAATAGCGAATGTAGTCAACTCGCCCAGAAGGAGTATAAGCATAGACACGATAGAGTAGCAACGATGATACACTGGGAACTAAGTAAACAAATGGGATTCAACCATGTGGAAAAGTGGTATCAGCACAAGCCAGAGGCAGTCTTGGAGAATGACAGCAACAAACTACTGTGGGACTTTGACATCCAAACTGACCACTTCATCCAGGCAAGAAGGCCGGACAATAATAGTAGACAAAAAAAGGAAGGCCTGCCAAATAGTAGACGTGGCTGTACCTGCAGACCATAGAGTAAAAAAGAAGGAGGATGAAAAAAGGGAAAAATACCAGGACCTAGCAAGGGAGTTAAGGAAAATGTGGAACATGAAAACCAGGGTAGTACCGGTCATAGTGGGAGCACTAGGAACTGTCCTCAAAACGCTGAGGGAGAGACTGGAGGAGATCGGGATTAGGGGGAGGATAGAGACCGTACAGACCACAGCACTACTGGGAACTGCATGGATACTGAGGAAGGTGCTAGAGATATAAGGATTGCAACGAATCGTAGCTCTGTCATGATATGCGAAAGAGAGAGGAGACGTTAGCTGAAGACCTGAGGAGACTTATTGTCACTCAGCCTTCAGCGATAACCACTGGGCAACCGGTGTGAAACTGTAAATCGCAGAATTACTGCGACCTATGAGTACTAGGAGAGGAGGGCTGGAGACTTGAGGAGACTTGCTGTCACTCAAACTCCAGCGGTAACTACGAGGCAACTGGTGTGAGATTGCAAATAATAATAATAATAATAATAATAATAATAATAATAAGGACAATAAGAAGAATGATATTAATGATAATAATCTATGTCTCATCGTTTCATTTAAAGAATTTATTTCCTCTAATCGATTTATTCAATCTTTTGTTCGTTCATTCATTTTTTCCATTTCGATTTCTGTGCCATCAATTTTCACCTTTTCCTTTACGTACAAAGAAATAATATTGGACATTCGTGTCAGGTTAAAATCAGGAACAGTTTACTTTCAATTAGAGAAGACTTATTTGTGAATTATTGACCAACGCTTCGAATTTTTTTCTTAACATGAATGTATCGTCGACAATATCTCCTAATTGCTGACATCAAAATTAAAGTCCAATGTTAAAACTTCGAAAACTTTTGCTCTACCCATTTTGTTACTTTACTGTTAATTTCAAATACGCAAGAGATATCGTCCATAGTGATCAAATTGATGTGTTCTTTTAACTCTTTCAGTAAAAACAGCATAAGCTCTATTTCTTAGCACCATATCGCTGAAATATTTCTTGAAGAATAAGCTATTATGGGGAAATACATGTGATCGTTGAGACAAAAAAGAGATTGGAAATACTATATCATTAGAGGCGAAAGGCAGTGACCGCAATATAAGTAAAACTCTGTGAGGGTTTTTTTCCCATAACTTGGAATACGAAAGGTTACGAGGTAAAAAATGCAAAACTCATTATACAGTCTAATGAATGTAACGTATCTCAAAAATTGCTTACTTTCGAATTTTTAACCGGTGTCTCAGTTGGAAATTCACAGCAGATCTTTTCAGTACAAAAATTGAGGTTGGAGCAATTTTAGCTCCTCTTGTAAATTGTTAACAATAATGTGGGGTCTAGGTTCATGGTCATCGTTTAAAACCTAATCGATATTTCATGTGTGTGTTTGTTACAAAAGTTGGAAAGAAAATCATATCAACATTGAGATAGAACAACAAATGAAAAGGATTACTAATTTTTCCACGAAATAATGATACCTCCTTTTTTACCATACCTTTTTATAAGAGATTTTTTCCACTTTTGATATAGAAATGTTCAAAATAATGGTAACATTATTTTGTGAAAAAATACTACTCCTAGTTTAAAAACAGAATCAAATAGATAAAGTACATCACAGCAACATCATACAAAGTATGGACTAACAACCGACGGTCAGTTCGAGAAACGGTGCAATACACATATACCACCCCTTTCAATAAAATTTCACCAGACATCAACCAAAAAGATTCAATAAAGACAACATATATATCTCCTGCCTACCCTACATACACCAACACCTATCCATTGACCGTTAAACACCACTCCCCAATCTTATGATAAAAGTTTAAAAAAGAACACTTTTTTCTAAGAAATGACCAATTTAGCCCCCTACTATTTTTTTTATCTAAGACCAGCCAAGCAACCAACACAGAAACAACAAGCAAACACCCCTTGTCCCTGCCCTTCACAGACTCATTTCATTACGAACCAAATAATACTCTCATTAACACCTCCCCTCCTGCTCCTACTAAACAACCAAAAAACACAGAAATATTCCCATTTTCTCTTTCAGCAACAAACTTGTAAACAGCATTTCTTCTGTAAACCACCGAAAATATTTGTATCTGAAAAAGATGGATGACCATCGTTGAAATTTATCGGATACACCCACTGAATAAAAGAAAAAAAAATAAGCTGTAAGAATCTCTCTTGAGTTTCCCTCTTCATCTTCTAATCGTCATTTTCATCTACTTCCTGTCGGATCACTTCACACCCATAATACAACATATATATGTTATTAAGCAACCAGTTTTCCGTTCAATTCTCCTCCTATTAATTTTAATCGCACCCTTTGCTTCAAAAAGCCCTTTTCCGCTACATGGAGAATAGAAATAAACGGAATTCAACATCTGTTTTCCCTGTGATTAGGGATTAGTAGTGTTACATTCAAAGCTTTAATTATTAAATGTAGTTGAAATTTGATTGAAGACCATGCATAAACTTTTTTAAAGGTAAACCAATATCGTATAAAATGTGCTTTTTATGGGAGAGTTTTTTTTCTTCTAGGTTGATGTTTTTAGCAATTATAGTGAACGTCAGTCGCTGTTCTATTACGAATGCAATCAATTTGTTTTCTTTTGTTTGTTTTTTAAATTTTAATATTCAATTCTTTTATTTTTGTTAATTGTCAGCTCACTGGTTTTCAGTGTTGTATTTCAATCTTTGAAAAAAAACAAACTCTTTCTGATTTATATCCTCTACTGTGTGGGCTTTGATTGAAATTATCTCCCCCTCCGCTGCAATGATAATTATTAACTTTGTGGTTTTCAAATTTGTTCAATTTGACATTTTAATTTAAACAGCTTCGTGTTCTAAAGGACAGACATCAAATCTTCTGAAAGTTTTATGAGTTCATAACAATGTTGAATGTAAATGATTGATTCTGCAAACAATTTTCTATATTACTTCAATTTCTACACTCCTCATTCCCAATATAATTTCGTTAACATGATTTCTCACCATAATATTAGTCATCACTTTTATAGATTATGCCTCATAGAAGTTGAAAAAAAGGAGGAAACTCTCCAGGTTGGAGGGATGATAGAGACTAGCGAGATGAGGGCACAGAACAGGTAGAAAGAGAAAGAAGCGGGAAATATCCAGCATAACAAAGTGGAATACAACAAACAGTTGAGAGGAAATAGTCGTGACAGGAAGTGTGAATATGAAGCACAAGGTCAGCAATTTGAGTGGGATAGTGCATGCTGGAAATATGTAAGGGTGCACCTATGATAAAATTGGCATTGTTCTGTTCCAACCCCTTGCAATAAGTATATGAATGCAGCCAAAGGTCGACACCATCAAATCTCTTCCTCAGGATAACTAGCCAGTGAAAGGACGATTTAGGGATTAGTACTGACAGACGTAATGGGGCCCAAAATTGTTAGTGGACGGGTATTTATGCGTGTATGGTATAAACGACACCGATAGATCAATGAACTTAGATATATATATATCAGGGCAAGGGTGTGTGCGAAGTTGGACCAATGAATTTAGTGAGAAAAAGTGAGAATAGAATTAGTGCGTATTTAGAGAGAGAGAGATAGAGAGAGAGAGAGAGAGAGAGAGAGGGGGGGATTGAGATGGATTTTAGAGTATCAATTTGGGACGAGATAGTGTTTTTTTTCTCCTGCCCTAGGGGCCTGTAAGTGTGTATGAGTATCTCAGAAAGAGGTGGCTAAGTTTAACCGACTTTTGCATATCGTTTGTGTGAAATTCAATATGGAAAATGTAGCATTTCAGACTTCCCATCCTTAATATGGAACCAGTTTACATCTCTCAACGGATGCAACGTTTTGCTTTTTGCAAATTCGTCTTCATCTTTCCAAATGACTAGATCTGAAAAAAAAATGGGCTTTCGGAGAGATTGCATCGTATTGCATGTATGTTATTTACACGTCGAAAAAACCATGCAACTGCTATTTTGGGACATGGTGGCCGGCACTGGTAAGAAAAGTTCCTGATAAAATTTCCCCTGGTTATCCTGCATAGGCGATATGATGCAAGTTGTTATCCAACAGATTAAAGAAGGCTGACATTTTTCCGAATAAAAGGGAAATGTTGTGAGGTGGAGGTGAACAAGAGAAGAGACGGAGGGATGAACATTTCTAGAATGGAAAATATCTTGGAGACCATTTGTAGCGTAGGGAGTATAATTTGCATTTGATACAATACTTCTATGTCTTTCCCCAGACTAAGGTAGAGTGCCCACGGTAAAATGTTAGTGAGCATGTTTCTCTCAAGTATTAATTGTTAATTATTTGTTCAATTCTCATCGATATATTCTAGCCTTTTTCAACATCAATGCAATCTTTGTAAATATCAATGTAAAGAATAGAGGTGCGTCATAGTCAACAAGCTTTACTTCGCTCATCTTTTATTGTTTGTTCGATCCTCATATGATGCCTCGTATAGTGGCTTTCACCATACAAAGATAATTTTTATACATATTTCCAGATTGATAGTAACACGCTCTTACATTAGGATGATCATGATAATGATGAAACGTAAAGAAAGATTGTATTCTCATTCCATTTCGTCGCTGGTGATGTCAGTAAGTTTTTAATCTGTTGTGGGTCACTGGAGTCTCAACAATGAAGGACTAGAGGAAGAAAGTATTTTCGCAGCAGATGGCATGAAAAAGGATTAAGAAATCAAATTAGGTTTATATCAGTTTTATTCATTTGGTAGTTATAGTACAATGTAGGTGTGCAGATTTTTAAGGAACACAATTGTTATTCAATCGTCCATAAAAATTCCCTTTGGTCAAGCTTATGACAAAGAGTCTAGTGAAAGCTAAATTCCTGCAATGCAGTCATAAGCAGATTATTACATTGCTTTGACACATTCTCAGAAGAGGAATTCAAAGGATTCTTCACCAGTTTTGTAGATATTTAGACCAAATCTAGAGCAACAGTTAAACTTGAAAAATCCATTTTTTTATACTCACCTATACAGTTTATATCATTTGATCTTTCATGGTGGCCGTTACGCTATAGTGTTACCATTGATCATAATCTAATTTCATTTTGAAAGCTTGTCTACTTATGAAAAGAAAGATAGGGATTTCCAGAACAATAAAACGACTCACTGAGTTTGACATGCTGATTCATTGAAGTTAATAATTTTGACGATTTCAGTAACTTATCTAGGAACTGTTCGAAAAAGGCTTTCAGATTTCGGATCGTTGTCAATAAAATCTTACAAACGGACATGACATAAACATTAGTCACATGAAATAGTTGACCAATCAAGAGAGAAAAAGGATCTGGACAGATGTTTTGAAAGAATTCAACAACTCAACAGTTGTAAAAGAAGTAGTGGTGGTGGAGAATGAAAATAACAAAAGACCAAGTCAATAGAATTAGGAAGTCGCCAAATGTCATCAGTTGATGTTTGAAGTCACCTATGATTTTCTTAACAAAATGTCCACACATAAAGGAATTCTATTATTGATGCAAATGATGCTAATTACATTTTGTTTTCGGCTCTTTGACGGAGAATTGTGCAATGGATGACAGCTTATAAGAAGGTACACATAATTCCTTATCCAGATTTTTTATCCTTTTCTTTCATCCAATCTTTCTGTAATTCCCACTTCAGTGAATCTCTGTTCCCTGCAAGCCGCTTGAAACATTTTTTGATGGAACCTGTTCAATAGGCACACAGTTATGCCAAAGTTACTTATTTTGATGTAGTGACCAGTGGATGTGAATGAATCGACCCAAACATCGCTACAGAAGCGATATGACTTATGGACCTTTTATCTTTTTTTACGGCAGAAGGAAAATGATTTAATCAGTGCCTGACTCTTTGTGAAATGAACTCCATGGATAATTTTGATGGAAGGTTAATAAGACTAAGAATCATAATGTATTTCTGGATTGTATGATGACCTAAAATATTTGAGTAATAGCCAGAGGATAATTATCTAGTTTATTTCAGCCAAACATGAGGGAATTACAAATGATGTATTCCCAGAAACTTATTCATTGATTCGAAAGTATATCACTATGAATGTTCTTAAACGTGCGTAGAGATTTTCGAGGACATTTTCTACATTACTTTCACCATATTCTATCATTTTTATCTATTCTAGAGTTTATTTTTGTCTAAATATCCAACGCAGTCTGGTAAAATCCCTGCATCTATCTTCTCCGTGTTTTTCTTAATTGATTTATAACTAATTCTATTCAGAGAGAATACACACACATACACACACACACACACACACACACACAGACACACACACACACATACACACACATTTATATATACAGCTTTAAGCAGTAAATGTGGAAAAAAAATTTTAAAAGTCGATCCAGTCAGTTACTTGAGATGACTGAGAATGTACTTCGTGTGAGTTTTTCTAAGGGTTTTGTTTTACATCCTTTTAAATATCATTGTACGATCAGTGAATATTCAGGTTACTATCATTGGTTGTCCACCATGTAACGGCTTTAGCAGTTAAAAAACGCAGTTGTATTGACATCTTTTTCCATTATTTTATCATATAAGTATTTCTTTTTATACAGGATATAATCATAATGGTTGGAATATGGATGTTATTTCATAGTACACAATATTTTTGAACAAAGGGGTTAGTTTCGTATATAAGCACTCAGGTTTTTATCGTGAATGTGTAATCGAGGGATGTTTGTTTGTGTGTCACGCTATAAAAAATACCTTAACACGGGTATATCCTAACTGAATTGAGCATACCCACTTAATGGACCATGGGGTGGTTTTAAAATGAAAATTTTATGAAGAGAACAGATTATTGAGGGTTCTAGCGATTTGGGTTCGATTCACAATGCGACTATAATACCAAACTCTTAACTTGCTTTCTGTTCATATGCATTTTTTCTCATCCTTTACATAGATTGTTTGATTGGTGTCCCATCAGAATTGCATATTGATATTTGTGGATATATATGTATGTGAGAGTGAAAGGTACCTGATACATTGTTGGGAAAAGTACTTTTAAACACAACATATGTGTATGTGTATGTGCATGTGTGTGTGTAGAGAGAGAAGGTATAAAACTTGTGGACGAGTCATAAAATTCTTTTGTTGGATATATCCAAAGATATTTATCAGATGTTTTACCAAAGATTAATAAAAAAAAAACCCTACAAAACATGCGGTGGATGTGTGCATCTGTGTGTGTAACAAAGCTATACATATACATACACACACACACACACACACACACATATATATATATATATATATATATATATATATATATGCGTGTGTGTGTATATATATGTGTGTATGTATGTGTGTGTGAGTGTACATATATATATATACATTTATATATAACAAAGGAAAAATTACCATCCAACCAAATTCTGTGTGAAACATAAAAAAACACCGAAAAAAAATCACCTTTATTGTATTAACAGATATTCTGAAATAATTGTTTTGCATATTTAGTGTTCAAACCTGTAAAGTCTTCAAGATATATATATATATATATATATATATATATATATATATATATATATATATATATATATATATATATAGTGTTGTAAAGTACTTTTTCTTACAACGTATCAGGTACTCTCACATACATATATATCCACAAATATCAATATGCAATTCTGATGGGACAGCAAGAGGCTACTCTGAATGTATTTCAAAATCTTTTTTTGTTGTAGCCGTCTTTTCTGTGCTTTCATTAATCATTCAAGAGGAGTTGAACCGATAGAAAGACGCCAAGAGGAAGCTTGTCAGGCGCGCTAAAAAGTCTGCTGGTCATCAAAAAGCGACACTTGATTGAAGATGAGAGGCGTGGTCTCTCTCCAAAACGTTTAATCGGAGAAGTGACTTTGTAAGCGGAGTGAAAATTACGGTTGCTCTCTTCTATTCTCAATTACATTGGATTAATAATTTCAAAAGCAACAAAGAGATTATTTTTCCTTTTGGCTACAAACGGATAAATATATTTGAGGACTTTTTTTTTCTTCACTGATTCACGTTACACCCAACTTTAGATGAATATAAACTACTTTAGATAGAAAAGTACATTCTGTCTGTTGTTTTTTGATACCATGTTTTTGTTTCACCTTCAGGCCACACAAAAATTTTATCATTGTGGCAGTCAGCTATGTTCTCCTACCTTTTTTGGTCTTCAGAATCTTGGTGAAGTTTGATATAGATGACAAATATTCATGTCTTCCAACAGAAGGATCCTATGACATGCACTTATATATATACATAACGCACACAGTTTTACACACAAACACGCACACACACATGCATACATATGTATGTATCCATTTATATCATCAGCCATCATAAGTCCACTACTTAACAGAAACTTTACTTGTCTACAACGACCGCGACTGGATGCAGAGACTCTTGCAAATAAATCCACTTAAAGACACTGAAGAATTCTGTTTATCCGCAGATATTTCCGTATATAATCTTTGTTGGCTCTCTAAATATATCATTGCTTACTGTATTGGTATTGTACTGTTTTCTTTCTTTCTCTTACACTCAGTTGAAAATTATTTGGATGTTGGCCGGCTCGTGCGAACTGCAGGCTCCCCCAAATTTTTCAAACTGATCTCTCAGATTCTGTATATCAATTGGCCTAATTTAGATATGTGACACAAACCTCCCCTTAGAATTCATCGTCCCAAATCAAAGATATATAAAAAATGAACACACTTCAGAGCACTTGAGTTCTCAGTTTCGGTTTAGCTAAGATAGACTTCATGACTATTCTTCCATGATGAGCCCTGTTGGCTGCCAATGTTAATTACTGCACCTGTGTGTACAATTGCACAAAATCTGTACTTACATGGTCTTCTGGCTTCTACCATCTAAATTAGTATACATGCATAAAAACACACATGTCCATGTGTATACTAAAATAAATTGCTATCGACGTGCGATCCTATTAGGTTCAAATGACAACCCAATCTGCCATCATCTATCAGTAGCTTCTGCCTTACTCCTTTCCCTATTTTTATCTTGTTTGCACATTAACGTAATCGAATAAATGCAGTCTATTTCCGTATATGTTCCTGGATGACTTGTATGTAATTCTCGTTAACATCATGTTCTCACATCCATTGTAAATCTTTGTGGAGAAGTATCGTAAAATGAAGAGATAAATCACTCACACACACACGCATATATATATATATATATATATATATATATATATATATATATATATATATATATATACACACACGCATATATATATATATATATATATATATATATATATATATATATATATATATATATATATATATATATATGTACACAAACATGTTCCTGCTTCTGATCTTTCCAGGGGAATGATTCAGTCCATTTGGATCCCTATTCAAGACGTTATGTGGAGGTGTGTCTATTTTTTGTGAGCCATTTTATATTTCCTTTCCTTGATTTTTGTTCACTGATTTATGTGTTGGTAATTTTTTCATTTTCCCCTTTTTGCTCATTTTGTATTTGTTAATTTATTGTATATTTCTTTTGTATGGAAAGGTAACCTATAGCCGGTTCTTATAGATTATTTTTGTTGTATTTAGAATGATTAAGACTTTTTTACATCAATATGTTGGTGATCTGTCACTTTAATGTGATGGTTCTAGTTTCAAGATATATATCATATAATTACATTTGTCTACTTTTTTTAGGGCGCATCTTTACATGATGTTAATTGTTCAAGTTTAATCCCCTTAACACTCAGTGGATTAGCTTATATATTTCTAAGATAAGGGGGTGATCAGAGGATTGCATTTTCCCTAAAGTAGTCGAGGGTATACTACTGCTACTACTACTACTACTACTACTACTACAACTACTACTACTACGACCAATCATAATAATGATAATAATAATAATAATAATAATAATAATGATAATAATAATGATAATGATAATACAATTTTTTTTTTGATTGAATTTCGTATATGGGAAGTAAAAATATGTTTTTTAAAAGAAATTTTGAGTAATAGTCGGTTATTTTCTAATTTTTCATTTATGCATTAATCTGCCACACGAGTGTTATTATCGATTTCACTTTGGGTTAGAGATTGCTGTCTCCGATGTTTCAGTAATGTGTTGGTAGTGATTCATTGTTTTTGTCTTTTCGTTTGAAAAGGATGGTTTATGGTTGGCTAATCTCAATTTAAGGGGAATATTTGATATGCCTATGTGGTATTTTGTTTCTATGGGTTTTTCTAAGATTATTATTTCATCTTGATATACAAATTTTGATTTAAGACATTTGTTTTGCAAAAGCCAGCCGTTTTTTATTTGTACAATCGTAGTATGGTTCATTTACATTTTCTCTACTATTTCCTAGTAATATTCTTTATTACTTTATTGTTATTCTTTTTTTAACTTTTGGGAAGTTGTCTTTACAGTTAAAGCTAAGTTTCAGTTTGTCCTTGTTTAGTATTTTACACAGTGTGTACTTATATTTTAGATGAATTATATATTAGTTTAGTTTGTATCGATTCAGGGATCCTTTTCGTGGTTATATTTGAAAGGTTGAATTTTGAGTTAACATAAGTATGTTCCGAATTTTCTTTCATATATGGTTAGTATGTGCTATTGTTTAGGTTAAAAGTGATCAGAAAAATGTGAAATCCTTATGCTTGCCTTAAAATCAACTTCAAAGTTCATTTTTCTATTTCCTTGATATCTAAAAAAGAAATTCGCATTTTTGAGCACTGCTCCTTTCAACAACTAGAAAACCAACGTCTCCGTATGGTCCTATATTTTTAGAATTTAATTTCCTTGCAAAGTGGTACAATATTTACAAACCGAACAAATCCAACATCTTGGCTGGATCCAGACTTCCCGTTAAAACTTCAAAGCCCTAAACATCTTTTTATTCCAGTGTTCTCGGTTATTGAACAGTACCGTCTGTCTATAGTATTTGATTATTTATATTTCGTTTTTGTTGATGTTTGCAAACTTCCACAGCATCTGAGATGATTCCTTTGGATATCGAAGGATAAAAGTCCATTATATCAAACCGTACAAATGCGCAGGTATTTTTCTATTTGTCACTAAACCAAGTAATATCATCATCCATATTTATGCATTGACTCAGCTTTAGTTGTTGTTTAATGCTCCACTTTACAATATACATATGCATGATGATGAAATGGTTATCAGTGTGGAATGTGTGATCTGTGAAATTCATTGGAAATTCGGTTACTATGCAATAAGCCTCCAAATGAAAAGGAAAAAAGAGATAGAAGGGAGTGCGTTCCAAATGATAGAATTTAAAGTAAGTTAGAAAGTGTAATTTGAAAAGTAGCTCCTTTATCAGGCAACATCAGGACTTTGAGCCCTTTCAGCTTGAATAAAGGTAATAAAAGTGATACCAGCTCACCTAAAATTTTAACATCCTGCTTCGAGATTTTCTCCAGGGAAAAAAGGGAATGAAAATAGACGTCGAATATCTAAGCAATGTCAGATTTTCAGACGACATGGAATTCTTTGCAGACAACATACCTGACCTCCAACTAAATGAACTAAATAAACAAAACAAAAGAGTCGGCCTTCGCATAAACTTTAGCCAAATAAAGAAAAAAAAAAGAAAGAAACGTCATGTGCAACAATCACGTGGGTTACAAACACACAACTATCAGAATCGAAGATGCAGAACTGGAAAAAAGTAGATCACTACATCTACGTAGGACAATAAATCGTCTTGAAATCCTCAGAAGAATAACAAAAAAATTAAAAAAATCAGTCTTGGATGGCAAACATTCGTTAGAACAAACTCAGCCTTCAAAAACGAGAAGATCCCATTATTTCTAAAAAGGACATGCAACGAATACATTCCTCTGATAGTCACCTATGGAGCTTAAATATGGAACCTGACCGAGAAAGTGACCCGCAGACTGAGAAACATGCAACGTGCAAATGGGAGAATCATGCTAAACCTCTCATTGAGTTATCACAAAACAGCACAATATATTAGGAAAAAAAACTTGAGTTACCCTTAAATTAGTACCTCCTCTTGCCTTTTATTTGACAGTGATCACTAACAGAATTCTGAATTGAAAAAAATGAAAATGCCTACCCAACATGAACCAAAAATCAAAAAAAACATTAGATTGTGACCCCAAACCAAAGAATGGGGGGCATCAAGGGGTAAAAAAAAATCAATTCTATTCTAAACATGATGAAGAGTAAATTATGACATTTTCAGAACTGTCACTGTATTGGTGAGTACTGTATGCAAGATGCATGTATAAATGCATCCATACAAGACCTGCCTGTTATCATCTAAAGAACTGAGGATATCTATTTGATAGTTTTAGTAATAAGTTTGTCAACGGTCACTAAAAAACCAACTTCGAACAATGTCACTTTCCAATTACTTCACTTGGAAGTTCTTAACATTAGCCAATCATCCATTTCCTTTCTCATAAACAGTATGCAAAGTTTCGTGTAGCAAAACACGTGTTTTCAAATCGAAGAAAAGGAAATAAGCCGATAGTTTTCGTTGGAATTAGTCGTTGGATCTCTCGGTCAACCTGAGTCTCCTTTGTGAAGATTTTTGATTTCCCAAGCCAATCAGTATATGGCTTAAAAGTATCCGACTCTTCGTATAGATGACTCTTCAAAATAAGACGCCATAATAACAACAAACTGTACAATTCTCAACAGTCTGCAAGCCAGCTAGACAGCAGGTGCTAGTGAGGTTGGAGGATGCACTACAAAAAGTATATGCAAAAGTCAGAGATCAACAGACAAAATACTTCGTTGAACAACCTTCGTTCAACGGTTTTCACTTCTGTCCGATTTGAATTCCTCATTTTCCCCTCACAGTATTTTGTCTGGCTTTTGTTGTTTTAATCTTTATTTCCTAGAAAATTGTAAGTTCAACGAGCTGTTGAAATAATAATAGTTGTTCAGATGTTAGTGTCATGTGCGAATGCGTTCTCAATGTAGTTATACTGTTTGATATTTTAAAAATGTCAAAATGTTCAAAAATATTGATGCCTGCCTGAAAGAAAAAGGTCAGAAGAATAAGGATAAGCGTCGCTGATGCTTCTTGCAGTTTTATATCCTTCGAGTCATGTAACGTCGAACTTGTCTACCGGCAGTTCATGTAGAACTCGACTGTCCATTGTTTATCGATTCCCCATTGCATGCGATTGGGTAGAAATGCCTACTCACCACTATGCATACTAATCTACGGACATTTAATCGAATGTCTGTATTTTTTGTTTCCCTAAATGTGTTTCCTTCGAAGGATTACTTCCTTCCTGGACGTTCAAAAACATCGAGATTCATATCTCATCATTAAAACCTCTGAAACCAGTGCTGTATTGTTTGTACAAGAGAGAATCTTTGGTCAAAGACTTAGTTGATGCCTTCTTCAATTTCAGATGCATTATATCCAAGCATTTATTCATGAGGAAAACCAGCCAAAATTTCTCTTTTGTTCATGCTGTAGTTAAGTGCCAATCACTCCTGTCTCTGAAATTGCCTTATTTAACGATGAATGTCAAAATGAAGGAAAATCTCAATTACTTTCTGAACAAACCTATAGTCATATGATATCATATAAATGTCATATATCTGGTGTCTGTGTCTAACAGGCACTATTACATTTAAATAATTAATTCATTCATAACCAATAATTCAAAGACAATTAAGAACCTTGTGTGTTGAAAGTTTGTGTTGAATAAAGCCAGATCTTATTCGAACATTTTACGATGTGAAAGTCATCACAGACAGACAATGAACCTAAAGTGAAACAGAAAAAAACATGATTTCTAATTCATTGAAAGGGCAGCAGAAATTAGAGAATAATCAAAAGAATAGAATTGCGTTTCATTGATATGATAAAATGTTGGAATCGATCAGATGCTGTCGATTTCCACAATGCCGTTCAAACTTTCAGCAGACGCATTCAGAGACAAAAAGAAATGAAATAAACTATCATTGCTTATCAAATATTGACATTTTAAAATGTCAGTATCAAATGCCATTTTCATTTAGAAATACAAGAATTTGCGACTTTCCAAAAGTCAAACCTATTAAACATATTGATTTTGCAATAGTACTGTTTGCAAGATATTGTTTCAAATCAATCGCTCAACTGCAGAAGTCTATCATATTATCAAAGGAAGTATTTCAAAATGTCAGCATTAAATGCCATTTACATTTAAGAACACAGGAATCTTCAACTTCCCAAAGGTTCCTTTATGCCACTTTCTTTTTACTCCAACAAAAAATGGTGAAACACGAAGGAAGGCAAGCTTGTTTTCTGCCAGACGCTTAGATGATCCCTACACGTAGTTTGGTGAAGTATAAAGCGACGGTACTGAGGTATCTAATGGGATTTGAACTCATAATAAGATTGAAATCGTGTAAGTCAAACCTGTTAAACATTGATTTTGCAATAGTACTGTTTGCAAGATATTGTTTCAAATCAATCGCTCAACTGCAGAAGTCTATCATATTCTCAAAAGAAGTATTCGTCTGTGATGTTACCTAAATAAAGATTCCTTCACGACAAAGATGATATAATTAGCTGATACATATTTTTATCGGAATACATTTTTCTAAAAGCATAACAACGTGAAAGAAAAAAGCAAGAGAGAGCTTGAGTGATCAGTTCCTTAAATAATGTTTTGCATCTTAATGCAATGTAATTTACCCTCGAGTCTTTATCATAAAATATAAATCAACCTAGGGCTGATTCATCTTGTTTTCATAATCTTCGTCTCATCCATACATAATCAATTTATCATCACAAAGAAAAAAAAAAAACATTGCTCAGTCCACAATTCAGCATGTGTACCAAAGAAAGTTTCTGGTAGATTTGTATGTCAAAACCAAATACATATTCAATATATCCCCAAAAGGGCTATGAAATATTTTAATAAAAAAAACGGTCTTCAATCATTGTAACAGCTGTCATTAGCCCTATGCATGCTCGAAAATGATCGGTTTTCCCTGCTGTAGAAAGGTTAAAGATTACGTACGTTTGATTTCATTGTTAGAAAAAAAAGTAATCATTCATTCATACATTACATTAGCAATGCTGAATACGGAAAAGCTCTTTAATTTTTCGAACATCACCTGCCAGTGCTATGCATGCAAAAACATGATTAATGCAGTCATTGTCAATCTCACTCAATATCTTACTGGGCAAAAGTGCCTTCTATGATCTCTTAAAATATGTACCGTGGCAGGTTTTGCTCCAAGAAATCGCTTGTTCTCTTTTTAAAGCAAGATGCATACCGTAGTGTTTCAAGAATGAAATTGACAAGTTAACAGTTATGGCCCTTACAACAAAATGGATAACAAAATTATTGCTGACAAAATTGCCGTTTTCGTAGAGAACGTACTAGACCTCCAACTGATGCTAAATGAACTGAATGAGGGGAGTAAGTCGGTGTACACATGAACTTCAGCAAGACGAAGATCATGTGCAACAACTTCGTCAGAAATGAGAACACTAAGCTTAAAATCAAGGACATAGAACAGGAGAAAGTAGATCACTACATCTATCTAGGACAATTAATATACCTGACTCTCAAAAAAAGCAAAAAAAAGCGGAGAATCACCCTAAGATGACAAGCCTTTTACAAAACAAGTTAACCTTTTAAAACAAAAAGATACCATTAATCCTAAAGAGAAGAGTGTACAACCAATGCATCCTGCAAATAGTCACTTATGAAGATGAAATAATCTAACCAAGAGAAGGATGCACAGATTTAGAACCATGCAACTTACACAAGGAAGAATTAAGCTCAACCTCACATGGAGAGACCACGAGACAGCACAATACATTTGGGAGGAGACAGGAGTCAGGGACATCATAGGATCCATTAAAATATTCAAATGGCTATCGGCTGGCAATGTTGCAAGAATGGCAGACAACTGATGAACATTGTGACTCACGACATGGAGCCCCAGATATCACATACGCAACCGAGGCCAACAGAGTATTAGATGGAGAGACGAGTTAGATTAATCAAGAAAGTACTGGCTCTGCGACGCCCACAATAGAGAAGTGTGGTGAATCCTTAGGAAAGTCAAGGTTCAATGATGGACGTTGAGAGACTGATGATAATACACCTTCATGTTTGTTGTATCAAAGGAGTAATTCTATAGAGAGAAGATCAAAGCAATCATATATAGTCAGGAAGCAGCATGAGGTTTTTGGGAGAATCAGGCTTATAAGAAGAGGGATGTCCTTAAATAGATGAAAGGATCAAAGGAGAGGAACAGGGTGGGAAAATGGCCAGACCTTACCTCCAAGGAGTGCCGGAACAAAGTGTATTTGGCGGATAATTTGTCTGTCTACCGGAATCTTAGATTTATTTGGTAAATAGATAGATAAGAGGATGGATATCCATCTATCTATATTCACTACATATGCATCTATCTTATACAATTAAGTGAGGGTTGTTTGTGTGTTCGTCTGTCACGGTATAAACAGTACCTAAACATGGATGTAGCCCAACAACATTTGGTATGCCTACTCATTATCTGGGAATGGGTTTACAAAGCAGAACATTTAGAGGAAGATATTTTAGAGGGTTTAAATTGAGGTCATATTGAAAGGTTTTGAGAAAAAATGATTTTCAAACGTTTTAGAGAGAAGCTCATTAATAACGTATCCATAATACAAAACTGGACACTTACTTTCCGTTCAATACACACACAGGCACACGCATATATCTGTGTACATAAATATTTATATATACGGGATATATACCCAGTGAAGTTTAGCCAGGTTATCCAGTGTAGCTTTGGACGATCCAATACTCTTAACATTCAAATCCAGTTAAATAACTTTGTATTATTAAGAGTTTATTTCAAACTTTGCTTATCCTAAAATAGATTCTTAAATATCTAGGAATGAGAAAAACATTACAATGTATTTAGTTTACATAAATTCAGTAAAACACAATCGTCCGTGTAGAACTTCTATCCTGATTGATTACCCTATCCTTATTTCTTTATGCCAAATTAAGGCTCTGCTTACGAGGTAACAATCAGTTATAGATTGAATATCAAATCAACTTTTGCTTATTCTGTTCTGCAAAACGCAGATGTCGCTTGCTTTTCGAGAGTTTTTGTTACAACAGTTTTTGATTTCATGAGCCGATATTATAGTAAAGCAAACTCTTTCTCCCTTCTTTTTATCTACTACACTCGTGTATATCTGACAACTCCAGCAACTCAATTTCCTGCTTAAAATACCACCATTACCAAATTTCAGGTCTGGAAACGTTCAGGATATTCTACCATATGGAATAATGCAAACTACCCCTTCACTTCAAATGATGTTTTAAAGAAACGCTCTACTTTTGTGTAACGAGGTAAAAAATGTAATTACTTTTTCTTAAATGAAAAAAATATCATCTGAGTAAATCAAATTATCCATTCTCCATTCACGTCTCCGTTTCAATTCATCCGAAAATAATTGCCATTCACCCTTGGGTTAATCATTCACCAGTTTAAAAACATCGTCTTAATGCACCATTAGTCGATTGTTGGAACACTGAACGGACAATAATTATCACCACTAAACAAATCCTCGCATGAAAGCTGTTGACTAAATTTGTTACGAAGTTAAGGCAATATTTTGTTCAATGTTTGAGTTACATAAGAAAAAAATACATGTTAGATTTAAAGTATGCATAACTTGAGTCAATTATCAAAAATGTAAACTATGGGCAAATATCAAGCATAATACAGTCGACTCTCCTAATTTCAATACCTTGAGTCAATAAGAATGTTGTTATACCGTATTCGCCGTTGTGACAGCTGGATGCTGTACGTTGTGTAGAGATGATGAAAAGGCAAAACATAAAAGAAAAAAATATTTTGGATGTTTTTCCTTATTTTGTTTTCTAAAATAATTAACCGAAATCTTCATGTGCTGTTGCTGTAAATTAAGGTCAGACAAAAGTCTTACAAAAGAGAAATGTGTTATTAGAATTTCATTGTCATTGAATATTGTCATTAGAACAACGATATAACGATAGTTCACTGTATTCTGGCAATGAAATTGAATTTATTCTCATAATAACTCAAAATAATATAATAAAAAAAAAAGACGGGTTTTGTCAATATATAAATGTCCACCAAAAAAAATTATGGAAAAGAATTTTCACGATTGCAAATCGTAATATTCATATAAATCTTGCCAACGCACCGAATCAATTTTTGCTGATAATTACGTATTTTTTTCTATAACGATCATTTTACGCGTAAGAGAGAAAATTGATATAAAATTCCATGATATATATATATATATATATATATATATATATATATATATATATATATATATATATATATGTATATATATATATATATATATATATATATATACATATATATATATATATATATATATGTATATATGTGTGTGTGTTTGTGTGTATATATATATATATATATATATACTCACACACACGCACATATAAATACATACATACACACAGATATGTATATGTATATATATATATATATATATATATATATACATATATATATATATATATATATATATATATATATATATATATATATATATATATATATATATATATATATATATATATATACTTATATATATATATTCTATGAAAAGCTGCAGAACTCTAAACACTAGCTATATATAGTTCGGTCATTTATTTCCCCTCCTAGGATCTATCAATGCAATTTATGTACTTATCACTAGTGTTTCTTATGTTTTAAACAAAAATTGATACTATTTGTGAATTTTATTTGTGTGATGATCAGCAGTTTACCATGTAACAGTAATGAGAATTTAAGACCAAAACAGTCACATTAACATCTATAAATAGATCAAACCCACTTACAACGGTTCTTTGTCATATTATCTACCTGTTAAACCCGATGAAAAAAATTCATTGGCAAATTTGAGAGAAGTTTATTCGTAAGTTTATCTGCGACATAAAAGTACCTGAGCATAGATTTAGCCTCCTTAATTTTGAATGCTTACTCAAGCTTGACGTGAGTCGGGGGAAATTCTAAAACAAAAGGTTTAGTGAAAAAAGTTGTGAATTTATAGAGAGGGTTCTATTTACAATGTAATTATTATACAAAAGTGAGACTTTACTTTTCCGTGTATCAACATATTTTTTCATGTTTTTGATTGCATTCCTTAATGGTTCTAGAGTGAAAAGAAAAGTACTCCCCCTTGAAGGGTCGAAAGAAGAGGGATACTGTTTCTCTTTTAAGGGGTTAGAAGTGAAGGAAAACTTTCCCTAACCTCATAGGGTCAGTATTGACGAGACCCCCTCTTTGAGGGTAAAAAGTTAAAGGAAACTGTTTCTCTTTCTTTCAGAGTTTGAAACTGAGAATAAATTTCGTTCATTCCCAGCAGGTCAGAAGTGAAACTAAACTTCATTTTCCTTATTTTCAGGAGTGAATGAGTCAGAGGTGAGAGTAAGCCTCTATTATCGATGAGGGGCCAAAAGTGAACGGAAATTATTTTACCAAGCAAATATCTGTATAAAACATTTTGAGGATATCAAAGATGTAACGATGATACTAAAATTGAGCCCCACTTTCCATCAAATATCAACACCTTCTTCACATATTAGTGAGAGAAAGACAACATTCTCCCAAATAGCGAGCAAAAACTAAAAAGAAGAGGCAGTGGGGGTGGCTATTTCACAACGCCCCAAATGTCTTATGTTGGCCCCACCCCAATACTTTATAAATAGTTGTTCACACACTGCATTAATAACATACAATACACTCACAATACATTGGAGTTGGCCCTACAGGAACCAAGCCTCCTGCTCCCAATATCTTTATCGACACCCTTGTGTGGAGAGGAACTATTTTACATGTTTGAAAGCTTCACTTCTTTTTTAAAGAAATTACTCCTTGAACATTTTACCTGGCGTAGACGGACACTTCAGCAAAAGAAATATCCCGTATAGGAATCTAGAATATACCAAATCGTTCGCCTGAATAAGCCCAAACACGTTTGTACCTTAATTCCTAATTCCGTTATATTTCAAGCTCTAATCAGAATCGAGCCCTATATGAGTTAGATCCAAAATACATTAGATATTGTATAGAATTGTATTATATTGCAACATAGATTTAGTTTGTGTGGATATATATATATATATATATATATATATATATATATATATATATATATATATATATATAATTGTATCATCCACAAACAGTAATTCCATTGTATTACAACTGTTCAATATCGCTATAGACTATCAAATATCCATGTGGTAGGATCGAAATATTTGCTTCAGTCCAGAGGAAGCCTTGGGGATAGGTGGTGAGAGAGCTTGTTGTGAGAAAATGAACCAATTTGCCATGGTAATCCATTTTTATGCTGATGTGGCAATATAATATTCATTTAAAAAATCTAATATATCTGGTTGATGTAAAGTTTCCTGTCATTTTTTGACTGCACATTTTATTCATATAAATTTTGAGCATCATTGTGAAGTCCAGAAAGTAATTCCATTTGGTTTCAATCCTCTTATTGTAATTTTTTGAAAGTATGTGTACATTACAAAAGAATGATCCTGGTTTAGATTTTCAAAGAAATTTGCAAAACCTTGGTCTCCATTCAGTGGCTAATGTAATAAACAGTAATCTGAAAGTGACATGTTTTGAAAATCTGCTGGAGGAATTAACCTCCCAGCACTGTGACTGTTCCAGCATGATATACGCAAATTGATGATGCGCGTTGCGATGCAGTGAAATCATTTGTTGATTTCTTCAGAGAAGACTTAATCACTGTCTCTGATGCAATTGTACGTCTTCCCAAGCTTTGGTGGCTCTCCTTGAATCCCACCCACCCACATCACAAGTGCACGTGACAACAGCTAAGGCAAATGCCAATCATTAACCCTGTGATAATCTGTCTATCGTCATTCATTTTAAATTAATTTTCATTCACCCTTGGGTTAATCATTTATTGATTCAAGGAGCACAGTCATGATGCCCCATCAGCCGCGAGTATACCGACACGACCAAAATTATCATCGCTTTGCAAGCGCTTAAAATAAAATCATTGATTAGATATGTTTGAAAGATGATGATTTATTCCGTTGAATTAATCTTTTATCTAAGATTTAGTCACAAACAAGGCTAGCGAGCTTCAACATCTCTGCCATTTGCCAATAGCTTGGGGATAAGTGGATTTGTACCTTTATTGATGACATCAGTGGAATCAAAACGAAACAATACTCGACCGAGACTCGTGCAAGATCCGTTGATTCCCTTCCCATGTTAATAACCGAAACGCCATGCCATACGCCCGTGTTAGCAACCGTTGATCAAGTTCTGTTCGAACTGATAACTCCTACAAATCGTCGTGACTCTGACCAAAAAAGGGCCAGAACGATTTGGCACCGAAATATAAACAGGGGACATCATACAAATTTTATCATCTTGCTACCCTGTCATTCATCTGAATTCATGCATCTACATATCTATGTATGATTTATTGGAGTAGAATGGAATCACACTAATAAACCATATATGACACAAAATAAGTTTTGTTTAATGTAAGTTGGAAAATCATATCAAAAAGTTTAAATGGTTGATATATTATTTCAGATCAAGCAATAATTCCCGGATAATTTTGCGTAATGTTTATGATGCTACATCTTTTGTCTGATGTCATTCTAATGAAACATACAAAATATTTGCGTAAAGAAAGTAACACATTTCCCCACTCATTTATGTTACAAGGTTGCATGACTGGTAAATGATTGGAATAGATGTCAACCATTACCTCAGCGGGCGAGGCATCGGTGTACATCGAATATTTGGTCACTTTTCTCATTCCATCAATAAAAAAAATGGTCATTTTTCAGGAAGGTAAAGCATCTTGACACAGGGCAAAAAGTGTTTAAAAAATTATAGAGGAAATCTAAAGGAAATTGTCAATGACAAGGCTCCATAATGCAAAAGCTAGTCTATCAACCACTTTTTGAGAAATATTGTTTTTCGGTTATGAAACCTAAGCCTTCATGGAACCATGAGAAAGAACAAGTTGTAATTGATTCATGATATTTTCCCTTCAACATCAAATGATGCCATACATTTTTCCTCTATTTCACCGGTAAAATATGCCAATAATTTAATCTACTTTGTATGAGGTATATTTCATGTTGCTAGAATGTTTAGCTATTAAACAAATATTGTTCATGTCATATCTTCAATTTGTTTGTTTGCTACGAAATTTAAAAAAAAGTTAAGTGAAAATTATCTGTGTGCTGATTCAATATTTCTGTCATGATTTCTATGGGCTATACAGAGGGAGTATGTGACAATACCCACAGGAAGAGTTTCCAATAATTACATTATATTCTACCTATAATTACAGTATATTCTACCTGAGAGTGACAAAATGGGAATCACGGCGCTGTATGCGAGCTGGGAGAGCTAAAATTGAACTTTTGGATATCACTAAAGCTGAACTGACTTTGAGTTGACATTTAAAGTCAGCACAGGTCGGTTTCATTTATCCAATGTTCATCCAAGGGTTATGTTACACATGTACACAAATTAAAGTGTAACTAATTCACTTGGATTTTAAAAAGATACTGAATTGACCAACAGAGCCCAACAAAAGCCAGTACCACCTCTCCTAAGTTCCTGCAGTAGTCAGATTATGCTCATTTGTAAATTCGAAGACAGTAAAGGGCAGCATTCTTGCTAAAACAGAAATTGCCCCAAATAATTTGTTCTGAAAATGCCAAATGTATCTATCTATTCTATCTTTTAAAATGCAGACATAGATCTGACTTAAAATTATTTTTAGGGTCAGCATCTTTCACATAATATCCTGGCATACAAATTTGAAGCTATTTTTGAAGATACTAAATTTGACTTCAATCTGAATATAAAGTATACAATGAAACGTGACATGGCTTAATGAATCGATGTTTATAACATCGATAGTAATATCAAAAGGGGGAAGGGAGCAAGGAGTAAAAGGAGAAGAGGAGGAAAAAGAATATGAGGATATTTCCCCTAAAGGTAATACGGGTAATTTGGACCAAATTGAATGTACCATTGTTGGAGATGACCGCTAGTGACTCTTAGAGGTCAATTCAGGGCTGTGTAGTTGTTTGTTGCTCGAGCAGTCGTTCTTGCAATTCTTGTGGTATGATTGAATCGTGTACCAATTAAGATTAAAAGACTGATATTGAATAAACTAATCTTGGATTATGTGGAGTAGTTATGAGCAATTTAGTTCTTTGCTTATCTTCCACATTTTACTGTACATTTTGTATTTCATATTGTACAGAATATTAGAGATCAAACATACCCTGACTTGGTTATGTCTCAATTTGTATCAATTAGATACTAAGGTAAGTGGGAAAGTACTGCTAAATCACAGAAACCGCTTCTAAACAAAATTTGTAAATATCTGAAGGTATTGTTTTTCGATATATTCTTTATTTTGGTCCATATACTTCTGAAGCGGGTGTTTCCATCTTTGTGCCCCTTTCCCTAAAGAAGTCTACACTCTCTGATTCACACAATGTCAAAACGTCACTTTTAGCATTATCGGAAGAAACAAATCATGTCCTTTCCAGATGCTTCTTTAGTTTCAGGAACAAAAGAAATCTGGAATGCCAAGATTAAAATTGTACAGTGGTTGGAGTAAGGTTTACCAATGAATTTCTTGTAGGACAGCCGCTGCTACTTTTGAAAAATCACTTTTCCGTCAATGTAAGCTTCAATTATCTTCAAACTTTTTCATAAATCCGCAAGATTTTTTGTGTCTTTCAAAAAATATATTAGTAATCTTTGAAAAAGGGATGTCACCATCGGAGATACATATCAGCCTTGGGTTTGACTTGCCTGACAGATCCCCTCCAGACGAATGTTTTCAGGTGTAACTTGATTCTATAACTTATATAACTGGCTACAATACGCTACTCTGGCTATTTGAAAGTACATACAGATGAATAGAATCAGACTTTTAGTATCATACATAGAGATATATACATGAAAATTAGGTCATTATAATCGAGAAAGCGTGAACACGGACTTAATTGTTAAAAACAAAAAACTCCCAAAGGATAGTATCCGACAAATATGATCCGTGATCCCATCTGAAGTTCGTTGGCCATATTTGTTGCTTTCCATGAATTATAGTAGTACAGACAGGCAGACAGACGGACAGATAGTTGCTAAAAAAGTGATGGTGAATTTTCAAGTAAGTTTGAACATAACTTGGTACATAATAAGGGACTAATTTAGCATAGATTTAAATAGCAAAATCGAACCCTCAATGCAAAAAAAATTTACGTGGGATTTTACAAGCTAATTCGTTTAGAATCTATTCCATGGTCCCAGGAGATCAAAGGAAATTTGTGGCCATACATCTAGCCATTCTTGAGTAATGAAATGATGGATGGACGGGCATTTAGTGAATTACTGTTTGATCAATAATCTTGGTTTGTATTCTGATTACTTGACTCTGAAAATGACCGTATGTGCATTGCCAGGTATATAAGTTGATTGCCACGCAGTATTGATACCGTGTGTGTCTTTGAACAGAACCTCCAACGCAAAAGCATGGAAGGAAGCAAGCTGTTTCACCAAATCAATTCATTCTTGTGTTTCACCAATGACGATTAAATGCAAAGTTCCTACTAATTCATTAATGTATTCAATAGGTTGGGTTCAGAAAAATCTAAGTGACACTAACTTTTGCTTGATGATTGAAGAGAAGAGGAATGCGAAAGATGTTAAAAAAAAGCACATGGCGAGCCCATAAAGGCAAGTCAGTTGCTCAACATATGCCAATTCATTATTCCACAAATATTTTTTACTTGTGACCCATTAATTGCGAATAACAATAATTTCTATCATCGCAGATATAAGGCTAAAGCCATGAATGAAAATGTCCATTTTCTTGTGATTGATTGCAATTTTGTTCCATCTATTACCTAGGACTTCCATCTTGCAATGGAGAACTTGCAGTGTATTATCTTGCATATCATTCTTTGCCACCATAGTTGTATTTTTTGAGATTATTTTTTTCGTTCTTTTGTCACAGCGCTTTTAACCCATCCTTGCCAATTGAAACCAACACTGATCTTTTGAAACAAAGGAAATGGTGTAGGATTAGACATTAACTTGCAACTTGACATAATTTTGTCACTCTTATAACTGTACTCATATTATGCAAACAATAATAGACGTTCATTTATACCACTGTTTTCACACGGACACTGACCAATGCAGTAGTATTAATTGTAGTAGCAGTAGGAGTGGTAGTAATGCAGTTATACCACTAAATTTTCGGTATCATCTATTTTAGAACATTGTCAGATCCTACATTCTGGCAGACTTAGCTATTCATTGCTATTAAAAAATTTTAATACAACTTATGAATTGACCGAAATTTGACCAAAAACTAAAAAATTCAGTGATAAATTGTAAATACAAAGGGACATAGACCGTTGAAATGGCCAGTATAAAGATGAGAAAATCTTTGTCCCTGATTCTGCTGGATTAGTAGGTGTAGAATGATGTTAAGATTAGTTTTTGACTTTATTAGAAACTTTTTGCATTCATTGTATCAGAAAAAACAAACATTGTAAAACATTTGAAAACAGCAGTAATAAAAACAGGGAAGATATTTCGGCCATTGTGTTAAGATCCTCAGACGAATCTACACACGATCAAAATTAACCATCTAGTGTACCGCATCGCTGAGGTAATTTTCTTTGTACTTCTTCAAAAATTGTCAATTTTACAACATTCTGATACTTCATCTATATTTTGCATATCGTATGTTTAGTCTTGGTACTTGATCAATCCTGATAATATTGAAGGTTACAGAGATATGGAAGATCTAGTGAAGTATGTGTGAAGAATGCATAAACAAATTTTTGAAAAATATCGATGTTGAATGTATCAACGGTCAATAATTAGTTAAAGTTATGCGATCTCAGAGGAAATCATTTGGACATATTTTAGTCTTATTTTCAATGGGAATCGTTGCATTTTAACCCATATCTAATAAAATCTGAAAAAATTGCACTAGCTACTTTTTGCTCCAGCTTTAAAACCGTGAGACTCAATTCCTGGTTCAATGCGTGGGTTCACAAATGCCAACTAATTTGTAATTTCATGGTAAACGATTCCTAATTATAACAGAGACAAAAAGCAATTGCCCCTGTCTTCTTTCTTCTCTATTTTTATATTGAAAAGCAATGCAAACAGCATACCAAGTGGAAAGTTATAAATTGCATTTGATAGAAGATTTTTTGTACAAAACAAGATGCTGGTATAGTTACACAAGTTGACTGTGAATCTTCCATTCTGTCTTTTAATCTTAGCTCGAATACATTGCAGCATCAAGAAGACATCAATAGAACATCGCAAAATGCCACTGGAAGACTTTAAAAATTCCTTTGATCAATTTTGAAACAAAAGTATGAAACCAGCATTTAAATGAAACTGAGTCATATAAGTCGTTATCATCATGCACCTGTGCATCTGAACTTTGTTGATATCTGGAAAGACTTTTGGGAAAAGGTACTTATTTTTAAGACGTTTCTTAAAGTCTAAAGTCCAGGTATATTGACAAATTGTGATGCAAATTTATTAAATCTTCCAAATATTTTTAAAAATATGCTTGATGCAGATCGAAACAGAGATTGGAAGGGACTCATACAGTGCATCATGTTGTCTTTACTTGGAGAATGTGACTATATCAATTATCTCAGAGATGCTTCTTTATAAACGAGTTCAGAATCCAATAAACATCTAGCGATCGACAAAAAGTTCAAATTATCAAGTTTTATTTTCTGTTAAAAGAATTCAGGATCATTTATCTGATATAAAATTAGAACAAAACATTCAGAGGTCTAAAAAGTGTATTATAGGACAGACTCTGATCATTAAATTTGTAATCGAATCGGGATGCATTCACAGAGAAAGTATTAGCAGAACCATTTGATCTCTTAAGAATGCTAAACTTTCTTCTTCTTCGACGGTATGGCCATTTTGTAAGATGTATAATTTGTAAGGCAGAATTTCTTGAGATCTATGGAAACTAAAGGTTTTTCAAATAATTCTACCATAAATGATATACTGCAACGTTTTGTCACCGGAACCCTCGTTCGAAGTGATGTAGCTGAGAGACTGTGGACTTTTCTTAGACATTGTGAAGAATTGTATCAACATTTCTAGATTTGAGCCCTTTATTGCAAAGACAGTCAATTCATGTGAAAAAATGAAGTAAAATCGAAAGATCTTGCATCTTCAAACATCACTGATAGTGAAAAGTCAATGAAATCGTCAGAACTTACAGTGAAAAAAAAAACTTCCAGCATCTATCTGTTGAAATTGCCTGGTGTCTTGGCAACTATCAGCAACATCGGTTACATTTTGGAATATGACTTTCAGATAACATTATCCACTCCTCAATGGTGATTACACTACAACGTATGAAGTGTTCAGTGTTCATGTATAACAATATCAATCCTAACTTAAATATTATATTTACGCTAACATTTGATGTCACCATTGTCTGATGATAAAAAGTACGAAATACACAGAAATGTTCCGTTTGGATATGACGCTAGTAGTTGATTCAATGTCAACTATTGGTTGTTTACGATTAAAAGATTATGCATGTGTTTAGTGGCTTAATTCAATCAGTATGTAAGGTTATTGCAGGGATTTGTAGATTTAAAAAATTTGATTTAGCATTTGTTGGCTTCATAGAAGAATACACTGAAGGAAGAGAAAAAGATCTGAGGCATGTACAGAAAATGTTATGTCATAACAATCCACAGACATTTTGCAAAGTGAGATGTATAGTGTTATAGTTTGCACATGCTTCATTTGCATATGGTCCCGTATTCGAATTCCGTTAGAAGCAAAAAAAGTGGAAATATCTGTGATAAGGATGAAATTATCCCTCTGTTGGACTCGTATCCTGACATGGGGAATGCTTATGAAAGAATTTGTTGGTAGATTATCCTGGTCAAAAAATTTACGATAGAAACCGTGACTTAGTTGTAACTCCCTCGGAAGTATTTCTAAATAGACAAAGTGTGAATCTGACTCTTATTCTGAGCGGATATGTAACAAGTTCAACGCCTTGAACATAAACGTAATAGATAAAATCTTTGAAGGGATTAACTGGCATCGTATATAAAGGATGTGAACACAGGGATTGTACGACACATATCCCATGGTAGATGTTATGTTCACGTTACTCCTTTTTCGCGACAAACAAACACGTTTCAAAGTAGACAGTAGCCAAAACCAAACAGTCATACTTCACGTTACAAATCGGGTGATGGTCAAAACAAGACAGAATGTTAGATGGGCAAATACTTTGTACAACTCCTTACTTAGCAAATAAGCTACTTTTTGATCTAAGTTTACATCAATTAGGTAAGCATTTCAGAAGACCTGACAGACAACATTGCAAAGCAAATAAACTTTCAATCAATATACTTGATATCGAGTAACGATCACAAAGTTCGACGCAGGAAAAGGTTCAGCCACACAAACTGTGATTTAGAAAAAGAAATACTCACATAACTTTAGATGATCAAAAAAAGATAGAATGATTGACAAGACAATTATGCAAAAGTCAGAGGATAATTATAGATGTATTTACAAAGTAATAAACAAGGCGTGCAAATTTAAGACTGATCGTGTCAAATATTCTTGGACAACAGCAACAGGAACAAAGACGGTACATTTTTGTGTAATCACTCAAGATACAAAGAACTGAAAAAGTGTTCATCAGAGAATGCAAACACAAAACCTTGTAATCCATGGGTTTCCCAAGCCATTTACAACAACGAAGACGGAAGCACCGACGGAAAACTGCTTCGAGCAATAAAGGTTGGAACAACCCTTGAATTCATTACACAACTGAGTAAACACAATGAGGCAAAATTGCAACGAATCAAGGTCCAGGTGAGATCTTTGAACGAAGAACAATTGTCATGATTAACTTGGTTAAAGTGAAAAAATAACCCAAGAAAAAATCAGTATCACTAATTGAAGCATATCAGGCGACCAGAAATAAGGTTAACGAAGCAAGGCATAGTCGGAATAAGAATGTAAATATATTTGAAAAGTACTCAATAGTCCAAAGAATGGATTGTGCCTAATCAGGTTCACGGAAGTTAAACTAGCAGATAAAGCCCAATATCATTAAATGATAACATGAATACTATACGTATACGAACGTTGACTAATTCATGAATGATATGGACAACTTGTTACATTTATAGCAGATGATCAACCAGATATACTACTAATAAGAATAGGTAAATTCAATTACTGACGTTTTTTTTAATACGTTCATGATCAAAACGACTCGAATCTAGGCGGATCAGGTATTTGTATTGTTTTCTTTAAAGAAACGTTGAAGTTCAGGGATGTTGAGTTTTCTAATGGAGTTTGAAGAGATCATATAGAGATATCAACTCCAATAGAAAGGTGATTGGTTACTGTGTGGATGTATTCATGGTTAAAACATTTTGATATATATGGGTGTATTCAAAGTACGAAGGCAGAGCAAATACAGACACAATACCAACCTAGTAATAACTAGAGACGATGACTACGAGAATTTACATTGAACAAGGAGGGTATTCGATTGAAAGTTGTAAAGAGAAGACTATGGAAAAAATATGAAGCAAAAGAAAAAAAAAGAAAGGCCAAGTAGGATAGAAAAACATATATCAGTGCAAAAACAATCTTGAGATCTGCCCAGGGATTTAGGACGGGATTTTGAACAAACCTTAGCATCAAATGTTCAAGGAAAATGGGAAACGTTTTAGAAATATTCTAATTCTAGGTTGAAAACAAGACAGTGAATTTTATAGTCAGATATATCAAATGACTCCAGGTGTATTCACTAACAAAGATTTGCAAAGCAGTTCATCTTCTCCAAGCTGTCGTAATTGATAGATTACCTTAAAAAAAAAATCAAGTCAGAGAGAACGTGAAATCGGATGAAGTAAACTTGAATCAATCACCTGGATATGAGAAATGACACCTATATTTTTGACAGAAGTTGTTGATTCTATCTGTTTTCTGTTATATATCCTTTTTAAAAAGATTTTCACGAGAGAAGCATATCAGAGCTGGTGCAAAACATTTTTAATCAATATCTACGAATATATAAGGTGAAATATACCTGATAACTATAAACCCGTCAGCTTAACACCAATAATCTGAAGACCTTTCAGGGATTGTATAAAGAAACTTTTGTTATGTGTAGATGGATGGGCAAAAATGTATTAAACGGCAAGGTTTTTGATGTTATTTACGCAGATTTCGCTAGGGCATTGGAATGACTCTTCGGATATATTGGGATGAAAGTTTTCTCTTTTAAATGGGTGAAGTGATTTATCTGTTGGGAGAGCATAGAATTTAACCGTGAAAGAAATCATATAAGTATTGAAAGAGATATCGAGTTGTATACTGCAAAGCAGGATGCTACGTCTGATACTTTCGGAATCTTTATTAACGATTTGCCAGAAGAGTTGAAATACACTATATGCAAGCTATTTGTTGATGGTGGCAGATTTTACAAGCATTATGAGTGAAAGCAGGTTGCAACTACATTTGAAGAGTCTTGAGAGATATTGTAAGCAGTGGCAACTACAATTCAACGCAACCAAATGCCAAGGGGTCCAAAAAAACTCCATTTCCGTCTGAACGGCCGCACATTAGAGATATTAGCCTGGTAAAATTCTTAGTATGAGATATTGACAGCAACAAAGCTCATACTCACATCACTTTTGCTCTAACAAAAAGATGACTCAATTTTGGGAGTAAAAAGTCTTACAGCACACTGGATGAGAGAACTTTACAAGGTCATGTAAATATGATGCCAAGAAAATGGTTATTTATTTTTAGGTCTTTATTCCAAAGTAGATCCTGAAACATCATCATCATCAGCCGTTTGGCTTCTGTCGCTGGACAGACAATCTCCAAGATCTGTCAGATGTCTCTATTATGCACGTCGTAGAACCAGTACCTTCTGAAATTTTCAAGCTCGTCACGCTTATTTTTTCCCATGTTGTGAGTTTTGATATCCTGTTTTTTTGTGTGACATTTTACAATATGACCAGCCCATTTCCATTTGAGTTTTTTTAAAAGGTTCCTATGATAAGTCAGGCTCCTGTCTTTTCTCTAATATACTGTGCTGTTTTATGATCTCTCCATGTGAGGTCCAGCATGATCATCTCCTGTCACTGGATACTTTCCAACAGAGAGCTACTGAACAGATTACATCGTTAAAAAACAAATCCCACTAGGCCGGGCGTGATGGAAGTAAGTGCTGCCTGATGCTGGAGGAATCTGGTTAGCATTTTTGAATAGGTATGCACGTGGGAATTCAGAAATGTGATAGTAAATGGGTGAGAGGGATCCTTCCGGGGGCACATCCTACAGATATGTAAAAGGTAGCTGGGTCTGCATATTCATCCAAAGGGATTTTATAAATGAGGTACCAAAATATTCTTTAGAATGTCCACTTTTAGAAAAAAAGATGTTGCAAAGAAAGCAATTGAGGGAGAACTACCTCATTTGCGGAGAACAAAATGGTTGCCATATCCCAAATCCATGAGTACACTTGGTTTTGCCATAGAAGTAATTTTTAAATGATGCAAATTGTATTAGTTAGATTGTTGGGCATGAAAAGTTACAGCAAGACTTTGATGCTCAGGTAATACATGAAGATGAAGATTGCATCAGCGAATTTGGATATAATGTACGGAACAAGAGAGGAGAACATCTTGTAAATTTTTGCAACGGCTAATGGGCTCAATATCATGAATACCTAAAAGAAGGGACCTAATTGGAAGAGCCTCAACCACGAAACGAAGAATGAAATAGACTACATCCTAACAGACGAAAGTGATATCGTCAAGGACATCCGAGTCCTGAATCAAGTCAACGTAGGAGGCGACCACAGAATGTTAAGATATGAAATACCAGTAAAAGTGCACACTTGATTTTTCAAGCTTCAAGTGAAAAGCAAATTCTAAATTCTAACTGAACAAAATGATGTCAACATTAACGAACTCAACAACAAAATGACATCAGCCTCAAGAAAATTTGCCCAATATTTAAACAAATGAGTACACAAACCAGTAGTAAAATGTCAGATAAAACCAGAAATCTCATTAAAAAGGCAGAAACTTCACACCACCGACAGCAACAAAGGAGAAATTGTAAGATCATCAGTAGGAAACTGACCTTCATATTCAACTTGTACAAAGTCTCAGATAATTGGAACACGAAAATCACTTTGCTTTGGAAAAAGGAAACCCGAAACAATTTCAACAATCTCAACAATTTCAAACCTATAACCTTCTAAAACTGTATATACAAACTTTTTACAAAAATATTCACCACCGAATAATAATAAAAAAAAAAACACACTTGACGAAAACCAACCATGACACCCTCCATGAGACCTACGAAGGATTATATATGCAACTAATGAATTATCTTGATGGTTACTTACAGACCTGGAACATGGAATCTACCCAAGAGACGGACTTACAAGTTGAGAACCATGCAACCTGCAAATGAAGGAATCAGGCCCAAGCTCACATGGAGAGACCACAAAACAACTCGATACATCTGGGAGAAAGCAAAATAAAATCCGTTAAAAAACTCAAAGGGCAATTAGTTAGCCATGTTGCAAGAATAGCATATATTCATTTGATGCCACAGCTCACGGCATGGATCCTCAGAGATTTTATGCAAAACTGAGGCTGGCATGGTATTTGATGGAGAGACAAGCTAGAAAAATTCAGAAAGCACTGGCTCTGCAAATCCTGAGAAAGGTAAATGTTAGACGACGGACATTAACATGATGATGATGATGATGATGATGATGATGATGAATAGTTACAGTGAAAAGCATGAAACTTAGTTTATGGCTTTTTTCAGGGAAATATTGAGTGAAGTCCTATTCATTCAAATTGTTAAATTATGTCTTGCTGTATACACAAGGGAGTATGTTGTGAGACTGTAATTGTTGAAGGTCAGAGGATTACAGCAAAAACGGTGAAGATAGTACAATTTTGGGGGATTGTGCAAGTATCCCTTCATGGAGGTATATACATACATATATATATATATATATATATATATATATATATATATATATATATATATATATATATATATGGATACCGCAGAAAGAGAAATTTTTATCTGTTTATCTGTCTAGTAGTTTCTGCATCATGAATTAACCTTTCAAAGATGGACCTATCAAAGTGCCTATGGCTGGGATTTATAAAGGTTATGCAAAATTTTCAAAAAGCGTTGCTTTTTATTTGATAATTTTATTTGATAATTAAAAAAAAATGATTTTCCATATTTTGGATATCCAAAATTATCATGAGATACATTTACTCCCAAATTTATGTATACCAGGGCAGATGAAATCATGAGTTAGAAGATCAGTTTGCCGACACATCTTATTAGATCGATTATGCAATGCAAACTAATTTCTCTGTAGGTTCCAAACAATGCAAGCTTCATTGCCTGCAGTTGTAAAAGCTGGGGAAAATGTGTTATTGAAATTTTCTTAAAATATACATCTCGGTTAACTTCTATGAGGAATCAAACGTACATGTCTATCGAAATTGTCATAGAATCCTCTAAGTGCCTCGAAACAGTTAAAAACGATTACAGGAAATGTCCTTCAAAATTTGCCTCTTGCTTCGAATGCTCAAAATCCAATCTCATGAGTGTTGATGATAGATCTGAAAAATCCAATTTTTGAGATAGTAAAAAATCTTCCTTATCTCTAATAGGGCTTTTAACAAGTTTTCTTTTTTCTTTTAAATATGTCTTACTTATTTTGATCGCTGAATGAAGGCTCATGTTCAAAAATAGTGCTCTCTGTTCAATTGTGTCACTGTAATTACATTATATTTTTGTTTATTTGTTCTTCATTTATATTTTCTTTCTCCCAATATGATAATATTACAGATATTCATTTAGTCAAGTGTTATTCAGTGGCAATCCTATGGTTGGTTTCATTCAGGGCGGTAACTCAGGGTCTTACCCCTTTTCCAGAATTTGTCCTCTTCCAAGGATATCTTGGATTTCGGTGATCTTCCTGTACGAGAGATATACTCACCTTGGAAGATACAGAATACAACCCTTTTGCATAAAACCCAATGAGAATTTTTTCAATGTACGCTCCCAACGATAAGAATTTCTCCCCAGGAGGCTTAAAAGTTATAAAGATAGATTATTGTACTTAAATCCATCTGTAAATTTCAGTACAATTACTCCTGCAGCTCTACTTTTCTGAGTTCTCAACGGATTTTGTAAATTTTATCACTGTCACTGAATATGTCAAAAATCGAAAAAGCTTTTAGTTAATACAAAGTTTTGGTGTTTTGGTGCATCTCCAAAGATAGCAACACCATACATTATTTGCTACCATTGAATTACTATCAATTTTTGGATTCTGCGAAATTTCTCTGTTCAAAGTAGGAATATCTACTTGTCATAAAATACTATACATGCAAACAGAAGTCCATTTTCATAAATTCAAGAGCAGCTGCGTGGAAAATTCTATTTTCATTGCCCACCAAATGTCACCATTCCCCGACCGTAACGTCATAGAATATGCACTTTTTTTTAGAGAGATAAACATTCTAAATAAGAAACAGAAACCAGTTTTGCATTCATTCTTTTTTCGAAAAATTATACAGTAATAAGTATTCTTGCAATTTTTTTGGTACCATGTTATTTGAGGTAAATGAACCCAAGTGATATTAAACCCCTATATAATGTACTTCTATACAACGCATGTCAGCTTTAAAGAACTTTCTGCTTATTTTTTGCACGAAGTTTGGTAAATACAGCAAAAATATTGACCTTCATGCTAGTTATAATGTCCTATCTTTACATCAGGATGAAAGTTTGATATCTCTTATTTCTAACATCATCCAAAGACAGCACAATTTTTCAACATTAAACAATAAATGGTTGTATTTTTTATTTCTTCCTGAATTTTAATTCAAATACTTTTTCAATTTTGCAAGAACAAAAATTATGAATCTCGTTTATTGACGTCACTACAAAAACTTGTAACCTAGCATTCCTGTTTCAGAGTTTACACCACTTATGTGAAGAAAAAGTCGAGTCATTTGATTACACTGAATCGTGTCTTCTTACTGTAACTGTTTATTACTGTCTTAGACTCATTTTAACTAATTAAATTAATGAATTATTTGATTTGTATTTTTTCAATTAAATTACTTTGAATTTTGTATGTGGGTTTTTGATTTAGTACTCTTATAAGATACAAGAAAACATTCAACGATTGAAATAGAACCATGATATAACTGAAGAAACATGAAATTAAATCAAATTGAAATTCGTGAATAAAACAATCGGGATACAACAGTGATAGCATTTACAATTGAAAGCAAGGAATCAATGTTATGTTTCGTTGACGCAAGAAGAACAGATATTACACATTGATTTTGATTCAAATGCCACAACCATTTTGAGCAATGAACCAGGATGATACCTCGAACTATATCATTATTTAACAAACGATGAAAAGAAAGGTCAAAATAAAAACAGATGCAACCGTACTGCCGTTGTATTTATTTAATTAAATTAAATCCGGCAAGTTACCGAACCTACTTCTTATCTCTTGAACGCCTTCCATCAATCGATTTCCTCTATTGAACTATTAATCTAAATGGGATAAGATTATGATCGTAAGTTAGGCTGAGTTGTTAGAAAGCAAAGAGTTGAGAGATGCAAGAAAATAGGACGTAGAATTGAGAGGGAGAAAGAGAGACAAATAGAGAAGAGGAATGAACACTTGATAATTGATTTTCTCTGTTTTTTCTCTCCTACGAAACGTTGTACAATCTTGAAAAAAAGTTTCCTCTTAAGAAGTTCTGAAAAAACATTTTTTTTCCGATCATGACTCACTGGAAGAAACATAAATGATTTTGACGAGGAATCCCAGTCAAACTATGGGACGACACCTTTTTTTTGTCCATCAAGTATTTTTTTCGGTAACAGCTACTTCTTCGTGTGTATATACATTGAATAATCTTTTTTTGAATCATTTTTTTCTGTTGTATAAGAAGAAGTATATTGAAAACATATTCCTTTCTGTGTTGTCATAATATCATTCTTTTCTTCCTTGGCAACGCCAGTTATTCCTGCCAGATTTCTTTTAGCTAAAGGTTATTATAAGCAATTTGTTTTAGTTTTGTCTAGATGGTAACTGCCGTTTTTTCTGATATAAATTCATTACCTGTAGCAAAAACAAACATCAAAAATGCATTAATCTTCCTTTAACATGTTTTTCACGAGAGAAGTTTACATTTTGTTTTTAATTTTCATTAAAAATTCTGTGTTTCCCGATAACAATAAGAAGGGAAGTGAAATTTATTGAATGCAAACCAAGCTACAAAAAGTTTTGGTTTTTAGATGCGATTTTTTTTTGGTCTTTGCTTAATTCAAATATTAATGAGATGAAAAGAATAAGTAATTGTAGCCAATAATGATAATGATAATAATTATAATAACAACAACAGCAATAATGATAATAATGATAATAATAATAATAATAATAATAATAATTATTATTATTATTATTATTATTATTATTATTATTATTATTATTATTATTATTATTATTATTATTATTATTATTATTATTATCTGCCTTGTAGACACCACAAACACATTTTATATGCCAGGTAAAATTTATGTCATTTTTGTGATTTACATTCAAAATTATTTTGCTCACTTGATAAGTACAATACAGTACGAAACAGATTCGATTTGAGGATACATCACACAATTCCATTTAACACTGTATTTTCAAAGACAAGATAAATCTTTCGTGAATATAAATACCAAATAACTACAGTAACCGTAAAAAATTGAAACGTAACATCAGACATCTTGAACGTGCCCAAGAATTCTATCCCAAACTGTCCTCCTCAAAACAAGGAACACAAAACATCAAACAAGAAATACAACACGTGAGCAATGAGTTCAAAGACTTCCCAGATGTTTCACAATGTGAAGTGAAACAAGCCATCAAACAGAAGAAAAAAAAGTGAAGGCCTCTAGGCTGGATAACATCACTATCGATCAGCTGAAAAAAGCTGGTAAAGTCATCACTTGGAAACTAGCCATTTTCTCCAACTTATGCCTTAAACTTCAAAGATTGAAACATTGCAATCATAACGTTGTTAGATAGAAAGGAAAATCCAGAAAAACTCAACAACTATAGACCAATAAGTCTGGATGTACAAACCTTTCACCCCTGTTTTCACCAACAGGATCATGAAAACAGTAGTCAAAAGCTGACCATGGGAATAAGCTCACTTAGTCAAAAACTAAGCTATTCAAGTATTGACAGTCTTCATTCGACACATCAACCGAAAGAGAAAGTAGAAAAATATAGGATACCACTTGCAGTAGTATCTATAGACTTCAAGAAACCAGAAATTCTTAAAGTCATTGATGATCCAAGGCGTAAACACCATATATGTTAAGATATTTGTCGTTACAGCAGTTCCTTCATCAAGTGACAGAAAGACTCAGAGCCCTTTTAGCTCAAAAAAGGACGAGACAGGCTGGTACCAGCTCATGGAAACTATTCACAGCCAGCCTCAATATGATTTTCAGAAACCATGAATCAGTAAAAACAAAAACAAAAACAGATCAGAAATAGTAAGTAATCTGAGATTTGCAGATGACTTCGACCTTTTCGCAGTGAACCTCCGCAGCCTCAAACCAATGTTAGATGAACTGAATGAAGAAAGCAAGAAAATTTGGCCTTACATGTGATCCAGCAAAACAAAGATCATTTACAACAAATATGGTGGGGATAGACGCATAACAAACTAAATCAAAAACGCATATATGGAGAAAGGAGACCACTACATCTACCTAAGACAACGAATTTCCATAAAATCCTCGAAAGAAGAAGAAATTCATCAAAGAATTACTCGAAGATGGCAAGCCTTCAAGAACAACAAAAAACCTATTTGTCCTAATCAGAAGGTAATACAGCCAATGGATAGTCACTTATGAAGCTGGAACATGGAACTTAACCAAGAGACTGACCTACAAACTGAAATCTATGCAACATGCAAATGACAGAATCAAACTCAACATTACATGGGAAGACCTTAAGATACCACAGTATATTTGGGAAAATGTAGTAATCTGAGCCATCATAGAATCCATCAGGAAACTCAAATGGCAATGGGCTGGCCATTTGACTTTCAACCGATAGATATCACTCTAAATCAAATGCAGAATAAAAGCTGGCAGGATATTAGATGGCAAGACGTGGATATGTTGAGAAAATATTGGCGAATCCTGGGAAAGTGTATGTCCAACAATGGACGATGAAGACTAATGATAAATATCTCTCTCCCTCTCCCTCTCTCTTTTGTGTCTCTCTCTGTCATTATATATATATATATATATATATATACTGATGGGTACACGCTAAAGGCTTATTTCATGATTCTGCGATGTCAAATTAGGTTACATAAGTTTGAAAAATCCTGTCAATGTTTAATTCTGTTATGTGGATGAATTTTACCGTGTTTCATTCTCAGTATTCCATGTATCAAGTTGGATTCGAGTTATTTCCCCTTGATATGTACGTAACATTCTCCTAAGAATATACATACCATTTTATGTTTTAATCTTTCTAAACTCTTTTATCAAAACTGCTGTTTTTGTTTCTTTTCATTCGATCATTTCGTTTATCTTTTTATGAAACTGTTCATGACTGAAATTGATTGTTTATTGTTCAGTTATCTTCAAGAGTTACTGCTTTGATTTTTCTATATTTGTATCTATTTTAATCAGGGTTCATCTATTCTGATTGTTTCTTATCTTATCGATATGACTGTAGCTGTAACAATAATTCATTGTTTTTTGCCCTAGTTTTCCTATCAATTTTCTTTTGTTCATTATGAATTTTTATGAATTCCATTATCTGTAATCTTTCTTCTAAGTATAGCAGAAATTTTGGGTTGTTTGTACATGTTGGTCTTTTGATTTTATCACAAATGTCTTATTTATTTTATCACTGATCTTTTATCAATCAAAAAAATGTTTTCTTTTTATTTGAGTTCTGTTGGATTTCGAAGTGTACATAACACACACACACACACACACACATATATATATATATCAGAATATACATGCGTGTAAATGAATGACTAACGTAACGACATTCAGTAAGAATTATACAGATTATCTAAACTATTGGAGCGTTCCACGGTCCACACATCAGTTGCACATGGTATATTGGCCACAGCTCTCAGTAAACGAATACAGCAAGAAGAAATATCGACTCATGACAACATACAATTATAATGATTAATACGCATCCCAGAGTACCAAGAAAACACAGAAGGGATGTCAAAAATTTAAAAATTCAAAATTTTGAAAAATCACCAAGAAACAATGTATAATCGAGGGGCCAGAAAATCATGGCCTGTAGGGCATGTGCCACCTGTAGCATCATTTCATCAATCTAATATATGACTTGGTATGAAAAAATTTATACTCTTTGATTGGTGGTTAAAGTCAAACAATTTAGGATGCGACCACTGAATGGTAAGTTGTAAAATGCAAGGAAACACCAATGAAGAAGGTAGAAAATTGTTCCATACCAAACCTAAATCACAAAATACACTAAAGGAATACGCTGGATCCTTCAAGCTTGAACTGAAAAAAAAGTTCTTACTGAACAAGAAAAACACACCAACATCAACGAAGCCAACAACAAAATAACAGCCTCTCTAATAGAAGTTGCCACCAAATTTAAACCAACGATTATACAGACCATCAATAAAATCTCAGAGGAAACCAGGAATCTCATAGAAAAACGCAGGAACAAAAAGAGAGGAAATTTAAAGACCCAACTGAATATAACAATAAAAAATAAAACGGAGAAGAGACAGAAAAAGATACACTAGAAAAGTTAAGGTAAGATCATCACAAGGAAACTCCTACTCAACTTATGCCTAAAATAAAGTTCTGGAAGATTGGAACACTGCTATTATAAAGTTTCTATGTAAAGAAGGAACCCCCTAATCATTCATCAAGTACGGATCCATTGAGCTTACTCAACTGCATATGCAAACTTTTCACAAATATCATCACCAACCGAATAATGGAGAAAAAAACACTACGAGGGAACCAACCACGGGAAAGAACCGGTTTCAGAAGTTACTTGACCATGGACCAACAGCATTTGATTAATCAGCTGGGAAAAAGCAGCAGAATACAAGCTGCCGCTCGCTGTAGTATTGATCGACTTAAAAAAACCTTCTACCCCGTTGGAATGGAGGGCATTGCTCTACAAGGTGTACACTCCTTATACGTCAGCGTGCTGTTACATATATACGATACAGCAGCTCCTTTATCAGGCTACATAAAGACTCAGGGCCGTCCCGATTCAAAAAGGGATAAGATAAGATGATACCAGCTCACCTAAATTCTTCACAGTCTACCCCGATATGATCGTTAGAAACCTAGACTGGGAGGACAAAATTATCAAAATAGAAGGCAAATATCTGAACAACCTCAGATTTGCAGACGACATTGCCCTTTTGGCAGAAAACCTTCATGACTTCCGAATAATGCTAGATGAACTAAATGAAGAGGGCAAGAAAGAAAGCCAAGATAAAGATCATGAGCAACCATCACGTTGGAAATAAAAATACGAAAATCAAATTTGAAGACGCCAAACTGGAGAGAGTAGCCCACTACATCTACACAGGACAACAGATTTCCACGGGATGCTCAAGAAAAGAAAATAGAATCACTCTAGAATTGCAAGCCTTTCGCAGAACCAAAAAAAAAGAAGATTCCGCTAATCATAAACCAATGCATCCTCCCAATAGTCACTTATGGAGCTGATAATAGAATCTAACTGAGAGACAAACCCACAAACTGAGAACCATGCAACGTTCATTAGAAAGAATTATGATCAACCTCACATGGAGAGACTGCAAGAGAGCTCAGTATATCTGGGAGAGAACAGATGTCTGAGACAAGGAAGAATCCATTAAAAACTCAAATAACATCGGGCTGGCCCAGTTGTAAAATGACAGACATCACAACTAACAACTTGGATTCCCAGAAACTACATGTGCAACCGAAGTCTGTAGAGCACGAGAAGGAAAGACGAAGTTGACAAATTCAGAAAATATTGGTTCTGCAACGCTCACGATAGAGAAGTTTTGCAATATCTGGGGAAGTTTAATGTTTCAATGATAGACGTTGAAAAATTGATGATGATAAAGAATTTTAGTAATAAAATAAAAAGTAAAGGTATGATTTTTTCAATGGCTTCCAATCAATTAATGTCTCATAGCTAAATTGTTTCAACAATATTTATTCATGCTATTCCATCAGTATAAACAAAATTTGAATAACAATAAAACAATAATGTATATTCTATGAAAAAGTCCTGGTTCTCATTCATTGATAGTACATGATAGTACATGCAGGCTTATGTATGTGTATACTCCTATGATAAAAAAAAAAAAAAACATTAAAGGAAGGAAATAAGAGCTTGGGCGACCATTCTTTCTTAAAAAAAAAAAGATTTTTTGCCCGTAATGCATGAACACATTTCTCATCGGGCCCGCCATCCCAAATATTTGCCAACCCCTGTCATAGTTAATCAATTTTATGTCTGTCGGCGTTTTCGAAGCATAAATCCAGGAAGACTGCAATAAAATTGTGGCAGGGGAGATGATGTTATCACTCAACAAAATTAGGTCCAAATCTACTTGAATAATATGCGACGTGACGGTTTATATTTTCTGTCCACCACGTTACTCGACGGGGATTAACTTTACTATTCCAATTATAGAGTTGTTTCCGTTTTTTTTAAATTCATATTGTAAGTAAATTATCCACGTTCAGTCTGGTTGAACAGAGAGACGATACATGAAGCCGCTTCATACTTTTGATCATTTTATATACATCACAATTACAACATTATTGATGCACAGTCTGCATTTTTGACAATATGGGTAAACTATCCATACAAAATTACTTCCAAATATGATAATGTGATGATTGTTATTTTCTGATAAATAAAAATGTGAACTTTTTATAACATTTTTCGAACCGTAACAGAATTTTGCTATTATCAAACAGTTCAGGTGCGAATTGGAACCTGTAAGTATCTCTTGAAGACTGTTGTAGGGTTTGATACGTTGGGCTTTCATTCTAATGATTTACAACTCCGGTTAAATCATTTAAATCCATAGTCTCCAAACAACACAGACTGCTTTCGGTAACTCGTGAACGATAATGACGAATTTCAGCCCTTTAAGATGCATGAATTTTCCTTCCAGACGTAAATTATATTTGTTGATATGTTATGGGGTTTATTCGACGACATAAATGGATGAAACATTGGATGAATCTCGAATAATAACCTGAAGTTATTATTGCATTGTGACAAATTGGTCGCAAGGGAAATATATAAAGTGATTATAGAATTGTCAAGATTAGATCACACAATATGATAAAAGGCAAATACATGCAAAGATATAAATATGTGAATATTTATACAACAAATATATATATATATATACATATTTATATATATATATATATATACATATATATAGCTGAATATACTTATAAACACATGCACATGTATGTGTGTCAAAGCATATCTTCTGAAGTAGGTTTGATTGGAGCACCATCATCCACGTATAAATTATCTTCTCATGGACATAATAATATCATGTTCAATAACATTGCATTATGAGAAAGTCTACAATTTGTGACCGATTAAAATATGCAAAAGTTATCAATTATGTAATGGATACCTATAAAACATAAAAGTCCAATAGACACTTACTTTATTGTAGCCTTTACAGTTTGTAGATGTAAACCTCTTAAGAAAGCCGTTTCTAAAGTTTCTTTCTTTTTATCCAATATGCAATAAAATACAGAAATTTCATATAAAAAGCAAATCGTATGTAATGTAAATCTCTTGTATGTAGTAAATAATTCTATATCCGTGAGAGAAAAGTCGGATATTATACATACCTGTAAAGGGGCAACAGCTACCCGCAAGTCCTCCTGCAACGCAGAAAACGGCAAGACTTATTTTACGTATCGTACCCTAAAGGCTATCGTCATTGGAGAAGATCACTTAAAAATACGTGATAAACTGTTTTATCCGATAATGAGTATCCCAGTAGGAATTGATCCCGTGACCAGTAAGTTCAATATATATATATATATATGTATGTATATATATATATATATATATATATATATATATATATATATATATATATATATATATATATATATATATATATATATGTATTCATTAAAACCTAATCATTCGATCATTAAGAAACTTTTCTGGAAAAATGTTAATTTAACCTGTTTTTTATTTTTTTAAGCTTTCTGTACAAATACTTCTTTTATCAGAAAAATGATTTTGCGGAAAGCAGAATGATTTTATGAGTATAATCTTCTGAAGCAATTATTGCCGATGATAATAATTGCTGGAAACGGCAAGGACCTATCTAACAGAAGATAGACAAATTTTCAGTACTCATTCAATAAGGGGGACATTTTCCTCGAATGAGTTTCTCATTCAAATTCCGAATGAAATTGTGATTATACACCCTTAATATGCGCAGCAAGATCAGAAATACTAATTTGCATTCTCTGTTGATCATTTTCAGAGTCGGGCACGGCTGTTGTTTCACGTTGTGTTGTTTCCGCCTCCAGACGAGTGGCAGACTGATTGAAATTATGTAGCTCAATCTGACATCTTCTTGGATGTACCACCTTTATTCTCGCCATTTAAATATCTGGATCTTACGAAAAACATTTAACTACCTGATTTGGATTAATTTGCATAGCTATTACATATATTGGTTCTTAAAGTGAACGACCCAACCAAATTTGAAATCGGACAGCTTTGGCCTCTTTTCCGTATTGTAAAGACTTAACACTAAAACCGATAGATTTCAATTTGAACCCTTCACATTACAAGTCAATTGTTAATGAATTCAAGTTTAGTTACAACGAAAATTTCCGATAGTGAACAGTCCGTTGAAAATACTCAACTCATGATCAGTGCTCAGCCATTTTCTATTCGGCAGTGTTCATAAGATGACCAACTTTATAAATACAAATGGTAATGAATCTACGGAAGTATTCAAAAAATTCACTTGAGTTCAAAGTCTTTCTCTCTCTCTCTCCCTTTCTCTCTCTCTCTATATATATATTGTGTGTGTGCACATGTATATGCGCGAGTGTGTGTACGCGAGATAATCACCAAATGACTTTGAGAATGTGAGGATATTAATCAAACAATTTGTTTGTCAGTTAATCCAATTTATTTTTGAAGGGATAGTTCAGGAATAATTTCACTGCAAAATGGGAAAAAAACTTATCCCTATCACTTTTAGGAGGCCATTTCATCATTAGAATTATCAACCGTTGTCCACTGCTGGAGAAAGAACTTTCTGCCATGTCTCACCTGCAAACTCTCCCCTACAGTTTGTGTTTGGTCTTTTCCCATCATGTTTTCTTTCCCACAGGAACCAATTGCTTAGCCTTTCGCTCCATCGATTATCGTTCCTCTCGCTATGTACCCTGTCCAACTCCATTTTGTTTCAATTATTTGTACGATTTCCTCCATCCTTGATCTCCCCTGGATCCATGTTGATCCTTTTCCATCGCTAACACTTATTCGTAACATTTCACTTTCTATGCTATTCTGAGATTGCTTTCCAGTAGTTTCGTAGGTTTCCAGATTTTACATCCCTACGTCATAGCTATTTTACGCATTGATTGTATAGTTTACTTTCTAAGCATATTGTCTGTTTACTTTTCGGTATACTTTTATTTATAACAAATATTTTCAAGCTATTTGTTATTCACCGTCTTATTTGATTTCCGTGGCCTTTTTCTGGCCTTATCGTCTGACATCGGTGAAATATTCGCTAACATCGTTCAAGTCGTCACTGTCTATTGTATTGGTTCTCTCCCAGGACTTCATTAATCAACATTTTTTTCATCTTTGTTTATTTCGTCTTCATTCGTATTGTTAAGATACCTCTTTTTATATCTTGAACTTGTTTTATTGATCATCCATAATTTCTACTATTACTGCAACGACATCACAATACTATAAAATGTCTCAATATCATTCGTTTATGTAAACTCCAGGGTTTTTCCCTGCTTTGTTTCCAAGACATGCAGTGTAGTCTTTGTGGTATTATATCTCTCTGTTTCATACACCAGCTTAATTCATAATTTTAGTTAAAAGAAGTATTTATGCCTGAAGCTACATAAATGAATAACAACCAGCATGAATGAGAATTAACAAGAACGGTAAAAGATTAGCCTAACTTTCTACGAAAATACTATTCCAGCCGCTCTATTCTCACCTTGGCACAAACTTAATCAACCGCTGGCACTTCACATTCACCAATCAAATGCAATATGTAAGCAAAGGCTTATCTCCTTCGATGGACAATTTCCGTCATCTACCAAAATTAGTTTTCTTCTATTTGCGCTCAAATGATCTGTCGATATGATGAATAGTGCAAAATGAAATCATTCCTTGATTCTGAGGGTACAAAAGGTTTTTTTTTTTACTCTGACTCAATGAAAGAATGTATTAACATTTGTAAAACCCACCTAAGACATGGGATGGGTGATGTTAACCTCCTTAGTCATTCAAAGTCAACTGCAGTCAACTCTATAACATCTCCAGTAATAAACATTTGAAAAAATGATTTGCACATCAGAACGTTCACCAATTATTCTTCTCACCAACAACTCAGAGATTTCATTTCAGTCACTTACAGGGGAAAAACCATCTCCAATACCTGCAAAAATAAAGGCAATATACAGTACGAATCTAATGTTTATAACTCTTCCCCTCAACCTAAAACAAGGTAATTTTTCAAAGGTGAAAATGCGAGCTATTATTCATGTTTTTTTCAGGTGATGTTTTATAAACCAGGGTTTCTCAAATTTAAAAGCCACTGGAAGAGTACTTTGACCAGACAAAAATATTAGAAAGTATTTATTTCTGAGAATAATTAATGAATCTGAGTCACAAATACAAATATTAATTCCCATCGATGCTCATTGTGAAATGAGGCAATATTCTTGACAATTTCACGAATATATATTTTGTTTTGATTACAATTAGTAATTTGTTCAAATAGTATTTTGTCATGATAAACAGTAAGCACCAAATCACGGATAACAGATTATAACGCTGCAGCAATTTATTCGTGGTACATTGAGCAATAGTTAGATTACCACCAAGGTTAATGATGTTTTTCAAAGTTTCAGGAAACATGTTCTAGACCATTATGACAAATTTTTGGGAATCTTTTACCTTCATTGTAAATATTTTGGTTGATTTTATGTTATACTTGGAAAAGCTAAAAAGCTATTGAAATCGATTTTCTGAATAAATTTCCTCAGTTTGAACTCAATAACTCCAGTGTTAATTTAAAAAGAAGTGTCAGGAGTTAAAAGAAATTGTAATTGATTGGAGAGAGCTATAACGTAATTGTAATGCTGAATTTCGAACTTACTTTCTGTCCGCCGCAAAACTGTCTGGAATCAATTTTCAAAAACATTGAAATTTATCGGAACGTGATTAAAAAATCACAGCGGAACTAACATAAATACTT
>OY735221.1:18987448-19104948 GCA_963457665.1 Thysanoteuthis rhombus | reverse complement strand
TCGATCACTCAAAATAAATATCAATGGTTTCGATCCAATTTCGATTCTCATATTTGATTGTTTTCCTCTTCTTTGCAGATATTTATATGAATCCTTCGAAAAATTTGATGACATCTCAAACACCGATATCTAATTGATTTTCTTATATTTTCTGAAAATCATTGATATTTTGTCTTCCTCAATAATCAATACCCGATTCTACAAACGCTAATGTAATGATGTGATCAATGTCCCAAATAAGGTCTCTCTATTTAAATTGCTATAAATCTACAACAATATTGATTATCTTACCAGTTGTTTTGTTACCGTTTATTCGATTCTCATTTAATCATTATAAAAATATTTCTATCCTTGATCAAATAAAAGAATTGATATAGGGAATGCTTCTCAATGGTTGTTAAGCTAAAGTAAGGCTATGCCAATGATTCTTTCGATATTCAAATGTCTAGATACTATACGGAAAGATTTCCTATAGAGGGCCATAAAAAATTTTGCAGCTAGAGTAATATGATGCAATGATCGTGTTTGCTTTTGAACTGAACATATCTGAACCCTGCATACATACACAAAGCTTCGCCTTTTCTTATCTGGGTCCAATTTATTTCTACTCCACTTATCCCAGTGGTTGGTTCAGTGATTCTCTTGACAGGAATTCAATCCTCATGGCAAAAAGGGATTATTTGTTGAATCATCATTAATTTTTGAGAATTTCACATGCATCTTATTTTAGCAACGTTCATCACTACATCTGCACGTCGTGCATCAAAAGTTGGAATATGCATTTGAAGTGCTTATAGATACAAGAAAACTGTACCAAAAGGACTGGGCGATTTTATGTATTTTTTAGGGAAATGTTTTGACGATGCTTTTGAGATGGACAAGCATTGAACGCCCGGAAAAATAGAAATTATCTGTGGCCAGATATTGATGGAACTTTAGGTGACAGAAAAGAGATATCATATGTAAAATGAAAAGTTGTGTGCTAATTAATTGACAATATCATTACGGAATAATGTTATTATCAATGTGTAAGAGTTAATAGAGAGGTTACCAACGGAAGAGTGATATTACATGTATTGCCAATGGCCCTACATAGCATTGTTTGGAAATTGGTAAGAAGTTTCTAGAAGTTTGCAGGTGTTGATACAAGCACAGCTGACAGAATACGACAATTATATATAGAATATGAATATATGATTTCACTATAAGTATACATTAAAACTAGGCAGGGGTCGTAAGCAGTCAAATATTACTGGCAGAATAAAACTTCGATGTATAATGTTAATGTATTATTAATGATATTGTTTTATTTTCCATGTTTAAAACACCATGAATGTAAGTATAATCTTTATAACCCTACCAACTATATCAAATAAAAGAAGGATTCAAAATTGAATAATTGGAATTATCACGAAAATGTCAGGGCCTCTCATCTGTTCAACACAAGATCGTCCATACTTGTCCAATAATTCTTCAAAATAACACAATTGATACAAGCTGTATCATTCAGTAAGCGATTCTTCCAGACATTACATGTAATCCCATTCCAGATCGAATGGATTGATCAATATTGATTACTTGGAGTAATTTATTTTGATACTTTTTTCTTTTAAAACTTTTCCCTTTCCGTCTGTTTTTTTTTTTAATTTTTAAATTCGGCCTTTGTTTTTTCGTTCTTCCCTTTTTATATCTTTCTGTCTTCCTTTCTGGGTTCCTTCTTTCTTTCCCATACTACCTTTCATTATCGATGTATCTAATATCAACTGATACATAGCGAAGGTGACTGTATAATCCCTGCTAGCGCAAGTAGTCACTCTTCCAGCCAAAAAATATTTAATATTTAACAAATAAGGTTTCCATGTGTCGATTCTAAAGCCACTTATTCTGAAAAATCCTAAAATCAATCACCCTTCCCGAGTGAACCAGTAAGAGACTAAGTTATTTTAGTAAATATCAGAGCACCCAAAAAGTAATTTTTCACAAGATCACCTGGCAGAAAAATTCACTGATGCAATGAATTTGTGATTTTTCTTCTAACAATTCTGACTTCATATTGGATTCAACTAAGTAATAATTCATTCGATTTGTAATGAATTATTCATCTTTAGGTGCCATAATTATTCTACCATTGTTCTATACTACCTTCTTGCTTTTCTGTCGCTTTCTGTAACCTATCAAGTTAAATTGACAAAACTGGAGAATAAAAGCAAAAAAATCTCCTCAAAAATGGAGTATTGTCAAAGATATTAAGTTCTCTATGGGATTTTCCAAGCCTAAACAAATCATGTACAATGATTAAAACAATGTAACGAAATTCAAAAAAGAACAATAACTGCTGATTTATTTTTGTTGTTTTTGACAGTAAAAGTCACTTCAGAGCAGACTGGATGAGATGTTATTAAGAGTATTGATTTCCCATTTGAATTGGTACTCTATTTTCTATCAGAAAGCGGAAGCTGGAGAAAATATGAATGGAAATTATATGACGTTAGTTCAAAGGATCAGAGACTTAAAGAAGCAATAATTGAACGAATATTTAAGAAACAACCAACTCTTCAACTATATCAAAAGGTCAAATGAAATCATAACGTAACATTGTCTTAATGGACCAATAGGAATGCACTAAATTGGGTTGAATTTATCACCTGTCTTTATGTTCTGTCTGATAAAACATTGCCAACCAATATCCTCAATCTATTTCTCACTAAGATTCTTTCACGTCTTAATTCTTCTATTCTAAATTCTTAGCTGATTTCCATGGAATTTTATTCGTACATTTATGCCATCATCTTTTCCACATTTCAAAACGGTCCCCCAGAATTATTATCAGCTTTCACATTTTATTCACTTTTTGACTGCAGAAGTTTCTAAAAAACAGGGCGATGTGTTATTTTGCCAAAAAATACTGACTAGGATATGAACCATGGATAGGCTTGGTCATTGTGAGTGTAATACTCTCACATGACACTTAATGGTGTCTTGTGGTCGATTAAGTAACCCAACGACAATGTCTGACCGGTTATTGCACTGTCCACTCAGCTGGATTGCCAAATTCCATCAAAGCTGCTGTAGCTGTCCACGTGATATAAAAAGGTCTCGATAATGATAGTAAGTCTTGATAATTCCCTCTTAATTTTCAACTTTTTGATGAACAATTAACTCTTTTGAACGTTGGAAGACTATTACAAAAATGATGTAGAATGTACTCTCTCTCTATATACATATGTAAATTGAGAGAGTTATAATTTCTTGATGCTAACGGTACCTGTGATGACAAGTAATATAATCTATAAAAGTAAACTGTTACCTAGTGAGTTAGCCAAAAGTTAGTTGGTGGACTCCATTTGCTGGAGACAATGTATAGTTTTCATGACTGATTGCAACTATTTTACTGAAAAATAAATGTTAGATGGCTTGCATTTCTGGAGCTAAAGAACGGTGTACTCTTTCTCCATCAGTGAAAATTTGTGTTGGAAATTTTTACTTGAATACAGATGTATCTGTACATGTAAGATATTCACAATCAGTTTATTCTTCAAAGGCGTATGAAAGAAAGAGAAGTCGGCTCAATACTGTCCATAGCTTAATTAAATAATGGAAAGCAGCTACATAGAATTATCAAAGTAACTATTGCTCTGCTATTTAAGATTACCTTTTTTTGGCTGTTATAGCGTTGATAAGGCTCCAGGACACAGATTCGTCGTTATCTATTACTATTATTGGCACACAATCAGATCTGTGTCGCTCATTAATCTATACACTTGAAGTCGAAAGTCGATAACAAATAGTGAAATATCGACATTATATCAATGTCCAATTAACGCAGATTGATCTTGTAACACACACACACACACACACACATATATATATGTATCTATATACATGAATATTTGTATATGAAGATATGTATTTATACATAAAAACAAACACACACACACACATATATATATATATATATATATATATATATATATATATATATATATATATATGTATGTGTGTGTGTGTGTGTGTGTTTGTGTGGGTGTATCATCGGATTAGAAATTTTATGTCGATCAGAATTTGGTAATTTATTTAGAAATTCTGGAATTAAGTGTACAGAAAATCGAACAGCCAATCTTGCCAATGAGTAAAGAAAATAAGCGTCTGCAGGCTTCCTGGTGAATCTGGTTTTTACAAGAATTCGAGGCCCATTTTATTTTTATTAACTCACGTTATCGGTCGTTTGATTTGCTTTTGGGTTAATTTTGGTGACAACTAAGATACATTGTCCTCACAAAAACTGAAATTATTGTACACTATTTTCAAAATTTCATTCACCATTTGAACTACAAAGATATCAACAGTTGTACATCTTCTAAGGTATTTTGGATTATGGATTCATTATACTGTATTTTGTACAAGGAGACTTTAAACCTGCTTCCAATCGTGTGTCTATTCAGCCGTTTATATGGTAAAAGTTCAGTGTAACAGGACTCAATTAAAACATGTTACTCTTGTAGTTTTAAATACCATAGACGCTTTTCCCATATTGTGATCATGAGATCTGGTAGAATTTTGGCTGAAAAGAATGAGTCCAAGTGCCTCTTGAAGTTGTATTGATATTGCCAAAAGTAGAAATATCAATGAAAAGGGAGTATATTCAAAATCAAAATGAAACTAAAAATGGCGAAACTTGTCTTCTCAGTGCGTCAGAAAGTGTGGACAAAAGTATTTTTCAACTTCAAGAAAGACAGAATTTTTTTAACACAACAAAACAACGATATTAGTTTTTAAAATGCCAAAAGACTTTCATCTATTGTGTAATTCAAAATTTCGAAATCAAGTTAACATTTCTAAAAATTACAATACCTTTTCGGAATAACATCATCAGTGAATATGATATCTTGGTTTGTCATTCACAACCCCAGTCCAATTGAGTTGATTGGTCATTGGTAGAGTAATTTCAACGAAATTTTAATCATTTGTATTCATCATTGGTTCTGAACATTAGATTCACTGATAATCAACATCATATAAAGTGTTTAAATTGGAATGCATTTGTTTTCCTCGTTTAAAATCGTGCCAAATTCACATAGTATCGGAAAGAGAGCAAACTTGCTTATTCTGAAATTGGTACGTTTATGGAATTTCAATATCAGGGACTAAAACAAAATTCAATAGCTGGCCAAACAGATTGAAATCAGACATTTGTAAAATTGATTTTGTATCATCCAACAAGTCATAGAGTCTAGAACACAGGTAATAGCCCTAATAAGATGTCTTGCTTGATGACAAAATAGTTATCAGATCCAATCAGTTAGTCGAGCAAGCAAAGACATAAACAGGGGTTCAACTTCGTAGAGAGACTAGAGGAAGAACATTTCAGATATTAAGATTTCGATATAGAAAATCTAGCAATGCAGTACTGAGAAGTATTTGCAGAAAATGCAGACTGGAAGTTGCAAGGTATCAATAGACGTAAAACGAGCCTTTTTCAAACATTGTGGAGAACACTCTCCACAATGTTTGAAAAAGTCAAAAATAAGCAGCAGAATATGATGTGAAGGCATGGCGATTCAAAGTCTACAAAGCCAACACCGTCCAATATACGTGTAATATAAGATTTGAAAAAAATTTATATATATAAATATATATATATATATATATATATATATATATGTATATATATATATATATATATATGTATATATATATATATATATATATATATATATATATATATATATATATATACATATATATATATATATATATATATATATATATATAATGATAATATACAATATTATGCTTCATCAATTTCATTTCACAACCAGTTTTCTTGCAGAATACTGATCCAAATTCGTCATACTAAACTTGATTCTGTGCCCATTATAAGTGTCCACAGTTTAAGAACATACTCATTTTTTCTTTCAATCTCCCCCCTCCTATTTTCCCTTGGATAAAAACTGTCAGTTTAGATAAGGAAGTCGGTCACACAATTATTTACCATCTTTTTTCATTTTGTTGTATTGAATTTTAGATTTTTGCTCAAGTTCATGTAGAAAAAGGTATGTATATTCAGATAATTTTGTATATGCATATTTTTATATGGTATGTATTTAGTAATTTTTCTTATTGTTTGGTTTAGAATATGATCAATTCATTGCAGCACTGTTCATATACTTCAGTTGCATTTTGTTTAGTGTGCATATACGTATATATATATATATATGTATATATATATATATATATATATATATATATATAGGTATACATATATATATATATATATATATATATATATATATATATATATATATATATATATATATATATATATATATATATGCCCTGTACACATATACACACATACACACACATATATGTATGTATAAATGTATTCTTTCAGTATATTGTGCGTGTTTTTTGTTTTTTTTTAATTTTAATCATTGAAATTCTTGGAATTGTCGTTCTCCTTTGTGTTTTTTAAGCGTGCACATATTTTGATATCTGAAATTCGATGTAAGTAATTTCTTTAATTCAACAGTTCGACTTTTTCTTAGTACGAAATTATTGCAAGTTTTTTTCTCCTTGGCCAAGCACATGTTCATTCGTTACGTTGAAACATAATTTAGCCTGCCTCTTCCCCATGTTATTGTTAGTGTTTTTCCCTGTTTTCTCATCCTTTTTTTCATAATGCTGATTGCTTTTTATAATCATCATTGATTAATGATTGTTAGTGATTTCCAAATCCCACCTTTCATGTTGTCTGGGCCGCTCCTATGTATATTTTTGTTTTGTTCTGGTCATTATTAGTTTTAGCTATAGCCATATATATTGTTTTCTCTCTCACTGCCTGATTGTAATGTTCATTTGTTGTTTCTGTTATTTTTTTGTCCTGAAATTGCTTTGTTGTGGTTGTTTTTTTTCTTTTTCTTTTTCTCATTTGCTGTGTTTTTCATAGTCTTTGCCATGTTCTTTATTCAGCTTTAGCTACTCTTCAGTGTTGTTCTACTGAAGATTTTGAGTAATTTGTTTGTTTATGGGAAATGTTTGCCTATGAGATCTAGGAATATATTTCCTTTTTCTGTTTTTTCGTTTTATTGTAAGTTAGATTATGCCAAATTATGTTTTTTATACCTCCTGTTTGTGATATTGTCTTAAGGGTTTATTTCCGACTGTTTTTTGATGCATTGTAGTATTGTTTTCCCTCGTTGATTATATCTCCGTTTGATGAATTATCTGTCACTCTTTGGCTAGTTGTTTTGAATATCTGTTTTATTATGGACTCTGGGTGACTGGATAATGTATGTGCGTAGATTGGTGGCTTATTATCTTTCTTGTATAGTGTGTATATGCCTTCTTCAAGATCATGTGTCAGAGAATATTGATTTTTTAAGTTGTGTTAATATCTCTGAATACTGCGTCATCGAACATTTTAAACGTAATTTCTTTTCTTATTATGTCACTATGTTGTTTTTGCTTTTCAGTAGTATGAAGCCATCACTTCTGAATATTCCTATTTCATTCTTGTTTAGTGTGAATTTCATCATGTATACTATGTAAATACCTACTAGTTATGAGATTTCAACACCATCGTAAGATTCAATTGCAATGTCGAAGTTGTTTTTTTATTGATTTTTTTTATCCCTGTTTTGATGTTGTCAAAGATTATTGAGTTTTTTACAGGGTTTAATTGTTTGTCTAGATCAGTTATTTTATGGGCTATTTTGCTAGGTTTATTGCGTTGTCTAATATGTTTCCAGTCATAGATGCACACAACACTTTGATGTTTAACTGCATGAATTCACATCGCTATATCTCATTTATGATAATATTTTATTCTCTTTTTACCCCATGAGATCGGTTTACATTCAATATCTTTCTGAAATTTTTGTTTCATATCTTCATATGTATGTATATGTATGTATAGATGCAAAATATGTTTGATATATATTACGAACCTTACAACATCCTTATACACCTTCGAAATCAGCAAAATTCACATGAAATTTTAGAAGATATAAAAATCAAAATATTGGAAAGGATTGAACATTGAGAATCATGTACCAAAAAAGTAAATCATTGTTCAGGATTCTGTCAATTTTAATGCTCAATTGGGATTTCTAAATAAACGTCTGTGAGGCATCGGATATTTTTTGAACTAACTATATATATATATATATATATATAGGTGTACATATACATATATACATACATATATTTATATATATGTATATACATATATGCGTGTGTGTGTTATTGTATGTATATATATACATATATATATATATATATATACATATGTATATATATATATACATATATATATACATATATATTTATATATGTATATGTATATATATATATATATATATATATATATATATATATATATATATATATATATATATATATATATATATATATATATATATACATATGTATATATATATATATACATATTTCGGGGGATACGGAGTTATTTAAGAATACATACTTAGGGATTATATGTAGATGAGATACAAGCATAAATCATAAATATATTGAATTGAAATAGAGAGATATATTCTAAACGATAGCTTTTAATACGTCATATAATCTGAACAATTCAAGTCAAGGGGAATAACCCATTTTTTAAATCTCCTTCAATTCTTTGATCTCTACTCCAGTAAGGTCATCAATCTACGGCAGTCAATATAGAGTGCAAAATGAAAGTAACTATTCACCTCACTGTGAAAACAAAAGTTCCTTTCACTTGTTTTGATGGGTAAAACCTAGTAATTAACATATTCATCGAAGTATATATATATATATACATATATATATATATATATATATATATATATATATATATATATATATATATATATATATATATATATATATATATATATATATATATATATATATATATACGTTGTAGGCTTAAAATCAATAGCCTGAATCTCTTTCATGTTGCATCTAACACAGTCATCAGATATTTTGATAGAGGTGAACCGACACAGGCATAAAACGATTTTGGGTCATAAGGTACGCAAATGAGTTGAATCAATGGGTTAACTATTTGCCAAGATAATAATAATCAGGAACTACTACAACTATCGCTAAACTTAACATGGATTAATGTAATCAATCAAACAAATCTTGAAAAAGAACATCTCACAGCGTCAGACTCTGCCATTACTGAATTACACGTTTTGTTGGAAGTAAAAGAACCAGTAACAGTTTGGGTTTATTTCTTTTGGTGCTAATCATTTTGATTTACGCTATCATAAATCTTATGTTCACAGTTGGCTAATATATATATATATATATATATATATATATATATATATATATATATATATGTATGTATATATATATATATATATATATATATATATATATATACTTGCTGTTTTGTTATATATATATATATTTGCTGTTACCGATATATATATATATACATATATATATATATATATATATATATATATATATATATATACTTGCTGTTACTGCTATATATTTATATACATATATATGTATATATATATATATATATATATATATATATATATATATATATATATATATATGATCTATTCTGAAAAATATTTTGTTCTTTTATTCGCATCGTAAGCTGATTTGCTGCTCGGTTAATTCCAGTACTAGACGAAATATGTTTCCAATTTTTCAGACAAGAGAGAGTCATTCTGCTTTGGTTACTAAATAAACAATAGTTAGATTCGTTAACAAAAATAACTATAAACTGGACAAATCTAACTGCAAACACTACCGTATGATAATTTGAATGATGCATTGAATTGAAAATATCTCTGCTGGGTAAAGATGATTTTGTTATATGATGCCTGTCGAACAGTAGGATATGTAATTTCAGCAAACTATGCAGAAGAGACGGGTAGTTTTCCGACATAAAGTGTATTGTCTATGCCTGACACATCAAAATCTCATTTATTCCTCTCCCTATCATATTTTTCGTCTTGTTTGCACAATTCTTAATTTATGATTTGCCAAAGACCTTGCGAAAAAGTAGCTTGATCGCTTGAATGATGCTTTTGCACAAAGATAATTCTCAGAGCAAGGATGTTGACAAGTGATCTTCTGCAGCCTGTACTTGAATAGGGATGGTAACACAGCAATCATGATTTTTTGAAGGGAATACCTTGAAAACAAAGATGGAAATTGTTGTCAGTTATCATGAATCAAAGCAAACATCATTAACTGATTGGGACTAGACTAGACTTAATTATCTATTGTTTCCTTTTCTGCTGCTTAAAATTGTTTTCTTTTTTTTGAATATCAGGTTATGTTAACGTATTATTCCATGATAATTCGATCATCATTAGAATTTTACTCAAATACTGTTTAGTTAATAAAAAAATTACAAATGCCTCAGCTAATAAATGAACATGGGTGCAAGCAGAATTGCATTATTTCTATTTTGAAGGAAAATTACTCTTGAAAAGAATATAGAAGAGAAAGGTAAGAATCTCTGATAAAAACGAAAGTCAAAGTCTATGAACCACAAGAAAAGAAAAGAAATTCATTAGAAATAAAAAAGGAACAGTGATCATTTTTTGGAAGTGAAATTAGTTCAAGTCTCAAATGTTCATTTTCCCCTATGATTGATAACTGATATCTTTAATCTTTAGGTTTTTCATTGATGCCACAAGAGACACTGAAGATCTTAGCTGCATCAGATTCAATCTAAAACTAAATCAATATTGATCAAATCATGTGAACTTTTTTTCAAAATACACGAAATTATCTGTAATGACCAATAGGGGAAAAATATATTCCGAATAAGAACAATAAAATCAGACGATAGAAAACTTGATAAAAAGGAACTGCACCAAAGGAAATTGAGGTATGAATTACACAAATCATCTTTGTCTGCCATCAACATTCAGTTCTTTTACCAAAAGAAAAGCTTTCTGATTTTCACTTTATTTAACCTTCCAAAGATTCAAATATGATGAGAAAATGTTTGGATATAGGGGTTGGAAAAAGGAATGGAAAAACCTGCTAGTTTCACTTATATTTAAGTATAACATCGATACATCATGAAACGGCGAATGACTGGAAAATCCTTTAAATTTGTTATTGGTTATCAAATATCATGTTTTTTTTTATATTTTTTATTTTGTTCATCGAGGTTCATGGAGTAACATACTACTGAAGGGTCACAATTATCAGACTTTTGCTTCGGTAAGTCTTCAGGAAAAGCTCTAAAAACATGGTGTAATAACCAAAAAAAATACTGGACAATGGACCAATGAGAATATGCGTTATACTCAGAATATTCTTTCTTCACATTATTACCAAGCTCTGGATGAGCTTATGTCTAGAGATGAACAAATGACCCTGAAGCCTCGCTCTAACATTTGGATTTATTTTGATTTGGGTAGTTAGGTAGTAACATTGCATAGCTGTGTGAACTTCCAGGACTATCTATCAATTTTGACTGACGAGTCACATCAAATAATACAAGGGCTTTTTTAAAATGTAGGCACTCTTTTTTAGAGGGATAATGAACTCAGTCATACCGCTTGTGTTAGTGAAGATAGTTTGAAATGCAGAAAAGTGAGCTCCAACTTTTTAATTGATCTCCGTAATCATGAGATTTTAAAATCATCGAACATTGGAGCAACGACTAGGGAACCAATTCCCCCCAACAGTGTCCCTGGAAGAGGTTTTGATGGATCAAAACTCCACTACATTCTATTCAAAAGCTAAATGTATAATTTCTATGGCGTATTGAGGCTGTTAGTAATGGTAAAAGTAGGCATACTCAATATTAGAAATGTTTTCTAAATTCGAATAAGATTTGTGGATCAAAATGTTATATTGATTTTTTTGTAAATAATTAACTAAGAAATCAAAACATGATTGCTGATATGATTAATTAAATTCATATCAGTATTTGATAAGTTTAGCCCAGTCACACATTCGATGGCAACCAGTGATAATCAAACACATTCAAACTAATCGAATGGATCTGGCAGTGTTTGTGTGCACGCCTTCGATGAGAAAGGGCGAAAAGAAAAAATTAATTATACACGGAAACTAAAAAGTTTTCAGCGATGAGTGGCCGTATGAATCATAAGAGGAAAAATATCCACGAACCGATGTTATGTGTACATGATATGCTGCTCAAACATTAAGGGATATTGAACACCTCTAATGAAAGAGTGTACAAAAAGAAATTGTCCCTGACGGGCACATGGGCATGATTAGCCAATTTTAACTCGATCTTACAGACGAATGTTAGTGTGCATGCATTTGATAAAAACAGGGGGAGTACTTTGATAAGGAGTTGGAAGAAAAAAGAAGTATCCTGTTTTGAGATGATTAGTTATGGGGCTCATTTTCAATTATATTTTGCAATAAATTTGATGATGATCAATGATAAAAGTAATCATCACGAACTGTCCCTGGAATTTCTGTATACCGTACACTTTACTCGATGTGTTATGTATCAAAGGATAAACACAGGTACATACGGATGCACCATAATATAAAATGTAGCGATGTATTTCAGTACGTAATGGGATTTTACAATCCCTCGAAAGTAGCTATCATATAAATTCACTTGTACAAATCGATCCCATCCTGTTGAGACACAATGAAGATAACACGAAATATAAGATTATTTCCAGGACAATATCAATTTAAGACATTACGGTGATTGCGTATAACACACTATTTTGTTTGCATGGGATCTCAATGGACTTATCGAGAGCTCTAACAATGTCATTACCGTATCATGGGTTACATTGAATTCAGAATATATCATTAGTAGATGTTGAAAAATCTGGCCCTTCTCCGATATCCAAACTATTTTGTCATTACTCAATCATTTTCAGTATTTAGTCTATTTTCTCATCCTCATTTGTTGTTTATAATCCCTGTTTCTATTCAATTTTAGTATATTCCACACTATATATAAAGAAATAGAACGTCCTTAGTATAATACATCACGTAGGTCACGCGCGAACAACACACAGTCTGATTTGTTCAAAGCTTACGAACTCGGTTAAATAAAAGAGAGACACAAAAAAGAATACATAGATCTCGATTCTAAAATGTTGTTTACAATTCAAAATATTTTCCTGCAAAAATATCAAGAAAGAAAAGAAAAATTCTCTTTTCCTGAAGAAATAAAAATATATGAATTAGAATGTACATTGAAATGTGGATATCTATATATTTATGGTGATGTATTTATATCTATTTGTTTAATAATAATATTGAACATGACCTATGGGAATATGGACGTTGTCGTTTCTGCAATGAAAATCATTTGACTGAAACTCTTTTAAAAGGGAAATATATAAAATGATAAGATATGGATTCAAAAATGAAATAATAAAAAAAACGATTTGAATGTTTCAAAAGTAGTGGCTGATTTTTATACACCATTTTAGTCTTGCAATGAAATGTATATTCGATATTTTCTTACCTCTAGGTTGATCGCTAGGAGCACTAATTTTTATGTTTGATAAACCCAAACTTGTGTCGAAAGTTGGAGAAATGAGCATCATTTCTTTGCACAAATTCTAACGGCGTCACAATAGCTCTCAAACTCTAATCGTATCAAACTATCACATGACCGAGTAAAACGTCGGGGTGCAATGCTGTGTTATTCATGGTTTTACATGGCTGCGATTATCACCTGCCCAAGATATACACGACAGGCAGTACTGCATTAACGGTGCCAGCAGCAGTAATCATCACCTGACCTGATATATTTTTTCACTGCTTGCAACGTCAATCGATGTTCTAGAGAAGATTTTACTTCATAAATGACAGTATGCTGTTGATTTCTGGAATCTCAAAATTTGCACTTTCCCAATCAAATATACAGCCATGATTGAAATAATTGAACGAGAATATCTTTTCCTAAAATCTTCTAAAATTATTCTGTATATAAGGATTTCAATTACAATTGTTTCGTAACATCTAATTCGTATCATTGTTAATCGAACTACTTGGTAACAGTTGAGAAGTTCTATAATTAAAAAACAAACTCAACCACCGAAAACACAGTGGCCACAGCTCTAGTCTGGTTGAGTTACGCAATGACGCACAAACTCAGTCATTTGTGTGAATTATGGTATATGTAAGACAGCAGATATTTTAGCTCTGTAATATGGTGTTTCACAAGTCTTATCTAAAGACATGTTAGATATCGTTATTTTTCTAACTAGTGCATTCACTATTTTCACACTGTGCGTACGAATCAATTAATTTTTCGATGGTGTAGAATGCCTGTTATGATTCCATGCAGGCACGAGAACTCGATTACGGCTCTGGAAAGGGAACATAACGTTGGTACAACCCCAATTGGGTTACAACAGACGTTCACGTGAAACAAGGGATCTAAGTCCACCAAACGCGATTTTAGTTTTAAGGTATCTATTGCTGGGACCGAAAATATCCTGTAAATGCAGCGACACAGTCGGGCAATTGGAAAAAAGGGTATGAGAGAGGAAGAGGGATAGGCAGACGGAGAGTTATATTCAATGGTTATCAGTCATGATCACTTGATTCTACGGATGGACGGAGAAAGAGGGTCGCAATCTCATGTCCCTACGGTCCCCAATTCTAACAGGTGGGAAGGAAGCTCTGAGCTGATGTCTTACTTCTACGGGAGACAAACGTATTTTTTAAATCACAGCGCGAAGACGCTACACTTATACTGGTTTAGTATGATCATGTGATACAATTTTCTAAAACTTGCATGTTCATACTTCCTCAAGCGAGGAAAAATCTAGCCATCACTTTCCAAGTAACAGGCACTTGAAAACGCCTACAAAATATTAATATCCGGAGCAGATAATGACACTAGATATCTCTGCTAGGGTCAACGCCTAACTTTTCGGATTTTAGGTGATATCTTTACATAAGGAAGCAGTGTGTGCATTCAGTTCAGCGATAAGTTTAAGTGGAAAAAAACAAATGACTTTTAAGCAATTAATTCTCTGCTCATACCCTGTCATCATTCTGTTATGTTAAAAAAGCATACGAAGAACAATAAGTTTGGCTATGAAAACTGAATCCATATATTTTTATTTTGCTTTTTTCTTCTGTTGGAGTTATTCCCTCCAGAATCTGGGTTACGTTGTTAATTCCTGCATTTGAGATGTGCATAGTTTTCATTTTGTATCTAAAACAAACGATATCGAAATTCAAATCAAACTTTTTCAAGAGACCACACATTGTCAGTCTAATGCCGAAGAGTGTTAGCCAGATATAGACCACTAACAACCGCCATTTTATCAACCACTCTTGTCCGTATCAATCATCTGAACGCACACACGCATGCATACCCATATGTTAAAAATGGCGTGTATCACAATATGCATAAGTAGTTGTCTAACTTCATACAGATACAATTCGTTTCAACAAAGCCCAGATTTATCTTACATAAGGTCCCTCTACTTGAACTATCTCCTTCTTCCACTCGGTTGGAAGTAAGACAAAACACACAGGCATTCTTTTTAGATAAATGTATACATACTTCAACACATGAACACGAACACACATACACACACACACACACACTAAATACCGTGAATAGGTACCCATATCTCTACAATGTACAACTTACTGGCGTTGTACCTTACATATGTATTATTTCATTACAAAGAATAATATCAAATCCTAATGAAGATCTCTATTTAGGGGCCTAGTGTCGACATAGGGCTACATTCTTTTATTTTTAGATGAGGTGTTTTCACTTTTAATGTATCGATTTATTGAAACTATTGTCCTCTGCTTGGTTCTTAGAACACCGTAGAAATTATTATATACACAACGTTATAGTTACAGCAGGAACAGCCTAAAATGGTATCACAAGAATGGAATATTGCAAGAAATGAATAAGATAGACATCTCTAGCGAGGGAAGCGAAAGATAAGAACAAAATAGCCATATCAAGTAGGCCGAAGGGTACAAGGCTGAGATGTTGTGTCCAATACATCATCTACAGCAACCAGAGTGAGAACAGTAGTTCAGATAGATCAATACATGATAAAAGAATTCTAGAATGCTAACACTTTCTGTGTAGAAGGGGCAGCCCAAAGGGGACTCATAAATATCGGCTGAATCAGTAAATAAACTAAACGCAGCGTCCATCCTTCTAAAATGTCCGTAACAGCAAAATGGATCAACTCAACAGAAAGGAAACTGGCCAATGAAGACAACTCATTGTATCTTCCCTCGTCTTCAAATGAATTATGTAAGACGCATTATGCTAATAACGAAATTTCCCGTTCTGTTGTATCTGGGATTGCTCGAAGAATCATGATGCTGTTCCGAGGCAGCACGAAAGAATACATGTAGAAAATCCAGTTTGACTTTACAACGACGAACATAATAATCTCTGATTTGCCTTTTCTGATTTCGTTTGGAGCTTAGATTTAGTCCGCCCCTCTGAATGTTGACTCTACCCACTGACATTTTACAAGTATGAATATTTTCAACTTATTTTCTTGTTACCAGCCCTACTATAAATTGCTAAATGTCCGTCTGTACGTTGCAAAGTAATAATCAGCAAGCTAATCCAGATGGCTGATGTGTATTCAATCTTCATTTGATATGACAGTATAGATGGTCTTATATCAACCTATCCTAAATCAATGTACTTATAAAATGAATAGTGTGACTTTTTTCTTTCCATTACACTAGAGCTTTTCACTCAGAAAGTAGATTTTGCTCATAGATTCACTATTTTCCCTAGAAAATCGTTTAATACCAAATTCAAATAAATCCATGGATTTCTTCACGGGTATTGACTTGGATCAGCTTAGATTTTGTTTATATGAATTTGACTCTGGAATAGTCAAAGTGCTACATTGTAGCCAGGAGTTTTGAGTTAAGTATCCCTAAAATGCACTCATTTGAACTATGCAAAATAAGTCCAGGTGATTAAATTAAGGTAGCCTTAATGGATTGATCAGTTTTGGCCCAGATGTCATTTACAGTTGCTTTATATTGTTAACGACAGCTCCCTCACATATAGTATTTTTGCAGGACATGAACTAAAATTGGAATATAAATTTTCTATATACTCTCACTAATGGATCTTATATAAGGACGTAAGCAAAACTGCTACAGATAGTTTGATCTCTGCTCCATGTCTCTGTTGTATTCGTATTTTGTAGGTAAATGAATGCCATTTTATTCGTCGACAACTCGTGATTACCTCACATTAATTACCCGATTGTAAATCAACATTCATTGATGGTATGCGACATTATGAGAATTCATGTAAGCTCTAGATATTTTTTTAAAAAAGAACTGAATTTAATTTATCTACATTTATATAAAATAAATATGCAAATGAGCTCTCTTAACATGTAATTTATACGTAGTTGCTTAGATAGTGCTATCGACATTCAAATTTGAAGTATTTCTAGTCAGCCAGATTAGGTGGGGGGAGAGGATATTGAAGCAATGGAACTCGCTAGAAAGACAGCCTGAGTTGAGAAAAAACGAGAGCCTAAATATATCACCGAAAATTGTAACTCACGCTCACAAACAAACTAAGAATGGATAAAAAAAATAATATGACTGTGTACGATTGGAAAAAATATTTATCGATTTCATTGATTTAATATGTAATGCTTCTTACCGCATATACTCGAATACAATACATTCCTGAATATAATGTGACCCCCAATTTTCTATGAGTAGAAATGAGTACTATATCTTATCATCTCTCTGCTTCAAATTTAAAAACACGTAAATGCCAAAAAAGCTGAAAACTTTAAGCAGAAACATGAAAACTTCTTTTGCTCAGAAACTTTTAGTTCGAATTTACTCAGGGATCTAAATTCTGTGTATCAGTTAGTTTGTTATCATACTTCTACGAAACTGTTGCCCGTCATTTTTGGTACGTTCCATGGTAGTATCGGTAAAAATCCTTATGTGAGTGATGTAACTAAAACTAAGTACAGGAGTTCATTTCATTGATAGAGAAACAAACAGAAAAAAATCATACGTTTTGTCGTATGTACGTAAAACGTAGCTGAATAACTCGTCTGTAAAGTTGGTGTCAGTTTTCGTAGTGAACAGTGACTTACTATATGTCTGCGTTGGATACTGCACCCTTTCACAAATGATGAATGTTCGAGGTCAGGTTGAACCAAGATTTCATATGTTTTATTAGTCAGGCAGGTTCTTCTCAACTTCCCAAGATTTGCGTTACACAATTCTCCTTACTTACTGCAACTTCACTGTGATTGGCGAAGTGCAAGTGAAGAGAACGATTTTCTAAGTCTTGAAAATTTAGTCCATTTTTTTCACTCCTTAAACTTTTATGAAGCGTAAAAAGGTTGTCCAGTCAGTTATTCTCATTTGATATATACATATATATGTTGACCAGTTAGAAAAAGGCAACGGCAGCCTGCAGCTAAGGTCACAAAATTTGTTTCAATGAAACCATGAAGAATGGTTTTTCGCATATTAGTTATCGATGATTCTTAAGTATTAATAATATCTGCGTTAATGCAAACTTGTGATCCGTCAGTGGGAATTGTCGATATTTATGTACTGAGAAACAAACGGAAAAATGAAATGTTCATTATATATATTGGCTGAAATACCCATCTCTAGGACGGCTCTCCGGGTTGTCAAATCAATGCACATATTGGAAGAGCTTCTGTCACAATATGATCCCGATAACTGATAATATCCTTGCTAATCTCTTCCTTTTTCATCCTTATTTCCTTTCATTTTCTGATGTGCATTCATTTATGATTCTATTCAAAGAAATCCTGTTATCGCTCGAATATCCATCGTTAATAACTTCATTGTGAAGTACACCTCACACGTCTAACTTCCTTCCTCACTTCCAATTATGGCGGAAGAGGAAATGAATTCGCAGGAAGAAATTACACTTTCATATCAGCAAAAGGATCTCATGAAGAACATTTCCCACATCCAAGTGCGCTTCATTCAGTGAATATCCATGATATGCCTACTTGCACGTGTGCACACATACACGTGCACATAAACACAGACACACACAAAGACACACACACGCTCAAACACGCCACTGACAGTCAGTAATTGGGGGAAATAAATCAAATGTGACGCACATATTAAAAGCCACGAGCAAGCTCATCTGATACGAACTACAGAGATTTGTTGGTCTATTAACTTCAAAAATTATCATCTTTGACTGACAGGATAACTAATTCTTGCTAAGAGGACCCGTAGCGACATATTCTCGATTTGTTTTAAAATAATTTTTTATGAGGAATAATTCGTTCTCAACGAGTTATTATTCTTATAAGGACATTTTAGCAGATGATGTCTTTGGCATTGTTCAGGCATATACTTCATACGAGTGTATTTTTCCCTATGAAAGGTGGTTTGAAAGCTTAACGTCGAAGATTACTGTTGACAGAGGCAAAGTCTGAAAATGTACTAATCGATACGTACATTTTTTTTCTGCTGGCTGAATGCGTATCAATCTTCAAGCATAACAGAAGATTGAATTACATTCAATTTTATTGATAATTGAATAAAGTACACACACACACACACGCACACACACGAACACGCACACACACACAAACACACACACAGAGACATACACACACACACACCTTTACGTCTATATCTATATTTATATATAAATCGAAAAGGACTGACGGAGAGAGGGTTTATTTGTGAGAATGTTTTGGGCGATGTTTTGTAACTATAGGACATTTGTTCATCCTAAGAAATTCATTTTTCAATTTTTTTGTACTGTATTCCAATCAATACACACAAATCATCCCAATATTTTCAAACATGTCTTCAAACTGGAATGCTAGTGAATTTTGTTTGCTGGAAAGTCATCGTCAGAAACTTAGACATACGGTGTCTATACTTCCAAAGATTTGCATGGATAATCACTTAGTTATATAAGTAATAAAAATGCAGTACATTCTAGATCAAGATTTGAAACTGAAAACAATATCGAACCACCTAAGGAAGACGTGAGGATAGACAATCTGATCAAATGGGCAAGCAATGCAGAGCGAATAAAAACATAACATTATATTTGAACATGATTCAAAATGAATAAATTGATAATCTCATTCATTTACAGCAAGGAAACTGGCTAAATCAAAACTTCATGGCGTGGATTTCTAAGAAAAACAGCCCCCCCGGCTACAAACGTTAGAAAACTCCAGAGAAAACGGGGTATTCTATCTTTGCAGGGCTTCATGATTAGCATTTCATATAATCCAATGAAATGTCACGGCAAATTCCGGTAATTTCAACATATTCAAAGTGTAAAATCAAAACAATAGGAAAATTCTTCATTGCGAAACAACTGCTGTTTGGAACTGATCGAAAGACTCTTATCAAGGCTTATCGCTCAGGGAAGGAATACGAAAAATTAACATCACTCTCAACTAATCAACTCTAACATGGATTCTCCGACAAAAATGAAGACGATAACGAAAATGATGAAAATAGATTACGCATTTATGCATAGTTAATATTATATGAAATATATGATATATAAATCATGAAACATGCAATAATCTTTCACGAAAAAAGATGAAACGCAAAAATGGCTGTCTACGCTTTTTTTTTTTTTTACAAGACGTTATAGAGGCCGAGAGCACTTTCCCTCTTTTCCTGATCAAATATCTGGGTCAGGGGATATTCATTATTGGTGTTTTCCACCCTACTTGATGTCACTCTCATTTCCATGGGAACACTCTACTCCAAAATTGTTTGGGTAAACTGTGATAGATTTTGCACCTCAATGCTGGAAATTTTAGCATCAACCTCATTGAATGATCGACGCCAAAGATTGAAAGTAATATTCGATGCGTAAAAATAGGTTTATACTTCAGGTAGCAGCTGTCCATATATCGGTGGAGTTTCCCATAATTCTTGGGTTTATTAATTTCCGATAAGGAAATGCTTCAAGGAGCTGGTTTCATTCACTATCCTTATTTATTAATGTTAGTAGTTTTGCTGTGCAGTTCGTGCTTTTCCAGTGAATAAGTGTTTCGATTATCCATATTTTGTTCCCAAGATATTTCTACTCTCTTGATTTTGTTCTCCACCGGGCGTTCCACCGATATGAGTCTATTTTATCTCCTTATTCTTGGGATGTGAGATTAATAAAGCGTAACGTAATCTGGCAGAAGGTCAAAATTGATTTGCGCCAGTCATCCAAGCTAAGAGGACCTGTATGACCTGAAAATTAGAATTCGATTCCTTGGTCTGTACACACGCTTATGATCCGACCACTGGCAATGGTGGTTAATGCAAAGCTATCGAACTGAAGAAGTATGATTGAGTATTAGTATCTATCAAAGTTACATTCCTACAGCGTGAAAAAGCAAGGATGGAAATCTGTGTGGGATGAATGTTTCACGTCAGTCCTTCAAATGGGGAAAACATGATTGCCTTTGAGAGCAACAAACGGAATCTTGGTTTTCAAGTGAGCTCAAACGATGGCCTGCAAAATTACTGGGGAATTTGTGAATACCAAAACCACGGGATTTAACTCTAGTTATTATCACATATTCGAGCCTTTTGAATATTATATTAAAAAGGTCGAGTAGCACAAATTCTACGAGTTTGGAAATTCTACATGCTCCATGAATCAGAATAACGATTTTTTTAATAACCTGTCTTCCCTATTGCTGACGTTCGGGGCAAATACATGAATGCCTGACGCATTTAATCTATTCAAAGCCCAATACTTCATCTGTTACACCGACTGATCTGTTTTAGTCGTTAATTGGCATGACCGACACTTATTTAAAAAACTAACTTTATTTAAAAAAAAAAAGACGTTGAGCTGTATATCGTCCAAATGAACCAATCATTTTTAAGAATGATCAGTGAACCTATGCATTAAATAACCAAGATATTCAATATACCTGGATTAATCATTAAAATTGTCTTGCCAGGTAATTTGATGAATGATCTCCACACAAGCGATAAAATCAAATATTAAACATTCTATAATGGAAGAAAGAGAGATGGGCGATGAAAAACAAAACAAAACAAAATGACCACGGATTCTCTAATCTGGCTGCCTCTCCGATTACAATGATTAATGTAGTGCAATCTTCATTCTGCAGCATCTCGATGAACTGTTAGGAATAGTGAAACTGATTGTTGCATATATTTCAAAGTTACCAGGGATTGATGTTAGAGTCCAGTTCTAAGCCAAGACTTACTATACTGATATTCAAAGGGAGTAAGCGGTACAATCATAGGAAATTGGAATAACATGATCTTCTTGCCACTTTTTTTATATCATCTTTCGTTTTGCTTTTTGTCTTCCTACGCTTAGCTTATCAATTATGGATAGGAGCATATTTCTCATCGTTGTGAGAGTTCAAGTTCAGCTCAAATCCAAGATTGCAAATGTTTATCTGCAAACAATTATGTCTTCAAAATTTTGGCCATTTCAACGGAAACAAGTTTTCTTTTGCAATTAATATGCCAATAGAAACATATAATTGTTGAGCGTCTATATTTATTCATAGTCTTTAAGTTTGCACATATTTGTCTTGAAACTAGGCAGTTTAATCTGTAGAATGCAATATATGAATATAAAGTGGGCTATGACTAGAATCTCTGTCAACGTGTGTGTGCAGGAATATTTGTCAGTCATGTATATGGCCGTTTTGATGCCACCTATGAGAAGCTAAGATAAAAAGCGATTGAAATCATGAAAAACATCCGAAATGTTACTTTTCCGCTAGGGGATTATGCAATCTTACGTTACATATGAATACATCACTTTTTTGTTCAATTGCTACCTATTGTTTTGTTTGCTACCTGTTGTGTTCCTTGCATCAATTAACCGCATGAAATATAAGTAATGAACAGCTTCTTTCATATCTTTATGGCTTTGATTCAGATTTACCTCCGCCTTTTCACTTGATCTAGTGATATCCCTAACCTAATGATCCATGGGACCACAAAAGTATTCCTTGGGGGTCAGTAAGCTTGTTCAGTTGGCAGACCTTTCAATTATTTTTTGTCTGTCGGGGATTCTATCTAAATAAATGGAAGCTTCAGTAATGAAAAACGTGGGGACCACTGTTTAAATCACCTAATTAAGTTTCGTAGATATGGGCAAAATAGTACGTTGAACTGGACTCTCTAGCAACCATCAAGAAATGGACAAATTTGATTCCAAACAAGGGAATAGGGTCCCCATGAGGGGGCTGGTTGCCACCATTGATGTCCTTCCAGTCGCTCCAGCAGCCAAGCTCTTATTTCATCTGGGCGACATCAGAATGGCCAACGGAGAATATTTCGACAGGGTATTTTTCATCTCTGGTACGTCGAAATCAATTTGTGATTTCGTTAAAAACGTAGCAATTTCGTAAGAAACTTGTTATTATCAACGTAAACCTATTCCTCCATTTGGTAACAGGCATTTCTCAAGTCACACGAGTCGTTTTCTTTCAGGCCGACTTGATTTACTTTAATTGGAAACATTTCGAATACATTTACATTGTCTATTGAGACTGATAGAGTTAATTGTTCTTCTTCCTCGATTGCCCTCTTCGTCTTATATTATTTAGATTACTAGCAATCCAGTCGAGACATAACACGAGAATAATCTACATTATGCAGGATAAACGATAGTCAACATATCTAAAAAAAACAAAAAAACAAAAAACAAAAAACAAAACAAATCAAACGTCGGAGAGCATTTGTAGAGGTTTGTGTATGAATGTGCTTTAATGTGTGACCTCCACGTAAAACAAGCGAATGAAGCCAAGTGTCTAGGAATAGAACATTGGATGCGTTACACTGATTTAGACAGGCAAAGAAAAGTGGATAAATTGAAACAACATGTTCCACATGAGATAAAGGAGCAAGGTAAATGAACCAACAATAACTACTAAAGACTGATCAAAGTTTTGGTCAGGTTTCATGTTGCAGTACGAAATTTGACAACTGAGGAGAAACTTTCGATGTAGGCCCTTCATTTTAGAATCAATGCTATTTTTCTGGCTTTACCGAAAGCTGGCCATTTTATTTTCAATCGTTTGATGAATCAATGGATATTCATCGTCCTGCTTAATTGTAGTGATCCATTTTCTGTAGCTCTGCATTTTTGATATTGATTGCTGAGTGTTTGTCCCCAACATGTTGTAAATGGCATTTGTTTGAATGAAGCGTTTTTTTTCCTCCCTTCTTTCAGTTGGTCTAGCATTATTTGAAGGTCATTGATATTATCAGCAAAAAACGACAATCATCTCAGACTGATATCACTTTGCGAAAACAACTTTTTTTAGCTGGAATGGCTCAGAGTCTTCACGTAGCATGATAAACTACCTATAGAAAGTATATATATATATATATATATATATACATACATATATATATATATATATATATATATATATATATATATATACATACATATATATATATATGTATATATATATATATATATATATATATATATATATATATATATATATATATATATATATATATATATATATATATATATATATATATATATATATATATACACACACAAACTAAAATAACATAGAAAGCCAAATGAAACAAATACATCCGTTATCATGATGATTGATTACTTTTGCTATTCGTATTCCGGTAGTCTACAAATACTATAACGACTTCAATGAGGAAGGGGTAATGAATGAATGACTGTTATGTGGGAGGTTGAGTCTCTTTTTGTTTTCACTCAAGCTATAAGCACTGATTTCAATCATTAGCTTTGCTCAATACATAACATGGAAATTAAAACTAAAAGAACAAAAGATGAGGGAATTTCCGATCCAATTACGCTTGGATTGCATGCTTTTATTCTTGTAGACAGCCATTGATTCCTCGCTTCCTTTATCCATTTAGTAAACTGTTGAACATTAAAAAGCATGGAGTAAAACATATAAATCAACAGGTCTTAATGGTGTGTGAAAACACAAGACAAGAAATAATATTTCTTATAATAAATTAAATAATCAAATCAGGAAATAAAACGGTCGTGCATTCAAGAAGCAGAATGCTATTGATATTTTGTTGGGGGGTACCAGGGATTCAAAAGTGCTGTTACAACAGGTTGATTGTATAGAACTAAATAAATAATTTCAACGAGAAACCAACAAAACAGACACATTCTTAATTAAATGTTTCATATTTTGGTTACAAATAAAATGATTGGATCGAAAGATATTTTTAAAGCGTGCAGTGGAATCTCCATATGCTGTTGCAGCAAACTGATCTCTGATATGTGTTTTGCGTGGTTAGAAAAAAATGAACACTTATAGCGAATATGCCAAGAAAGAGCGCCGTTAGCACTCGAGTTTACTATAGTATAGGTGATATCTTGAGAATACTCAGACAACCATTACTTTGTATTCGAAATGTTTTTAATTAAAGTAAATCAACTCGGCCTGAAAGAAAACGTCTCGTGTGACTTGAGAAATGCCTGTAACCAAATGGAGGAATAGGTTTCAGTTGATAAAAACAAGTTTCTTACGAAATTGCTACGTTTTTAACGAAATCACAAATTGATTTCGACGTACCAGAGATGAAAAAGAAATCTCAGGATATTTGCTTGGTCAGTTATTATTAAATCAGCTTTTTCTAGTTAATGTCGAATATTGAGCATGAGAAATCGTTTACCAAATTGTTCATGTGTATGGGCCATAGGGAGTTTTGTCATCCATATCGAAAGAAAGATTACCATTTGTACAATAATATTCTCAGATACAAGTAAAATCCTTCCACGGTCAGAAAGTTGAGTGTTCTTAAAACAAATCTTTCTGAAGACGAAATAATCTAAAGGAAAAAAGCAATTACCATTAATTTATATGGAAGACCATTTTGACTGTTCCCAGATGTAAGGAATGATGAGGACTGACACGAAAATACACACACACACACACACACACACACACACACACACACACACACACACACACACACACACACACACACACACACGTATTTGTTGGCAAAACATAATAATGAAAAAATTATCTATGTTTACAAACAATTTATGTTTTTCATCACGTTGTCATTAATGACATCATATATATACACAAACATACGCAAATTTATATATGGAGAGAGAGAGAGGAGAGAGAGAGAGAGAAAGAGAGAGAGAGAAAAAGAGAGATACGGAGAGTGAGAGTTTTCTATTATGTACGTGCGTGATTATTTTGTATAAAAATTATGGAATAATGTCTTTCTTATTTTTACATTTCCCTTTTGGACGTTCAAAGACAATCCGTCACAAAATAAGCATAACTTACCTATTTCACCTTGGTGTAATATGAATTAAAACGAAATCATTGTATATTTTCCACCTTTAAAGATTTGATATTGACCTGTCATATTTTGATGAATTAACCTCAGCGTTTATTTTCTCTGTCTTAATGATACAAAAAGATATAACTGTTGCTCATATGTAAGCAAGATGTGGTGTGGCAGTGATCTCTTTTTCTGTCTTTTTAATATCTCAAAACGTTGCAAAAGTTCACTTTGAAAGATCCTTTTGGGTGATTTAAAAACGATTTTGGTGCTGGAATGAAGATCAAGAAATTTTTACTCCGTTACGTACAAATCTTCATCAAAACATTTTTTTTTGTTTTCTATCATAAATTTTCGTAAAATTTCAAAACTAAACATACGGGCATTTATTCCAATGACATTTGATGGTATGTTTGATTCGAGAAATTTGAACAATGAATACAAAGCAAAAAGAAAGCCTTTGCTTTTGGTGTTTCGGTGCACAGAACCCAAACATGATGACGGATACTATTTTGCTCCTGCCAAATTGAAGGATATAACAAGAAAAATAGAATAAAAATCTTGAATGATAATATTCTGTCATCAACAAGAATCGTACCACAAGGATCTTTCCTACCAACACATACACCATCTGTTGTGATTAAGTAAAAATTCAATGAGAGGAAGGGAATGAATGTGATGATGAAGACATCGTCCCAATTTATGGAAGCAATGAGCAACACATATTCTATCGGTGCGAACCTAATGATTTAGTATAGGACCCATTTTTCCCCAAAGATGATGCAAAGCTCTTGTATTGATTCAAAAATTAAAAAACAAACTTTTACAACAGCACAGACACAACATTCTTCTAGTGCTGAAATAGAAAAAAAAACAGCTTGCAACATTTTCAAAGGAAGATAAATTAAATTCTTGCTCCATTTCATTGACGCGAGGTATGTAGTGTAGAGACTTGAGATTATCATATCAGAAAAATATATGCTATCTATAGATTCAGCCATAGGATGCCTGAAAGAAAATTTTTTCGTAATGTTATGCATTATTACCTCTTGCTTGTTCTGCACAATGAAAAGGAACACATGAAAGTTATGTCAATCTTGTTTGGTAAGCAGTATGAATTTACAAAATTCCAATTTTAACTTGGCGAATGGGGCAGTAAAGACAAGATTTTCATTAGTTTGAAAAGGAATTGAAAAAAAATTACTGTTTGGTGTCAGAAATATAAAGACCTGGCTAAGAGAATCAAGATAATTTTTTTTTCACAACAACTCCATATTAAGCTTCCATTATTGCAGCACTACTAAAACATGAAATCTGATTTATGCATTTGTGCCGAAGGCTTGCCGGTTTGAAAATTCCAGATAACGTATTAATGAGACTTGAGTGAATAAAAAGTCTCTTCACGTCCATATTTGGCATTTGCAATACACATCACAAGTTATTTAACCGGCTTGCGCAGTGTGAGTTAGACATAGAGACAACAAGTACCCAAAGTTGTTCTGGTCTCTTCTTCCTGCACTACTCTATACATAGCTGGAGGGAGAGATGAATCCGTACTCTTCTCACGGACCTTACGACTGAGTAGATGCAAAGTAGTCAGAATTCAAACTCAACTCGCTGAGTCCATCCTCTCTTTTTATTCGAATTTGGAGTTTTTCGTAAACATCTTTCGATCATGAGTGAAGAATGGAAAGTTTTCCCCGGATATCGAAGACGTGGAAAGAACATGTCGAGGATGTTGGGATTCACGGTAAAACTACTCAAAGGACACACGAGAGAAAAAAGTACACAGATGACTACATTTTACAGCAACAAAACATATAAAGTACAATGATAATAGAATATACTTGTAAATAATGGCATATGTATAATTGTTTGCTTTTTGTATTTGTTTTAAAAATTAAATCAACAAATATCATCATGCAAATATGATAGAAACTTTATATTAATCTATTGAAATCTATTATTTGCTATATTTCATAAAATTTCCTTTAAATTCCGAATCAGAACGTGATGATATTGAAACATTCTACATATATTTCCTATTCAGAATCGAAATAACTTTGAAAGATTTTTTTTTTTTGTGGTCCTGAAATCAGCTACTATTCCAGAAGATATGGATAAAAATGGAATGGTGAAACTGGAATACGTGAACAGGAAATAAGAGAAAATTAAGAATTAAAGGGGGAAAGGAGGAAAGAAATGGAGAGGAAAAAGTTGAATGATGTAAGGAAGAGAAGATAAAAATAACTACAAACATTCAAATCAGGAAGAATGAAATTGAAGAGAGAAAGAAAAAATAGATATAAAAGAGTAAGAAAGAAAATACACTCATTGAGTGAAATGAACCAAAAGAGAACGGGAGAGAGAAAGGAGTAAAAAAGAAAGGAAGGGAAGGGAAAGAACAGATTAAATTAATCAGAACAAGAAAAAAGAATTGACAATTGGCAGAAAGAGAGAAAAGATGAAGAAAATAATGAAAATCGAAAGGAAGGAAGTAATGAATACAGGCGTGAGAAGAAGAACAAGATAAAAGGAGAAAAAAAGAAAGAAAGAGATGATAGAAGAGAGAAAGTAAAAAGAGGAGAAATAATGTATGAACAAAAAAAAATGATAAATAAATGAAAATCGATTGAATTCAAAATACAGAAAACAAAAAATGATATGGTTAGAAATGTGAAACTTTTGGACGGTAGGAAGACAGTAGGAAGACCGAAAGAAATAAGGGAAAATAATGTACAGAAGGAAGAAAAACGTGAAATGAAACAGAAAAAAGGAGAAAGGTTCACCATCGGCCTCATAATCTATTTAGTTGCCTTTGCCTTTGTGGTTTTGTGATTCTATGGCCTGCATCAGTCATTGATAATATATTTCGACGAGGGGAAATTTGGTCACATTCTGGTTTCCTGTGGTCTGAAAACAGAGAAAAATACAATCAGATGACAGGATGTCATTAGATTTGGATTTATCATTCCAGCTGCAGATATAATCGAGGGATCGATAGCAGTACTCTTTCCCAAGCGTATGGCAAGAGGGGCTTAGAATTGATGCAGTTTGCAGTATTTCAAGATTAGACTGAACTCCATAACCGGAACCATGTAAAGCTGGTGATAGGCCAAGGAAACATTAGATATATAATCCTATTTCACACTGCTCACGAAATATATTTATAGCAAATAGTAAATACATACAATTTTTGTAGGAGCACTTATCTGTACACATAGTATACACTCGGATATATATCTAGAACAAACTGGGAAGAAAGGAATAGCTAGAACAAATTATATAAGAATCAATTGAGAGCAATTTTATTCGAAACGTACATAAGAAGACAGCACACAATAATTTGATATAAGGCAGTAATTATGATCGTAAATGAATTCCAGCTGGTCCCTTCTTTGGCTCTACCAGGAGGGGGGTAGGGTTGTTAGAAAATATGCACGTACACAATAAAGCCAGAGAAAACGAACCCCTTCTACTGTGTATGCTTAAATGTGTAAATGAATATGGAAAAGTAGAATGTACGTGTCTTTTATCCTGTCCCATCACGAAAAAAAAAAGGTGAGAAAAAGACAAGTCAAGTAGGGTGGCCCCTTGTAATATAATTCAGGCAATGCTGGTTTAGCTCAAGTTTAAAGCCATAAAACAGTGTATTAGTTTAGCGTTTTCGCTACCTGAAGTCACCACGGCTTATGATACCCATTATGCGTGAACATATCTGTGAATGATGGAACACAGATTAGAGAAAGGAGGGAGACTTATGTGCATTTGAATATAAGTGTGAGTTTGTGTGTGTTGGAGCGATCGAACACGCATTAGAGAGGAGAAAGGAAAGAGGTGTATCTTTATGTGAATGACGATGTGATTGGACACGCTACTAACAGATCAATACACCGTTCGATCTTTGGATAGAATAGCACCCATGCATATTGACGAGAGAAATGAAAAATGATTTAATCTCATTGCCAAACCTCATGCATTGTATGGGTCCAGTGGCCTTTCTCCTCAGATCTTGCATTTCAGGTACAGAGTTCTTCCTTGGGGAGTTGTTGCCATGTTCTGCAACCGGTTTGAAATAAAAACGGGCTTTTCACATCACACAGTTGCATCAGCACACGTGTACAATGTTGCTGTAAAAAATGAACTCAGTAAAAATCACATATCCAAGAGGTATAAATTTTTTTTTTACCTCGACAAGAAGGGATCGCAAACCCACGATGTTATATGGTCTGTCATTATTGAAATAACTTGTCCAATCCATCAGACCTAGTTAATTCTACAACCACGACGAGGGTGAGGCTGCTTTTAGGAATGCATTCGTTTTTTTTTTTGTTTTTTTTTACTGCGACAGGGGATGTCGGTGGAGAGCAAATTACAGTGGATCTCAACATAAGAAATTGACAGAGGCCAACAGAATGAAGAAGAAGGACAAGTAAGGAGGAACAAAAACAAAAACATGTTGGCTACAAAATTATATTAAAGGAATGGAAGCCAGAATGAAAAAAATTTTTAGAACAAAATTTTACTTGTTGTCGCAAGAATATATATATATATATATATATATATATATATATATATATATATATATATATATATATATATATATATATATATATATATATATGTATGATGGAAGCTGTTTCGCTTTATTACAACTCTTCAGTGTGGCTACAGACTATCCATTATCCCATCCAGTTCCACAAGGCAGGATTGAATCCTTCGCTTTAGACCCGGAGGACAGTTTCAAACCACTGTGCTGCGGAACTGGACGGTCAACAAGGTTGAATATTAGTGATATATTTATTTAACATATATTCCCCATCCCCCGGAGGGCTGTATTCCAATGGAAGAGCATTGCATATACATATATGTATATTATGAAAACTACAAACACCAATTAAAGAAAAAAAAATAATTGACAACATTTTCTCCCCATCCTTTTCCCTCGCAGTGATTTTTTTCCATCAGACTTAACACAGTACTTTTTTTGTCCAAGTGTTTTATTTCAATCTTTGGAAAATATCTTGATTTTGAATTTTCCTGATTTTGTGCACCTGTGCTTTTATGCATACTTTACATTATGAATCGTTGAAACCCGTAATTTTGGCTTCAGATTGATTGTTTATTTTGCATCTCTGTTAACATCAGTAATATTTGGTCCAGTCAAGATATGAATTCGCCTCTACTGAGTATCTTTCTCATCAAGACCTTGATGCCTTGAAAGTAAGACAAGACAAACAACCATAACACATCATACAAAGCACAAAAATTGATAACGATTATAAACAGATATCTGAAGTGGGTTCAGAAAGTGTTCAAGAAATGGTAAAAAGTTCATTTAACATCCTCAAACAGCTTTGTAATTTATGGAACTTGGGAAAATAATTGATTCTTGTACGGGAATTCTTGATGTTCAATTTCGATACTTTCGATACTTTTAAATCTTTGGTTCAAATCCTGTTTTCGAAATCCATATCAATTTTTTTCATCAAAAAAAAATATTTTAGTTATTCACACACTTCCACTCCCTTAACAGATTGCAACGATTATTTTGGCCAGAAATTGCCAAGTATATAAGGATTATGGTGGGAATTATCATCCAAAACTCACTTTTCGCTGTGAAAATATCGCGGGAAAATTTTTGCTAATCTACGATGGGATCGATGAACGAAAATAATCGTCCACTTCAGACGTTTGGCAGGGTATATCTTCCATTTCTTTTTACTTTCCTACAGTCAATACTTACTTGATAGTCTAGTGCACTAGTGGGAGTCTCGGCAACATGCCATACGTCTCCATCTTTATTGGGACTCGCTGCCATTTTGGGACTATTTTTTTATTCATCGAAATTCATTATTTGTGAGATACTGCTGATTTTTTATTGTTAGGGAAAGTAAAAATGATCTAATCAGAAGTTTCGTTACATGATGGAGTGATAATGCACAAGGTGTTATTTTTTCAGTGATATTTTCTAATCAAATTCACCAAAAAACACTAAAATGTAGACATTTAATTGAATATTCATGGGTTGAAATGTCTTTCAAAATTGGAATTATTTTGATAAAATAAAACCAAACCTTTAAAGGTTATCACATAGAATTTACTCCCTAGTTCATTTGAAAATACAGTTTTCAGTTGGTGAATCTATGATTTGTTGTCCCAAACAAAGGTACATCTTATTATACAAAAGAATAGTGTGTGAAGTTTGACATTGCAGTGTGAAACATGCTTAATTGTACAACCCGATTTGCAAATTATTCGCATCTTCTGTCATTAATGCTGATTCTTAACAGTCCGTCTCTGCATGATTTCCCCAGTGTCAAATCATTCACATTAAAAGTAAATATGTTGATGCACAAATACCCGAAGAAAAACAACCGAGCAATGGATTGGCAGATATAATATTGGTTTCAATCAAGTTAAAGAAATTAAAAAAGATATTCGAGGAATTATCGAAATAATTTCACCCAAAATGTGGAAAATGTTGGAAATAATCTTACCCAAATAAAATAAATATTTTCATTCAAATTTTAGAAATATCATAACTCAAATAAATAAATTTATAGAAAGATTATTTCTCGAAGTATAGAATACTAGACTGATTATTCACCCTTGTGAGAGGAATAGATTGTTGTATAAAAAAAAAAAACTATCACAAAACTGGCAGTTCAAGGGTCAAACTCAATTCTAACTCAAAATCCTTTCTTAATTGAAGAGAATTTTTTAGCACAATGTCAAGTTTTTCCTATGAAGACACCATTTTTAGATTCTGAAATAAAATTATTCTTATCTAGTTTGTAAATTTGAAGAGATAATCATTTAAGTTCAACGAATGGGAAACAAACTGTTGTCTTCTTAGTTTTGGAGTGAAGAAAGAAGCAAATTCTATCTACCTGTCTGCTCATATCTATCTATCCGTCTGTCTATTGATTTATCTATCTTTCCATTCTTATCTACCAATCAGTACCTATTTATCTCTCCAAGCGTAAGTATCTCTCTCACAGTTTGTTCATGTCAATCTATCTTTATATTCATATGTACGTTCTCTTTGGTTGAGCTCATGTGATTCATTTGACTACTTGTGTTTTATTTGTCCAAGCAGCATCACCCAATATGTATCTACTGGATTCGGCGCCCATCCTTCGCAGTTCAATGAGGTCAAAAGAGATTATTGTGGGATGGGGATGGAGATTGTGGTATAAAGTTCGATTTCACAAAGCTATAGACAATTTTAATAGAATTACCAAGTCTGTACGCTGTCTATAGCTGTTATATTTGTGGACTGTTCAAATTCATTTATGATTTGAATTCAGGCACATTGGATTTCTTTTGTTTTTTTCTCATTTATCAAATATTCACATTTCTTTTAATAGATAATGTTTGATGTTTATATCCAAATTCTAAAGGTATTGCTATGAAGTTTGAGTAGACTGTGGTAACAAAGAGATTAGATAGGTTGTTATAGGAAGAAAATGTATCAAGTGTGTATTTATGTGGATGCACTATGTTTTATATAGTCGATGGTATATGAAGAGTATAATATAACGTTTTCTGGCTGCTTCAGTTTATCATCAAAACAATTAGGAATAAACAGTTTTCAGTCTGGAGATCGCTCTATCTTCATGCCTTTCGAGGTTGTGTGTGGTGTGGTCAAGTTTTTTTTCGATTTTATCTTTGACGTTGTGGGCGAAGACATTGTCAACAAATTCATAGTTAAGTTATACAGGTAATACTTTGATATGGTCCATTGATTTTAACTGGTATCTATAGTTGTTTAATTTATTGTTTGAAACTCATTGTGATTTCCAATTGTATTGTTTCAGGAAACGTATCCTTTTTGAAAGATATATAATTTTATTTCTGTTTTCTCATCAATTCTTTATAACGTTGACATTTAGTATAGTGTTGCTGTCAATAACCATGCTGGTTTTACAAAGATTAGGTACAAATGTACTATTTGTGGGGATCATAAGTTGTAACTGTTTGAGGGATATATATATATATATATATATATATATATATATATATATATATATATATATATATATATATATTATTGTGTCATCCACAGACAGCTGTTTCGATATATTAGATCTCTTCAGTATGGCTATAGACGTTCTTTTTTCCCATCCAATACCGCGAGGCAGGATTGACACCTTCACTTCAAACCCAGAGGCCAATATCCTACCTCTATACTACAGAACTCGACGGTCAGTAAAATTTAAGCAATATATTTATTTACTCAAAAATTCTTCATTCACCAGAATGCTCTATTCCTATGGAAAATGTATATACATATATACATTTACGATTATAAGGATACGATGTATCCGACAATATGTTTCGAGTTGATGAAAAGATGGTTGGATTCAAATCAAAGTTATCATAGTAGCATCTTTGGGGTTCGTAAAAAGAGACATTTCATGTGAAACACGTTTAGATTGTAACTTCTAACGATATCAAGAATCATGGATATCAAGGTTGACGATGGAGTTAATTCCCCGGTCAACCATCAGAATAACATCACAGGTCATAATTCCGACCCAAGCCAAGCAAAATCGATCAGGAGAGAACTGAATACAACGTTGAAAAAATGTATAAATATTAGAATGTAAAACATTTGAACAAAGACCAGTATTCCCCAACATATCCCGTCACCTATCAGAATTAATATTGAAACAATATAAAATATCAATCAGCAAACACGATCATAGTTGAACAGAATAAATACCTCTTAATTCTACTCTCAAAAGATAACTATACACACCTGCATAGCGGGTGACCATTTAATTTCACAGGAATATAACAATAAAAATCTTCCTTTTTCAAGCCACACCCCTATTTTTGGATATATCAAATCTATTTTCCTTTTCAGGTTTTTTTTTCATATATCTAATGTTTGTGCAACCAGAACAAGTAAACAAACAAAACTTATGCTTACACGAACATACACAAGCAACAATAAAAAAGAAAAAGAAAAATAATGAAGATGAAAAAAATATAAGAACTAAAAATTTGGTTCAGACGAGATTACAAAAATTTCGCTAGGAAAGATATACAAAAAACATCAGCATTAAAATCTAGATAATTCTTGATAAAACTTGAGACACATGTAGTTGTAATTTAACTAATAATTTGGGGATAAGAATACATACCAAACTTCAGGCTCCTCTATAGCCTAGATAGGTTTTACTTTTGGTGAGGATCATTATTGTTAATGTCATCATTATCATCATCATGGGAAAGTAAAGTCAACTTTCGAGTAGAAGTTTTGGAAAATGATACATAGTTTTTTTAGATGATTGATTCAGTACAGGTCGTCGTTGCTGTAGAATTCGTTGATCTCTTATTTATCATAATCATCGTAGTAAATGTTCTGTCTTTGGCAGGGAATGTAAGCAGAAGGTGCAGACATCAATGCATCATCGGTTGAAGCATGACAGTAATTCTCGAAGAGAAAAGAAAAAGAAGTCCCTGAGAGAGAGAGAGGGAGAGAGAGAGAGATCCATCTGCTGTAAGGGATTAAAAAAATACTCAAATACCATCTGAGAAAGGACTCTTAGATGTATCAAGAGGTGTATGTATCATATAAAGCCAGGATCCTTGAAGTGCACACTGAGTATTTCATAGGGATATGCCGTGTTGTTTAGGCTGTCACAAACGGACGCACGGAGAGACAGACATTTTGTAAATTATGATGAGATAGTGATTATCAGTTGAAGTAAAACCAGTCCGATACAAACTGAGGGACCGATTCAGCAAAAATTACCATTTTAAACTGAAACCCCTAAAAAATTGGCATGGGGAAATAGCTGAAGCCTGCTCCAGGGTGACCACAGATGATTCGTTGGCAGTAGCTTTGACCGTTGTTGAGCTTTACAATGACTTATAGAGGAAGAATTTTTGTAAATCATCAAGAAAGGCAATTCTCGATAAGCATGAATACTGCAAGGTAAAAGTTGGACGACAAAATCAACATGAAGATACATTGAGAATTGCCCCCCTACACACACACACACACACACACACACTTGGAAAGCTTTTCAGAGGAAAATTTTCAAAATTCAACCTAGTAAAAATCTGCTTCAGGGTTCCATTAGTACCCATGGAAAAATCGTAGTCATGGTTCATGGAGTTGTTGTATTTGGAGACAAACGGAGAGACATTTAATGAATTATCGTAAGATATATTGATTCTCACACGAATAATAGAAATGCTTTTACTCGTTTCATAGACAATTATAAAAATGTATTCATGAGTGAATTATTGAAGTATTCTTAATCGAATTATCAAAAATTGTAGAAATATACTCACATAAATTGAATTAAATATACAAATCTCCTTACTTGAATCATAGAAAAAGATGCAAGAATACGTATACTTGTCCAAATCAAAGAAAATTATACAAATAATTATGAATTATAGAAAGTATGAAAGAATGCTTATTTAAATTATAGAAATAGATTACATTTGTAATTAAAGAAATGTTTTTAGGAAGATATTGTCTAATGTTTCACTGTCATAGTTTTCAGAATTTCGTTTTGATTATCCACATTCACAATAACGAATGATAAGAAATGTGGCCGCCGGAGAAATTAAACGCCACTCCTTTTTCCATTCCGAATAGAAATGATTTCTGCAACTTTTGTATTGTATATACTCTTTTGTACATATGGTAGATGAAAACTCAGGAAGAAGTTTTTTTTTAGTATAGATGCATTTATTCATTTATAAGAATGAAAATAGCCCGTGCATATCTATTTGATAAATTTTGTAGATATGTAAGATTTTTGAGATTTATAAATTTGATGAAGAAGAAAAAAAGAAGAAGAAGAAAGAGAAGAAGAAAAAGAAGAAGAAGAAGAAGAAGAAGAAGAATCAAAACTCATTTATTTAGGAAGATTACCATACTATGAGAACACAAGCAGTGTGAAGGAAGAGAGGTATTACTTTGAAAGTATTCTTCCCCAGACTCTTCCCAAATATTCATATATAAATGTATGTATATATATATATATATATATATATATATATATATATATATATGCATATATATATATATATATGTATATATATATATATATATATATATATATATATATATATATGTATATATATATATATATATATGTATATATATGTATATATATAACGCACAAAATGAATAGAAAGGAAAAATCAATAACTTCGGATAAAAGGTTTCAGTACGTGGTTCAAAGTTACCAAATAAATAATTCACTAATAGCTTGACCAATGTTCCAATTCAATCAGAAATGATAACTTTTTAGTAATATCAGCGCATTACCAGGACTGACAAAAACACGTGGAAGGAAAAAATAATTCGTAAATTTTGGTTCAAATGTGCACCCTGAAATGTTATTCATATCATCTGTTTTCGATCATTATAACATCTTTTGTGTATAAAAATAAAATAAGACCTACCCTTAATTTGGTTTTATGAAATAAGGAATCAATATTGAGAAAATTGTAGTGAATTTACCATGAGTTTCATTATGAACTCTAATGTAGTTACATAAATGCACCAAGGTAGGCCTGGGGAGAAGTATCCTGTTTTTCTTTATTCAAATTTTTTCTACTCTTTATGGAAGCATTTGTATGATCTTACTTGCGTAGATTGAAGGCAAAACGAAGACAAGTGTTTCCCATTTAAAAAAAAAATACTTTTCTGTAATTGCTAGGATAAATTTTGGGAAATGATATCATCATTGTTGAATTGAAAAGATAATGTGGGTTTCAATCAGATTAAATTTAGACGATTCATTTAAGAAATATCAGAATTCAAAATTATGTTTCAAATTGGCATAAGTCTTAGCGCTTGAAGACTTTATACGTCTAGTTCAAATTATTTCTTCATCGAAAGTAATACCAAGTCTTATTTCTGTGGCATGCCATTAAGCACTGCACTAACACTTAATCTAATCTCACTACTAGTAACCTTTCAAAGTATCAGAAAATCCAAATGATGGTATCATTACGGAAACCAGACGCTATGAGCTTTGAGAGTTAAAGTTTATGACTAACTAGGTCAATGGCTTTTAAAATATCAGGGAAACCATCAGGAAGACATGTTCAAAATTCTCCATGCATTCATATGATATCGTTGGTATCATTCGAAAGAATTCTAATTGAGCAGTGTGAATATAAACAGTGAATGTAAATTGTCTTAATATTCTTTTAAGCAATCGAACACGTGTTTGGCACCTAACTTTTCAACCACCTTTTCTTGTAACTTATTCATAAGGAAACAATATTGAAACAAATTGTAAAACTACTGCAAATTCCATTGAGTATTGGTTAGTCTATTATTATTTTTAGCTAATGGCTTGACCAGTGTGTTTTTCAATCTACTTAAGGAACTTTGTGAATAATATCGAAGTGTTTATGATATTGGTAAAAGCGAAATCAGTGTATTCAATCGTTGATTTAAAAAGGAAAGACTAATACCATTAACAGCACAAGTATCGGGTTTTTTTTCTATTATTGAACAAACCAATTTTATGACTTGATTTTCATTGAATCCAACAAAAAAAAAAATAGAGGAGATAGATTTTTTTTAAAATTCACCACATCAGGAAGAAAAATCTCATTTACATCGGACTTGTTCTTTTTCATGAGAGGAAAATCCAGCAAATTTGGATCAATATTGAAGTAATTGTCATATTTCCACAACTACGTCCAATGATGCTAAAGCTTTTTAAAGCCTTCTGAAATTGTTCTGCATTTTAGATTTTGCATTGATTTTTTATTAAAAAATTCAATTTTTGGAAAATTTAATTAGGTGAGATACATGATTCCGTAAGGTTTATATATTTTCACTGATTCTTTGTTCTTAACATCCATTAGTTTTTTATATTTTCATTCAACCATTATAGCTGGGTGTGTTATTCTGAACATTCTCCAATGTGCCGGTTTGTGTATAATCTTTAAATGAATATCATTAAAAATTGTTGCTTTATTGTAAATGTCATCATAATTAACTGCGGCGACATTTCCAAAAGGCGCCTTTTATCCTTTATCATTTACGAATAACTGAAAGGTTCCGCCGATCCCTCTTCGTTATAAGTCCTGGTTAGAATTAAATCTTCTTTTCTAATAATATGCCATAACAGTTAGACAATGATCTTAGATCATGTAAGCGTCAACGACACTGGGAACCTTCTCATTTTCAGATTTACTAGTAAGTATGGCATAGATTAAAATACCACTGGATTTAGCAAATCAAGTGCACTCAACTCTCCACAATTTGATGAGGATTCTTCTTGTTGTTCTCGTTTTCGTTACGATAGAAAAACAAAGTCAGCTGAGGGTTTAGATAGCAGTTCGGAAAAAATTTCATAATCTGATAATTCATTTGGCACAAACATATCTATTTATGTTTGAGATATATATCATTTTATTTTTTGTTATTGAAATTGTAGGTGCAATGTTGATCCTGGAAATGTATAACGTGTGATTATTCACCCGACTTTCTCTTTGTTGATTTGTTGATTTGATTTTTGCAATCTAACAAGATATCTCATAATATCGACGATACTTCAACGAAAATAGATAAAACATGATCCTTCAGCGTTCGATAGGAATAAAAAATCGTTAATGAAAATAATTGAGATATAGATTCTCTCACGCAATTATAATGTCTGATGGTTAAAGCTATATCGATACAAAATTGAAAAGAATCTCAGTAAAAACTTTCGAGCTGCCTATGTGGACATTAATCTTTAATCAAAAAATCACTTTGAAGGTGATCGAAATTCTGACTGTGATAAACACACGTCCAAAAGGAGAAACAATAGAAACATACATATAAAGTTTGTATACCCATTATCAATACTTGAAAATAGCATACACGCACGCTTATACGTATGTCTGTTTGCATGATAATGTGCTTGCTCTTGTTTGATTCAGATGGGCACATACCCACACACACGTATATTCTAAGGATTATATTAGTGGGACAGCTTTCCATATAACATTTTATATTTTGCATTTTATGATAAAGCATTTTACTTAGTACACTTACAGTTGAAGGTATCCGAAAAGATTTTGTATTTTGGGTCATGATGAATTTCCTGGATGTCATCCAAGTCTTTCTAATTTGTTACATCAGCGACGATTGTTTTCAGATCGATCTTCTTATCAGCAAGGGATAACATATGGTATAGGGGCCATAATGAGATGAATCTATTCACCACGCATAGTGTTAAGGAATCGTCCCAAGAATATTTCATATAAGTCACTGAAAGTTCAACCACCCCCATTTTCTGAGATGGTAGCCATGGTATAATTCGAAACTCTCAATAGTAATCCGAAACTATGGTTTATCATGATGCAGTCAATCGAACCCTTTTCACTCTTAACAGAGGACAGTTGGTATTTTTTTTTGTTTTGTATCCCAATGATAAACACAACCCTTCTTACTCAAGGAAAATGTAGCTGGACTGGTGTGCGTCTGATATATCTTGTTGAAAATACTGAGTGTGCAATTTTATAATAATCATTATTAGCACAAACAGCATTATTACTCTCATCAGTACCATCATCATCACAAGCAGCAGCAGCATCATCCATCACTTCAATACCACCTGTATCATTATCAATACCATCACTATCATTAATTGTATTACCAATATTATTGCCACTACTATCATCACCATCACCAATATCATAAGCAATATCATTATAACCATCATCAGCATGATAACTATAATATGATTTGCTGGTACAGACGTGATTAATGTATTGGTATAATTGGATTGCATATTTCAAACCAGACAGAAGAATGAGTAGAATGTGAAATATTTTGAATATAATGATCACCCAGTAGGACCAGTAGAAGCATATGTGAATAGGCTTTAGTGGTTGTATCAGGGTACAAAATGAGAAATATAACAGTGAGAAAATAATAACGACACTAAAAACATGTTTGGAGTTTATTTTGTTATTTTGCTGGCTTTTTGCATTTTCTTCTCTGCCTCAATTTCCTACAATATCAGCCTATCCCTTAGCTCAACATACAATGTACCGACTTGCCCTAAGCAAACGAATCCCTTTACATTCTATTAAAAAAATTCTGACAAGCTGCTCGTACGGTAATATATATATATATATATATATATATATATATATATATATATATATATATATATATATATACTCTTATTACCAATTTTCATAATACAGCATGAACTAGTTTGTCTAAGTGAAAAACTGGGTGAAAAATACGTTCCCATACTACTCTGCTTGTGCTTATTACATAAATAATCTAAACTAAGCAGGAACATAGCCAGAATTTTCCAAATGTAAATTAAGCTAATTGCGGCACAATTAAGTGGTAGAAACAAAAGTCAAAGCAAGTGATTCAAACTGTTCATGAGTCCAACTATCCCTGGTCTGCCCTGTAACTAATAATTTGTTGATGGGGAGAATTTATGTAATTCGATGTCAAGTTTCATGTGTGTATATTGGTCTTTCTTGCTGACAGATATGTATATAAATTGGCTATTACGACGACATCAGCAATATAATTGACTGAGAAATGTCAAATTGCACCATATTGTTTAGTGACTTTAAAGCCAAGGTATGTGGACGGAATTTTGGAAGACCTAAAAGGGTGAAATTTGGAATATATCTGGTAAACGAAAGAGGTGGCATGTGAGTCGATTTTCAGAGGGACAGGTAATGAAGATAATTAACACGTTGTTTTAAAGACGAGCATAGCGTAAACGATCTCAGAGGAGCAAAACTGGCACAACAAATAATGAAATTGGCTTCCTAATTTCAAGGCTGAGAAGAACAAAATGGTTTGTCAGAAAGGAATGTGTCATAATAAGATAGATGTAGTGAAGATTTCTAATTTTCGGGTAGCAGTAGGAATATATTCCCCAAATAACAGAGAAAAAGAGTAAAAGTCGGGCAGATGTAATTGAAGACGGATTAGAGATGGGAGGTAATACAAATGAAAACAATGATAAATGGATTTGCAACAAAGTTACATCAGAACTGAAAAAAAAGTTGAAATATGAAGATAAAAACTGAAGAAAACGAAATCAAAAGTGATTATCAAAAGAAGGAGGGAAGAAAAATCTGAAAAAATGTAATGACAAAAGAAGAATCCAACAGAAAGTAGAAAGGGTTGAAATCGCGCTTAAGAGTAAAAAATCCACAGGAAGAATTTATGCAAACTAGATGATAAGCCCCCATCCAAAACGGTTGGTTTCAGGAATTATATTCGACAAAACACCTTCTACACAAAATCATTCAGAAATTGGAAGTGCAATTGTTCAATTCTATAAATTGTCAAATACGAAGAAAGTCCCCCACCAAGATTAGGACGAGAGACTATTATTCTACAAAAGATGTCTATAGCATATTTGTGAGCACTATCCGTAAATCTAACTGGAATGGAATAGGAGTAATAGACGAAAAAAATTGCTGATGAAATTTAAATGACGTCAGAAACATCGTTTGAGTTACAAAACATGTTGACTGATCTAAATAAGAAAAGAAGAAAGAACGGGGGTGAGTGAAAAATAGAATAAAAAGGAAAATGTCCAAAATTGCAGTCCTGAGAAAGAGCGGGAGAGTAGAATGTGAGGTTTCTGTAGAGGTTGGGAGAATACCTCAAGGATAAAATGGACAAAAGCAGTGAATGAACATTGGCTGAAAGGTATTTACTATGGAAAAAGATATACTGAAAGACCACTTACAATATGTTTAAATAATAAAGTACACAATAGATGCATAATACGAGCTATGACGTACGGGTGCAAAACGTCAGAACTGTCGGAACAGAAGGACAAATTCAAAAATGTAATTGAAAGTAGCGTTTCTTGGGATAATTCTAAAATGATCCATAGAGATCTGAGCGCCAAGGAGGGCAACAGATATCACACAAATAATTATGCAATAAAAATTAGCTGGACATTTAACAGGAAGAAAAGACAACAGACGGATTGAATAATCGACCATTAGGTTCCTTTCGAGAAAACTTTGACACTTTCTTGTAGTTTTATGTCCGTTTTTGTAAGAGTTTCATTTAGAATGGACAAAAAACAGTGATCATTTGTTGAATTACCTATTTACTGTACATTTTGTATGTTCATAAATATTTAGAGAGACATAACAATTTGTGAAATAATATTACAAGAGCCATTGAAGAATTGGAGCACGAGAATATAAATGAACTTACTTGGTTTGCAAATATTCCAAAAATGTTAGTTCTCCTTTTCAATCTCCCATTTAAATTTGGAACATTTTTCCGAAAGATTGAATCTTTTTTGTATTCAACTGTTTAATTAAATCAAACCGACATTTTCCAGAAGTTCAGCATCCAGAACCACAAATTATGACTAAATAGATGCCTGGTTACGTTGATTTCCATAAAATCCGATTCTCATTGTGTAATGTAACTGTTTCCATCTCTCAAACCGAAAATGTTTTGAAGTGTAACGTACCTTTGTTCATTTCTTCCACACACACGTATAAATATGTATATGCACAAACACACATCTACACATCCATGTATATATTTATACATGCTGTATTCGCTTACGCTCACATAATTACGCACACACACATGTGTATATATATATATATATATATATATATATATATATATATATATATATATATATATATATATATATATATGTTGTTATCCACTATATGTTGTGTTTTGTTGACACAAAAATAAAAAAAATGACACTCGATACTCAGGATTTAAAGAGTAATTCTATACATTTTTATGGACAGATTATCCGGCCATGTTTTATTTTCATAATAAAAATAATTGTATCGATGTTTTCATGGTTGTTTTCCGAATTAAGATGTCTCTTTTCAAGTCTACTTCAAGATTGTTCAAAGTGAAATGGATTCCTTACATTCTGGTCCGATGGATCTCGCCTTTGTTCAAAACAATAATTTGATAACAAATTTAAAGAGTTTATCAGGCGTAATAATACACTAGCTAAAATTAAAAGTTAGAAGTTATGATTATCATATATTGTTCAGATTTCATAGATCGAATGTTGTCATATCTAGTCATTTTTAGCTATTATTATTATACCGATGCTATTGGTGTACACCCTGAGGTAATAGACATATTTATCTCGTCTAAATCGTCCTATATCAATAGATAAAGCCTTCATATTATCAGTTTTGACTGATTCACCATCCATATCGTGCTATTGTATTCCTTTGCAAATAAATGTTCGAGTTTCTATTCATGCTATGGCCACTAATCCTTTTTGGAAAAAAATTGGCAACGTTTTAATCTCATAGCTATCCTGATTTCTGACCTGGACAATCTCTATATCCAATGATTCCCTATCAAGAGTGTGGGTTTGAAGCAGTAGTAAAATGCATACTTTTGACGCTAAGATTCGACTATGATTATAAGTATGCATTAGAAATTAAGATACAACCATGATTGAATGCATGCATTTGATGCTATGATACGACTCTAATTGAATGCATGCATTTCATATTATGATAACACTCTGATTGATGAACATTTTTCTGCTCTCTTTGTTGGTGTTTACTTACATTTTACATCCTACAAATCCGTGGTCACTTCCTACATCGACGTTATATAGGACTCAGATGTTCTTGACGGTGTCATTTCTGTCCGTTGTGATGTAATCTATTCTGTTCTTCGTTTTGTGGTTTGGCCATTTCTAAGCTTGATTTTTAGGGGGCCTCTACTTGCAAAGGGTATTTATGATTTTGAACCCTTCAGCGGTTGAAAAGTCAACAAGATCATTTCCTCTCTCGTTCCATAATTTGTATCCAAATTTTCCATCGTAATTTTAATTCCCTTGTCCTACCTATGTGTTGAAGTCTCCCTTGATGACAATAAAGTATCTTCTGGTGTCTTGAAGCAGGGAGGCATCATAGAAGTTCTTTATATCCTCTTGGAATGATTGCGGAGTGGGAGAGTAGGCTTTGGCGATATTCAGTTTTGTAACTCTTTGAGAATTGTATGGTGATGCCAGCTATTTGATCAGAGACGGCTTTGAAGCCCGTTACATTGTTTTTTGGGTCCTTATTGATGAGCCTATTCCATTTGTTTCACTTTTTCCCTTATGATGTCCCATTTGATGTAATTGATTTGTACTTATGATGTAATTCTTTTTATGATTTTGGGGCTGTGTTCATGTAGTAGCTGTTGGACCGACGACCCGACAGGAACTGATGTTCTATCGGTGAAGTGTTTGGGTAGTCGCCTTCGGAGCACATCACCGCCACCCAAAACAAGTGATGTGGGTAGGCCTTTTGGGACTGAGGACCCAGCAGGAAAAGCCGATGTAATTTCCTTTTCAAGAACCATGGAGAATGTTGGGCTCTGCCCTGCCACGCTGCCCCATGACAAATTGGAGGGGGCATGGTGGATTAATAAGTGCCAAGGTCGTTCGCAGTGGCCTTAGAGCTCAATCAGTTCTTAACACCCATTCTATCCGTTTTTGGAAGATCTGTATTGATGTTTGCAGCACTGAAGGGAAATGATATGATATATGGTAGAAAGAAAAAGAAATACTGTTGATGGGTGATTTTCCCGCAGGTACTATGGATCTGTATTACGTGGTTCGTTTGTATTTGACCATAATTTCCCCTTATTTTCTATCAAGTTTTTGAATTAGTTGAATCATTTATGTTGATGTCGGTGTATATCTTCACGAATTCTATGGCCCCTTAGAAGATTCCTTTGGATTCAAAGGAATCTTCGAAGGGGCCATAGAATTTGCGAAGATCTACACCGATATAAAAAAAAATGATACGGAAATTATCACACGCTGCAGGAAAAATGAAAAATATCGGCACTGCTTTAAATTAAAAACATGAACTAGGGTGATGATCCGAAATACATATGTAAGAATACAAAAATAAACCACCATAGGTATTTTTATAATTTTCGTGATCATTAGTAATAGTAGTAGCAATATCACAGTCCACATAATTATGAGTGTTATCGTACCCGAACCACTTTAATAACAATCTAATCAACTTCTACCAATTATCTTAGATGTATAGATGCAAACAGACCAAGAATATGGAAAGAACTAAAGACGAACAAATAATGTCATGTAATAGTGAACCCTAACACTGGAAAGCATATAAACTAGGAATTTGTGGAAAAATACCACAAAGAGCTGATCGACTAACGACGAAGAATGTGTCTGAAATATGCCAAGTCTACAACGACTAGCTAGGAATCCGACCCACCCGCAATTAAAGACAAAATACCAACAGCTGTCAACAACTAAACAAAAAGGAAAACTATAAACAAAATTAGACGAATGTTTCGTACCCAGAAACACAGACACAACGCATGTGATCCAACCAAATTACCTATGCGTATTCAAATAACAATGAATAGTCAGAACTGAAGGCAAAGACCAGGCAAGGATGTATGTGGTGGTGGTGTGGCTATTTTAAAACAATCCTGGGAACTTATATAAGGGTTACCCATATGCTATATAAGTTGTGGTGGTGGTGTGGCTATTTTAAAACAATCCTGGGAACTTATATAAGGGTTGCCCATATGCTATATAAGTTGTGGCTCATTAACCCTGTCTCTACTGATATTATACGATAAATACTCTTGCTAGTTGTTGGAAATTGCTCCTAAAGGAAACAAGCTTCGCAGCTCCTCAATCTCACGCTACACTCCCGAGTGCAATTACTTTACGTGTCCAAAAAATTTTAATACTTTTTTAATCCTCAAATATCCTTCCTGGCATTGGTGGATACTTCATCTTGAATATATATATATATATATATATATATATATATATATATATATATATATATATATATATATATATATATATATATATATATTCGCATTGAGGGACAAGAAATTCACATTCAATTAATCCCAATGAATAATGGGGAGTAAGAGTCCTGTTAAACATTGTAAATGCAACGTTAATAGTGTGTCCTGAAACCTGAATGTCAAAATATTTGAAAGCATGTAGAATTGAAAGAAGCAAAGTCTTAGATCTCTATAAAGATTGTACTTGGTCAGCCAATTCCTTTTCCAGTCATCCTAACCCTTCGTCCTCCATGAATGCTGATGCCAACAAATTAAACCCTCCGTAAGAAAAAATATTGAACCCTAACCATTACACGTGTATAAGTTCAAATAATTGATGAGAAACCCACCCCGTGTAATAGTGATTCAATATATATATATATATATATATATATATATATATATATATATATATATAGTTTCACAGATTCAACTGGAAGACGTATGCTGTAGGTAATTTGAGAATTACTAATCCTGCCGAAAGGAAAAGAAACTACGAAGTAGATTTTGAGGAAGTTATAGGTGAAAAAAGAAGACAAAACTTTCTCAGACAATTTTCTTCAGAGAGTGCAACGCAGACCCCATACAAATTATCTTTAGCAAAATTCCATTTGAAAATGCTGTTGGTAATTTGGGGCCTACTGACTTCTGACTTTTCTCAGTAATCAGTAATATGATGCATAGTTTTCAATGTCTCAAAGTATATATATATATATATATATATATATATATATATATATATATATATATATATATATATATATTGGTGTGTGTGTATGTATGTGTGTGTGTGTGGTGTGTATGTACTTTTCTGTGCATTTACGTTCTTGCAACAAAAGACATAGCGTTCATCTAACTTTCACAGCTTCGGGTGAGAACAATTTGTAAAAAATAGCATTTTCAAAAAGATTTCTTTAGAGTACCATTCATTGGGAAAAGACTCCATGATGTATTGAGAGCATTACCTGCGGCATTGGACTGTTTTGAAATATTTCTTTTCGATCGATAGCAACACTTTCATTCTTCTGAATAATTCTTTTTGCTGTAAGCTCACATCACTAACGCTTCGAGGTGATAACGTTGAAAAGACGTTTTTGAGTTAAACCTTTTTCGTTTAGTTATTTTTAGTCTTATCTTTTTTAACCAACAGAAAACATTTTGAGGAACTATCTGTAGCCAACACCATACGTTTCATTGAGAAAACGTTATTCTTTCATCATCATCATCATCATTTTCAGCAGCAGCAGCAGCAGCAGTAGCAGCAGCAGCCTTTCAGGGTAGTTTGACTTAAGCCTTCCCAAGATTTGGTAGACCTCTCTACCATGGGCAGTACTTTTTGAATATCTATCTTGTCTCGCCATCTTACTTTCCGTCGGCCTCAATTCTGTCTATAACTTCTCGAATCAGCGTTGTAAATTGTGATGTCTAGCATTTGTCTAATATTCCTGTAACACGTCCAGCCCAATGCCATTTGACGTTTCTAATGTTTTTTTTATGGTATCTCAGGTTCTTGTTTTTTCTCTCTGATACACTGCACTATCCTATGATCTCTTCATTTTAGGATGAGCATGATTCTCTCATGTGCACCTTTGGGGGTCAATCCTTTGGTTGGATTCTGTTTCAATTCCACTGGTATGATGCATTTGTTGTAAACCCTTCTCTTAGGCTAAGTGGGATTTGAGTCATCAAACTCAAGTTTGCTCTACCGAAAACTCACCAACTGGCTCTGCATTTTTGATTTCTATCGTTTTGTTTTGGTCCTCAACATGTACATCGTAAGTAACATTTCTAATGTTGAGGTTCATATCGGAGCTGGATTTCTTGCATGCTTCATTCAGTTTGTGTAGCATTCGGAGATTATCTTAGTTCAGCAGATGTTGCAGGAATGGCTCGTCGCGATGAAAAAGAATTTTTTTATATGTATTAAGGTCTACAAAGTTCATTATCTTCCATATCCTCTGATGCATCAAACATCGTTTGAGCGTGGAATGTATCGTCCACAATCAACTTCGATTTGAATAAGCAAAGATTCGATTGTTATTTCGTTAAATTTCCCTGAAAATCTCAAATTATTTGTTTCTTGATGTTTTAACTGTGTATTTTGGCGACACATCGGAAACCCGTCTGTTTGAACAGTTGCATGACAGCAAAGTAGATACAAGTGATGACTTCAACTCCTTTGGCCGTTGGTCTATATATAGCCAATGGTTCATGGGCTCTCAATAGTTATACTTAAATTAGCATACTATCGGCATCTGACATATATTGATAGTTCGTAAAACCGTTGCATTGATATATCGAGTCGCAATAATTATCATAATCTTCCCTTAGATTCAATTGTTGGTTATAAACGTTCCCCCAAAGTCCGTCATTGCGAGTGCAAGACATTGAGATATCGTGCAGCCTCAACTTGCCCTCTCGACCATGATGTGTTGGTCGGGTGGAGTAATCATAGTGTGGATGCACTGTTTTCAACGTACTCAATGAATTCCTGGATTCCTCAATGCACATAAGCTTTTAAATTATTTCTGATAAAAAGATTGTTTCCTAAGAACCAAAAAATAACATTTGTTTTCCTCGATACGAAAATCCGTAGTTTTCTCATAACTTCAGAAATGCCGTCAATTTTGGGGGGATAGATTTACGAATATTCCCATTTTCTTGCTTCTATTTATAGTGGAATTCTTCTGAGTTTAGACATAACATCCGTCTTCTCTAATCATCGAAACCGTTTCGTATAGTCAAGTCAAATATTAATTCTGATTGAATTCAGTCATGGTTGACTGCGAATGAAACAACTTTTATCTATTTACTCGGTTGATATGTTGTTACTACTCTAAAATGTTCATGCTGCACTATTTTTTTTCTTCATCATCGTGCATTATCTTTGCCAAGAGATTTTTATCAAAATATCTATTGAATAGAGTGCAAGTAGAAGGCGGTCCATGCCTTCCACGAGGGCATCCATCAAGAGACTTGGCCGGAAATAGAACTCACACAGCGATTATTATAAACTTTTACTGGAGTGACATAAATAGAAATATGTTAGTACTTGGTTCTATATGGTTCTTTCTTTCTGGCTTTTTACCGTCAGTTGGTCATTCCTCACGACTTTCATTCAATCTCTCCATCTATTATCCGTATATCTATATCTTACTCTATCTCTCCCTCTCTCTGCGTCTGTTTATCTCTCACTATATAAATGTTCATCCATTCATGTCCATCCGTATCTGTTTCTCTCTATATCAACACACACACACCACACACACGCATACACACACACACACACACACACACATATATATATATATATATATATGTAGAGAGAGAGAGAGAGAGAGAAAGAAAGTGTGTGATAGATATGAATAGATAAATAGAACCAACAAAATACGTTCAATTTAGGTCAGATAATCAAGTTAAAGAAAAACCATGAGTGCGAAATAAAGTAACACATAATGACAGAAAGTATTTGGTATGAAATAAGAGAGAAAAAGAGAGCTAGAACAGTTGCCATTGTGCTTAAAGCTTGATATATACAATGAATGATGTCAGCTATGAAGTACGGATGCAGCATATGAGAATTCAGAAAATAGAAGAACGACTAAGAATCGCAGAGAGCTATTCGACGTTAAGGATAACCGGAGGAGATAGAAAATGATGATGGGTCATGGGGGGGGGCATACTGAACGATGTTGTAAAATGGAGACATTTTGGCTACTTGGCAAAACCAAATGACAACGGATAGAGCAAAATGTTAATCGATTGATACCCATGTGTCAAAAACAAAGTAGGAAAGAACCAAAAATAGGGAATGAAGATATAAGGTGTTTCATTCTTTTGAAAACCTCGACATGCTATGCAATATTACATACAGTTACTGTAATGAAATGCTAATGACTATGATAAGTAAGGATCATGAAGAAAAACACACAAAATGAATGATGGATATAGAAAGGTATGACATCACAGAGGTCAGGGAGATGGAAAAGGCCTCAGTCCGACAGAAGACCTATACTAACTCAAGATACATACTCATGAGGATATATATGTATATGTGTGTGTGTGAGAGTGTGTGTGAGAGAGGGAGTGTGAGTGTGTGTCTTTTTTGGTATTCATTCTGTCCATATCTCCTCCCGTCTCCCTCTCTCTCTCTCTCTCTTTATATATATATATATATATATATATATATATATATATATATATATATATATATATATACGTTTGTTTGTATGAGTGTGTGTGCGCATCACTGAGTGTGTGCATGTGTGGTAAATAAAGAGACAGTATATTGGAAAAGATATTGCATCCGCCACCGAAATTAACCGAGTAACTGACTGGACAGCCGACCAGGTAAATAAATAAGCAAATTCTGCCCATCCTTCTATCCGTCTGTCTGTCCCTCTCTACTTATATAGTCATCAAATTTTGGGGTTCTAGTTGTCTATGAGCGTAGTCATACCTCCATATATATTCGTGTCTGCGTATCTATCAATCTGAGCGAGTGTCAGAGATTTTTGCAGTTTAGTCCTCTCATAGGGATTTGCTCACGTGATGCCTTCGATCCTACCGGATGTCTTGATACTGCTGGCTTTTTTCAGACTAATCCACGGTCGGTAAATAACAATATATGAATAAAAACAGTAATCGGCATCGTTAAAAAAAATTTGTTTGATTCATTTGAGTCATCTATTTCCGAGGGTCAAACACGTTTGTTCAACAGAAATCAAAATTGAAAACCAAGAAGGATAAGAATGATAAAGTAGAAACGTTGCAAAAAAGTGTTGAGGAACTGAACTCTGAAAATCATTTGGACAAAAATAATTATGCCGTCTACTGTTCCCTCTACTCGGGGGAATGCTTTGTCAATATCCACGGATAATTTAGCTAACAATAAGTTTTTATTCGTGCATTAAATTGGTTATAGGTGGATGAGATATGTATCTATGAATACTGAAAAAAAAAACAACATGATTTGCTTTGAAAACACGACAGGGATTGGGTTGATGTGCACCATCGTTCCACCAAGCTAAGATTATAAACGATTAGGAAGGATGGAAAGGTCACGACAAAATGTAAATACACTAATTCATACTCCTTTAATTAGATTTATGAATATATTTGGATACTAAAAGAAAATACATACATATACATTTCAGGATATTGCAACACGTAATAATAGATATACATTATTGTATCACTCACAGATGGCTGTTCCGATGTATTACATCTCTTAAAGGTGGCTAAAGTCTTTCCATTATACAGTACTGCAAGGCAGGATTGAAACTTTCACTTCAGACCCAGAGTCTGACATCCTACCTCTGGACTACTGAACTGGAGGCTCATTAGGTTAAATTCAAGCGATATATTTATTTATACAGAAATTCCTCATCCACCAGAGTGCCCTATTCCGATGGAATTGAAGAGCATTGCATAAGCTTACAATGGATGAGTTACCTCACTTAAAGAATATATATATATATATATATATATATATATATATATATATATATATATATATATACCTTAGCAGAAAGTTGAATGTATAAAGAACATTTTGAAATAAATCAATCACACATTTGATAGTCAATTACTGATTAATACTTTATATATATATATACATGTATAGAAAAAAGATATATATATATATATATATATATATATATATATATATATATATAGAGAGAGAGAGAGAGAGAGAGAGAAAGAGAGAGAGAGAGAGAGATTTTGATTGAAAGTGTGGAGTGCAGCAACATTTTTTGACGAACAATGAAAATTTATCACAGTATGGCATTGTCCAAAAAGTAATGGCGTTTTTCGTGACTCAAATAATGAAAGGAAATGAGAAAATGAATAAGAAATTTGATGAAAGTAGATTACAAGTGATTGAATACATTCGTGTCAACGTTCAACAGGGTGATTCATGCTCTTACAAGAAAAATTGAACTTTTCAGACTCAATAAACTCTTTGCTTCTTTTGCACCAGTGTTATGACGAGGAAATGAGTCGTAATGATCCTACACGTTCAAAAACGAATCCATCATTTCAGGACGATATTCTATCCTGAGGTTATCCCACGACTCCCCGTCTCTTCTTTTTCTTTAGCTTTTCGGCTAGTCAACTTTCAGCCCCCAAACTTAAACGCAACGGTCCTCATTCTATTGCTATTACTTCTACTAAATGGACATACCCTCCATTTATTTGATACCGTATCTAAATGATCTCTTCTATTTAATTCCTGCTTTCTTTTGTTTTCCATGCCATCGAACTCATTATCTTACTTCCACTGTTAGAATTCTCATACAGTCCTTTTTCTTTCATCAACACAATTTCAATTACTTTCTCAAAACGATTGGGTGACTGACTATCTATCTGCATGGGATCCAAGAGACTATGCTTTCATCTTGTCAACTAATCTAAAAAGGTTTCTACCATCCTTTTGGTACCTGAAGAGGGTTACTCTTTTACAACCTTATACGTACAAACATATGAATAGGAATGTATCTTTTCATTGATCACAAGTATGTAAGAATACTTCACATATACCAACGTAAAGAGTATATCTAAGAAAAATGTTATCTGAAATTCAAAAATCAACTATCTGAGAATAAAGATGAAATATTGAATTAAAGCCCACATCTTTTTGCACATTTATTACAGTAGAATATGAAATCATTGAACTATAAAGCAAAATGATTAAAGCAAAATAATAAAAGCAAAATGATTAAAGCAAAATGATTTATTTACAAAATCAAGATTCAGGTGAACACAAAGAGAAACAAGCATCTTTTCAACGATCAGAAACAATGAATTCCTAAATGGATTTGTTTCGACAAAAGATATCAATAGCAATGCAGTCAAAAGTATCGCCAGAAAAACTAATCGTCCGCTCAAACTTACACAACCATTGTAATCAACATCAACTATTAATGTATCTAGAAGAATAGCAAAGCAGGTTCCCAGCTTTTGCATGTCATCAGAGCGAGCTAGAAAGTATTTGAGCAGTCTTTGTAATTTATCCATACATCTTCCAAGTCATTGGTATTTTATTTCAATACTAATCAAGTTTCAATAAAAAAAAAATCACGGATATATTTGAATTGCTATGAGATTATTAAAACATTTTGATGAAATCATCACAAAATGTTTTCTGTAAAAAGACCAGTTAACTGTTACTGAAAGAAACAAAGTTTTAATGGTCATCATATAAGTAGATCTGATACTGTATATACATTCCGACTGGGGTTGGGAGATAAACTGGGGTCTTTTGGCAAAAGTCTCTTCGAGAAACTTTCTTCATCCTAAATGTCTTAAATTTTTGGAACAAAATGGATAACTTTCTATCCCTTTTGGGGTTGAGAGTTTCTGGATGATTCTCTCAATCAGTAAGGAACATAAGTCCTTGGATTCATTATTCACTTTCCGGTTGATAGCAGAATTATTTCGTTTCTGTCACTAAAGTAGCGGTAGGCTCCAACAGATCCACAAATCCACTTGAAACACATTTCATTGGAATTTCACTTCCTTTATTATTTGATATTTTTCAATCCACTATCTTGGATTTGCCTCAAATTATTTGAATTTGCTATTTCTAAAATCGTATTTTCCTCATTTTATTGTTTTTCTTTATTGGAATATTATTGGTTGCACGTTTTGAAAATTTTATCTTGGAGTAGGAACCAGCGACCATAAGAGGACGCATTGACTAAACAATTATATGTACTCATTAGTCATGTTTGTTTTTATTAATTTTGTTCTGGCAGGGATACTTGGCATTTCCCAAAGACAGAAATTGTTATCTAAACAAACCAGGAATAGATCTGTCTTTAATATATCTATTCGTATTGAAAATAGCTGATGGATAAAATGATGTTTCACACATTTTACACTAGAACACATATATCCTACTGAAAAAAATGTGATGCACCAAATACATTCCTCCGTTGACAGGGATTCTGGGTAAACAACATTTGCACACGTCCCTATGGTGGACATTATAAAGAGGTTGTTTTAGGATCCAATTGTCAAACAACCAACTTGAAGCTGACCATTGGGAAAGCATTAAGTATTTTGGTGGAGGTTAACAATTACTAAATGGTCTTAGTGTTTTATTGATGGCTATGAGAATGCTTAGTTTCACTTGGAATTAAATTCACTTGAATCCAAAGGACAAATCTGTTTGAAACAATGAGGATTTTGTTTACCCCAGGAAGTATAGCAGCCTCAATGACATATTGGGGAGCGTACTCGTTGGCCTGACAAGTTTCATTGCACAACATTGACGTTTATGAAAAGCATGATGGACGTGGTAACTTTCATTTGAAGCACGTTGGGAGGAACACAATTGAACATGTTGTTTTATTGAGAAATGTATTTGTCATTTTTTTCATCTTTTGCGTCCAATGTTTAGCACCGGATATTAGCTAGAGAATAGCCTCTGGCGACCTCGAGTGACCTATCGTAGCCTCTGAGAGAATTCAATTTGATAAAAATTGTCAATGCAAAATAGTAGGTCAATAAGTCTTGTAGTTTTAGCGTGAAAGAGGCACAGACAAGCAAAAGTCTCAAAGTAGACATAAGAATATATTGATTCACTGATAATTGGAGGACTCAGTGTGTTCTATAACGAATGCAAAGACTCTTAAAATCGTCTCAAACCTCGTCTATGCATATTATGATATTTTAATGTATTCACTTTTGGGTTTTAATAAATGCCAGGAATTGGATTTATCAAAATCACTCCCCCCTACTATTTTGATTTCAATGGGAGTCATTATCATGATCACAATGAGTTCCATGAATGAGACCCAATGGGGCAAGATAGAGTGGGTTTCAGTTCAAGTAGCATTGTATTCAGGTATAATTTGGGTTTTCGTACACAAAATATGAAATATGTATCTGGTCTACTGACTTATTACTTTAATCAATAGATATGAATGTATTAATCATTGGAGGAACAGTGTATCAGTAAAAACCAATTCAAAACTGACACCTGTCTTTATGTCAACTGATATTTTACAACAGTGTAATAATCATGGAGCGATCAGTCATGAAATTAGGAAATCAACCCCCACGATTTTGTACGGTAGATTTTTAAAAAGAGTGTGTATGTTTAGTTATTACTTCTCCGTGAGAGATAGGCGCATCTTGAGTGAAAGTTTGCGTGTCTTTTGAAAAGAAATAGAAAAAAAGGCATGCAGTTTTGCAAGTAATTTTATTGTAAGGAATATTTTTTGCTATTCTTTAGAAGAATTATTGAAGAGAATCGTAATATGGGAATCTCTTTTTCCAATGTTCAGAACAAGATATTGGCTAGAAAATGATCCCTGATGAATTGAATGATCTCCAAGGTTAGACTATTTTTTGATTCTCTATACTAAATATCAGGTGCTCTTATGACCTTCCGGGGCCTTATTTTGAAGAATGTATTAATAACATCATTTGCGGATCCACAAGTTCCAAGATATTTTTTTGCTTTATTCCAGGTGTTTTTTGAGTCTGGATAACCTTTAGATTCTCAAGAATCTAGATATTTTTCACTTAATTTTAGACGTTTTCCAATAGAAAAAGCCAGCAATGCCATAAATAGAATTCGTTCTTAATGTATGTATTTTTGATGGAATTTATTATTGACATTGATGATTAATATCATATTCATTATGAAAAATGAATATTAACATACTCATATAATGACAGTTTATGCACTAATGTTGTCTAGACTGACCACTATTCAAAATTGGGGTATATTCATTGTTATTTTTTGTAAGTATCTGTCTTCATCACATCTTGTTCTATCTGCTATCACGTAGATTTACTTGAGGCTGCTAAATAAGAGCATCAAAATTAATCTGTTCATTTATATCTGCTGGCTTTCGTTTCTATCCCCAGTCTTCAAAATCGGAAAATGAGACAAGCTCATAGAGAGAAGCTGTGTTCTGATAAAACATATTGCATCTCAGAGACATACAGTCCAGGACCTATGAGAGGGGATGAGACAGAACATTTCACCGTGACCTAGGAGATCAAGAGTTTGTGAGAATGAGAGTTTATGAGAGTCGAGTGGCAAAACTTCAAAGTCAATACAATGAGTCCATTAGTAAAATGGGTTGACACTATCATTTACCAGCGAGCGAATATAGCTTGACCTCCTAAAAGGGTCATAGCAAATAAAAAAGACAAGTGGTCGTACAGCCTATCTAGTGGTGTGGCTTGAGGTGCAAAACAAATTTGCATCATATAATATTTCTTGTGGAAAATCTAGTTCTGTACATTTATATATGCCTAGTTGTAACAAACAAAACACTAACACTTTTTAGAATTAGATTTTGAGTTTTTGAAGAAAATATTTTCGTAGACGATTCATGATACTTTGGAAAAAAATCACTGCTGTTTTCTCTTCAAGTCTCCAGAAAATTCTCGTGACTTTTTTTAATCTTTGTACCATTTAATTATGTGGCATATTTGAAAGTTCGAGAACTTTCAAACCGTTGTTTTTCTTATATATATAAAAAATCCAAACAATATATCAAAAAAGGTAAAGAATGTTCTGGAAGATAAAATCTACTTTTTTTCACATATAATGTCAAAATACCAAAAAGTATTCTAAAGAAGATTCAGAAGCTGCTCCAAGCTTATTGAATAAAAAAAATATAGACATAACTGCACAACGACGGATGAAAAAATTGACTTTATTCGATACTTTCAATAAAGTTACTGCACTTTCTCATTTTTTTATTGATACTTTTATCATTTCGTTTTTATTCCAAGGATAGAAACGTTGGAAATCTAATTGCTGTTTTATTACAGTTTCAAAACTTGTAGTGAGCAAAAAAATGAAGGACTTAGTGATAACGGAGACACCACTTCATATCAACCGACCAGAGGAAAAAGTTGATTGTGAAGTAAACAAAAAATATTTCAGTCCATGGCACATAAGTTGTGGTGAAAAGAGTACGTGTCAACAGAAACGGTGTAGGCAGTAAAGTTTGTTTAGTTGGTGAGAATGCGTCAATCTTTTTGATGGAAACTGATCGTCTTGAAAACCGATATTTCTATCTCCGTCTTCTTTCTAAGCTTGAACTCCAACCACTAACGTCAGTGGTAAGTACTCAACTACTTTAGTCATGATACAAACCCTGAAACTAAGTACTCAACTACTTTAGTCATGATACAAACCCTGAAACTAAGTACTCAACTACTTTAGTCATGATACAAACCCTGAAACTAAGTACTCAACTACTTTAGTCATGATACAAACCCTGAAACTAAGTACTCAACTACTTTAGTCATGATACAAACCCTGAAACTAAGTACTCAACTACTTTAGTCATGATACAAACCCTGAAACTAAGTACTCAACTACTTTAGTCATGATACAAACCCTGAAACTAAGTACTCAACTACTTTAGTCATGATACAAACCCTGAAACTAAGTACTCAACTACTTTAGTCATGATACAAACCCTGAAACTATCATTTGGCCTATCTTAGTAACTGACTGACATAATTGGATTTCATTTGAATTCCTACTGGAATTTTAACATGGCAATTATAATAATTCAAGAGGCAAGCAATTTGCTTCAGTAACCAGTTTTTTTAGTCGAACAAAATGAAAGCAAAGGAAATAAAATATGCCACTTGGAAAGGAAAAATTTGGAACAAAATTATTAATAAAAGATTTAATGGAAATCTAATGGAACAATGTATGCCAAGAGGCGAGCAACTCCAACTATGAATAACGTAGGGAGTATGCAATCAATTATTTCTTTGCTTATTCCCCCTTCCCGTCCATCAAGTTTGCGATTTAACTTCCTTTCAAATTTTTAATATGGGCTTCAAAAGCAATATGACATTTTTTTCCAGATAGAGGACTGCTTTATTTGATATTCATACTGTTCACCGAAGTATAAATCAACGGCATTGAGGTTTGCCTCACCACTCCCTCTTTTAGTCAGTTACATACAGGCTTCCCGAAAATGAAGCATTCTTATGAAAATATTTCGTGAGCTGGATCTGCATAAAGCAAAAAAAAAAAGAAAAAAAAAGAAAGAAACAGATCAATTGCCAGTAATTTATAAGGGAAACCATGAGCGTTCTCAGACCCAATAGAAATGGTGATTAAGATAAATTAGGCAGAGTTGTTGTTACGTCGAAGTTGTTTTGGGGGATACAAAAGACAGGGACATAAAAATAAACGGGGTAATGCTGCCTCTATAACATTAAACGCTACCTTTGCTTTTCGTTTCTCTTTTGTAAAAGCAAAAAAAAATGGAAACGAGCTTCCAAGAAACGGTGAATCTTATATTTGTATTTCATGTCTAAACTGGCGTTGATTTCGAAGCAATGAAGCTGGGTTAATCGTGGGTTAATTATTTGTTATATTTCTCATTATTTTTTGTTGCATATGTATTTTATCTTACGACAAGAGCTGTAATGAACTGATATTTATGTTGACGTTGACTGTACGTCATTATATTTTAACTTGAATAAGGGAACCCGAAAAACCTCAACAACTACACATCAATAATCTCACAAATCTGCATCTATAAACTTTTTCACAAAAATCATCACCAACCAAATCACAGAAACACTAGATGGAACATGCCACAGGACCCAGTAGACTTAAGAAGAAAGTACTCAACTATGGAACATCTCCTTTTAATAAAATAGCTGAAAGAAAAAGCAGCAGAATATGAAATTCATCTCCCTGAAGCATTTATAGACTTCAAGAAAGCTTTCGACTCTATGAAAGTTCCTATGGTAATGAAGGCCATAACTTTACAAGGTTTACATCCTATAAAGTTCAGCTTACTGCCACATGTAAACTGTTAAAGCAGCTCCTTTGATAATTTCAAAATAAAGACTTGGAACCCTTCTGAGTCCGAAAAAAGAGTAAAAATACTAACTCACCCAAACTCTTCACAGCCTGCTTCAAGATGATATTCCAAAACCTGAACTGAAAGGTTAATGAAAAATATATAGCCAATATCTGAGCAACCTCAGATTTGCAAACAACACTGCACTTTTTCCAGACTTCCTGCTTATGCTAGATTAACAGGATAAAAGAAGCAAGGATGTTGGCCTACACATGAACTTTAGCAAAACAAGAGTTATGTGCAACAATCATGTCAATAACGGTAATAAAAAGTCTTCATGGAAATTGAAGACACAAAACTGGAGGCAGTAGACTATGCATCTACCTAAGACAATGAATCTCAATGAAACACTTAAAGAAGGAGAAATCGAATGAATAACCACTCAAAGATTGTCAGCCTTCGGTAGAGCAGGCCAAACCTTAAAAGATAGATCTTATTGATCCTAAAAAGAAAGATATACATGGACTGTAGCCAAAACATAGACCAGCAGACCGAGAAACATGCAACGTGCATATCGAGGACTTATGCTCAACCTTACATGACGAGATCACAAGACAGTGTATTAGGGAGGAAATACGAGTCTTAGCCTTCATATAATCCATTAGAAAACGCAAATGGCAATGGGCTGGTCATGGTGTAAAATGACGGATAATCTTTGAGCATCACGATTCACGACATGGGTCCCGAAGGATCATATGTATAACTGAGGCAAGCAGAATGCAAGATAGTGAGATGACCAAGACAAATTCAGAAAGTATTGGCTTTGCGAAACCCACGACAGAGAAGTTTGGTGAATCTGGGGGAAGGTCTGTGTCCAACTATAGGCGATAAAAGACTGATGAAGATGATGATGATGATGTATCACTCACAAACATTTGATTACACAACACAAATTAAGCTAACGATGTTGCCTAATGGCCAAACTTTTTAAAATCCCTTGTCATGAGTCGAAGAGAAGTGCAAGAAAGTGATATCACATAAAAACCAGGTGTGATTGTCGTAAAAAAAAGGAAAGGAAAATAGAAAAGAACGCGTCATACATTTGGATGAAACACAGAATAAAGTTGAAACAATGTGAAAGGCTAGATAAGTATAAGGACCGTGATAAGTAACTGGAGATATTGATGAATTTGAAGGGCTTAGAAGTGTCCGTCGTGATTAGAATACCATAAAGCCTGGTGAAGACGCTGGAAGAACTTTGAAAAATTCTGGGAAAAAACAATACCATCCAGATGAAAGCTAAACAATATAAGTTGCCCAAAACTGCTAGCGCTGAATGGTTTTTGACTTTTTCTTCTAGTAAAAATATCTCCGTTTAGGATGGAAACGGTTAATCTTTCATACTGGATAAAAACTAAAATCTCTTCTGTACTATTCGCATGGTTTTTCCATTTTCCTCTGCTGTATTGCCGTGATATATCTAAATAATGTGAATATTTTTTGTAAATACACTGAAGATATCTTTATTAATATTCCCTGGTAAAAAGATTGGGGCACGTAAGCCCGTAGGTCAAATCATCAGATAACAATACTAAAAATATTTTTCTTCACAGCTGCCATCGATTTCTCCATTTTTTAAAGAATAAAACCAACCGTGTAATAAAAATGGGTGTCATTAGTGGTGCTGCCAGCAATATCAACTGCTTTTGGAGACCTATGAAGCAGCATCCATTATTACTTCGGGCGTTTTAGCACAGAAGTTTTCCGATCATTATTTAGCTAATACTTGCTGTAACCGATACGGAGTAATTTTCTTCTGATCTTGCAGTAAACAAATAAATTACTTCCCTTGAGGTGAACGACTGATCGGAGACTGACGACGTCAAAACATATTTTCATCTTTCTGGCACGATGATTATCATAATTCAGCTGATCTTCTCTTTGATAAATCATAAATGAAATTATTTCCCAAATATTCGGAGGGAATAAACAGCATATTTTAGAGGCATCGTTTCCTCTTTGCGGAAGCCCCCATCCATTGTTCCCCTGCAGTTTTAAGTTAGAATATCTTGAAACTTGGTAGGAAGATATTTTCCAAAAGATGCTTTTTACTCCAAAAAATCTCTTGCTCAGTGTCACGTGATTGGGCAATGAAGGTGTTTGAACTTTATGCTATTTTAAATCAGATTCACTAGGAAACTGATAGAAAGGTGTTCCTTAGAACATGTTTCTCATTCACAGTTAATTCTAACCCAGGGTCATATGAAATGACGATAATGGCCTCTCAATTTCATTGAAGACGATGCATTGAACTCTGGGTTTTTACTCGTCAATTTTACAGTACCATTAAATATATCCGTTGTTAAAAAAAGAATTACTGACGTAAGTTGCACGTGGATACAATCATTCTCCTTTCATCATTACAAATTCCGAGTCATTTAAGATATTTACATGTCTTCTATAATATATTAACCAAGTTATGTGCAATGCTATAGTCATTTTCGTTTGTTACCAAAATCGGAATAGTCAGGAAAAAAAGTCGTTACAAACCAATTGCAGATTTCCCCCTCCTCCATAAGGTGAGTTTCCATACGGAAAAAAAACTCTCGTAAACGTAAATGGCGTGAAGTAAGGCAGCAAATACCAATAATTTATTAAAAAAAATGGGGAAGAGGTTTTCGCAGAGGGAAAAAAGGGGATGATCATATGCTTAGCTGAATCATTGTCGTTGGAAGTACATTAATCTTGGTGGAGGAGAGAATCGAGAAAATTAGGTACTCGTGCTAAGTCTGTATCGGCTCACAAAAAAAAGGTGTAAAGTGAACTTTGGAATGCAGTCATACATATCTTTTTATATAACTGACCAAGTGTGACCAGTGCAACTGTGCAGCCATCAAAAATTCAAAGCCTTTGAGATATTTTAACTGATTTCTGATCAAGATACCTTGATCCAAGGCTACAATAGGGTAACCAACCAGTGATACAATGCCATTTGAGATGTTCAATAAGCTTTGCCTAGTCAGACCAAAGAATATCAAGTAATACTAAGCTTTATAGTTTCACTATTTGCAGCTTAGGCTAAAGGATGGAAATATGCAGCGACAAAAAGCGACCCAAGTAAATCCACGAGTGATTATCTCTTTTTACATTTAAATTGTATGTGAAATTCGCATGCAAAGACTGAATCTACAACCGGCACCCGATTAGAGTCATGACATTTGAGCATCACCCCAAAAATAATCTACATCACGGGTCTGCACTTCTCAAAGGCTCTTCGTATCCAGAAGACGATTGATGTCCAATAACCCATGGAACTGAAACAGGTCGATACACTATCGGCTACCCCAAGTAAGCGACGTGAAATCAGAATAGTTTCCGATAAGATGTGAACTCTTAATCACACCCTGGTGAACCATGTCTCCAGGATATTGCATACTAGACTTTGGTCGCAAAAAACTGGGGTTCGAAGAATTTAATCTGATAGTGGGAGGCATTTCTGCAACACATTTTTTCGAAAATATATACTGCATTTCTTCACTGCGTAGAAATAGCCATCTTGAATTAATTTTCAAGTTTTTTTTTTTAGATGAAGCACTTTCATTATTACTACCTTTTCACAAAGTCTTTTTCTCCCCCTTTTAATTTTCCCTTGCATCTAACGTCCCCGAATTTACATTTCTTGAGCTCCAAAAGGAACAGTCGGAAATCGGAAAAGAATTTAAAAAATCTTCCGAAGAGACCTAAACTCGCAATGAAGGGTAGCAGAATAAGCATAGATTTGGGCTCAGCTTAATCACAAAATATTTCGTGGCTGTAGTGGTTGAAAATATTCTCGTGACCGACGGTTTCCAGAGGTGTTCGATGCAACGTCAGAGATTACATGAACAAACCAAGAACTGGCCATTTCACTAAGTTTAGATTAGTGCAATCCTTTTGACTAGCAACCATCGAGGAGTGGTATTAATAGTGAGTGTATTTTGATCAACGCTTACCAATAATTTTGAGAACTTTGTTCATTATACATTAGATTGAGGTTATTGCAGCACCTACCGGAGTACTGCTATATCGAATCTGCCGCAAGAATAGGAAACAAATGACCCATGTATCATTGGATAGGGCTGTTACAACATGCACCGTCCCCAAAACATTTTACTGTTCTATGATCCATTATCAGTATTTCTTGCATCTAAATTATGTCAGTTACAAATAAAAAACAAAAGTATTTGACAGCGATAAAACAAACATTTGCCCCATTTCCCTCCAGGAAGTTTATCACAAGAGGTTGTACAATTTATCTTTTTATGATTATTTAGTAAGGCCAGTCGTCGAGGCTTATTTTTTATTTACTCACTGGGTTTAGGAGACAGTGTCACGCTGAAAGATACAGTTATGCATCAAATGATGATTCAATATTTCATTAACTAATTGGTTTGGAATAATCCTTGAAAGAGAGAGAGAGAGAGAGAGAGAGAGAAGGAGAGTGTGTGAGAGCGAGAAAGAAAGTGAGAGAGAGAGAAAGAGAGAGACTTTGTTTGCATGCACATATATATATATGCTTGTGCGTGTATGTGTTCACAAAAAAGACAAAAAGAAATGATTCAATTGAAATTATACAAGCAGAAATTTTTAAAACATCAGTGAATACATACAATATATAGCAACAAGTGCACACATTACTATAATACTTTATTATATATATATATATATATATATATATATATATATATATATATATATATATATATGGTTTAGCTATACGGACAAAGAATTCGTTCATTTCTACAGCGATTACAGAAGAAGGTCTGACTTTTGGAGGGAGCTCTTGCTTTACAATAATGTCATGGTTAACCAACTAGGAGAAAGAAATAAGGGAGACAAGCATTTTCAGGCTGCCTTTCCTCGGCCCAACTGAATGTGCAGCAAGTATTGCTGTCTTTCAGTAAGGTTTCTTTGTCACACAAGGTGATCTCAAGTGATATTGCTGTTCACTAATTCCCACATCGAAGCGACAACTTATTCCTGATACGCTTACATTACTGTAGAACTTTGTACAGTTTGTTTGAGTGGATTTAGTTCAATCCTTTTCTATGGAATTTCAAGTTCAAGTGCAGTAAGTGCATGACCGAACATACTCTTCAGATTTGCATGGTGTCAACCGAAGTGAAACAACTGGAAAAGGGTTTCCTGTCTTCTTAACCGGTGAGGGCTGCTCTCCTATGTCGAAATGATGACTGGAGCAAGGAATTCTCGTTAATCTTTACTGCTATAATTTGAAGCTGAAATATTTCATTTTTATTTTCAAAGATGTTATTTACTTTTTTTTTAGGTATACTTTTGCATGAGCGTATGTGAAATATACTCACATATAATTTTAAATGACCTTTTTACTCACTTATATATGTATGTGGGTGTGTTAGTATTACCCTTTTCTCACGCCAAAGGAATGATAGTAAGATGTTGATTAGATTTATTTGACCTACTGATTAGATAGAGATATAAGGAGAAAGAAAGCGCAAAGAGTTTATGATGAAAAAAAGGTATATGAAGATTCTAACGGAGGAAGTGAGACATATAGACAGTGAGTTCAGTGGAATAGGAAACGAGAGAAATCACAGCGAAGATAGAAGAAGAATGGGTGGATTATCATTTGATTCTGGTATTTAGTGTAGGAAGAGGGTATAAGTTGATCAAGTAAAAACGATAGCGATAGAATAAAATCCTCTCATACAAGTGACGGTGTCAAGGTTTGTCCAACAAAGCAGTTGAGTAAAGTACTAGGTACATGTTTAGTCACGGCAGAAGAAGGGTTCATTAGCCAGTAACTCTTCCAGTCTCTGTCTCTACAAGCTGTTTCTCTTTCCTTTTCTTTTGGTGTGAGTGAGAGTTTATTTGGTTCTCAAGCAAAGACTACGTTTCTGTCAGCCATTATAAAGAATAAACTAATTCGATCTTGAATCGAAAGGAGTCTTGCATCTTTCAATTTTTCCGTTGTTGAAACCTGTATGCACATAATCGTAATGATATGTGTAACGTACAAAAGCCCACTATAGTCAAAAATAGGGAATTTTGATTTTCAATTTCGAGTTTGTTCAAGTTGAAAGTGCCTTAGCAGTCTCAACTTAGTTTGAGTTCTCAAAGTTCCTATTTTTTCATTTCACTTAATTTCTTGTGAGAATATTTCCTCACACTTTCTGTTATGTATATTTTGCTGATAAGTTGATGGCAAAAGAAAAATGCTTTAAAAACATGCGATATCATGCCACATGACATGAATCCTTTTGAAGGACTTTAGTTTGAAGAATAGGAAGAAGATAATTCAAGTTCAAATTGATCTGTTTCAAACCAAAGAGTTTAAACTGGAATGAATATATATATATATATATATATATATATATATATACATATATATATATATATATATGCAAAAATATAAATAAAAAGGAAATGATAAATATGACCCAATATAATGATTATAAATTATTTCGAAACACTTTTGATTGATCTCCTGTTGCTTAATGGTAAATGTAACATTCGTACTAGAAAAGGTGAATACACTGAACAATCAAAGAAATTATACCACTGCAGGATTCAAACCAGTGACTGATAGGGTAACTCCTCCAAAGTAACGTTGTTTTAACTTTTGAGCCAAATAAGACAGGTAATGATTGTTTGTACTTCAAAATTCCAGCTCGTTTATCGTCGGTCTATTTGACTCTTCTCAACTTGACAGTCATGTAGCTGGGTTGTTTTTAGTCATAGCCCATAGGAAACTCCTTTCACAATTATTTTTAAATCTCTATTTGCTGATTGGCTAAGCACGTTGAGACAAAGGACTTGAATTACAGTGCGAAAATATCCAGAGATCAAAGGAGATATCAACAGGAAGTCAGTAGCGCCAAAGGATGGACAGAACAGTATTTGCATTAGTACGGGCTGGTGGTTCTGCCACTGATATGTGTGGCAATGATAGAGAGAAGGGAAGCCGAGTAGCTGTTTGATTACATTCTGATTAGACTTTTTTCTGTCTCCTTGACTCATGGCATATAGCATTCTGCTGATTTATTTGATTTTGTTCCATCTATAATTACCGGATAACATTGGATACAAACCTACTCACCTGATAAAGATGAACTGCTTTGTTTGTAGTGCAGATATTCTACAAAAGTCTCATCTTTCTTTGATTGTTCATTCAATTCACAGTTATTAGGCAAGATGACCTGTTGTCCACCAAACAGTGGAAGGTCATTCTGAATGGAGTGTCAAATAAAATTGCGCATTTAAAGATAGTCTTCCGGGTTATATATCAATTTCTTTATAATATAACTGTCGGCCTTAGGAACCAAGCGGTGTAGACATGGACGATGAGAATGAAGTGCTTACTTTTATTCTCCCTTTCCGTACGGCTATTTAACTCAATGGTAAGTTCCATGCCTCGTCAAAGCGGCCACCTACTCGGCTGCTTGTTCGTTCCCTGTAGCATCCTCATTTTTTTTTTATTGTTTATTTCTATTTCCATTCTCTCAGCAGTCTGACTCAATCTCCGTGTGACAACGGTAGGTCGTTTCAAATAATATGATATGCCCCGTATATATATATATATATATATATATATATATATATATATATATATATATATATTGGTGGAAGTGAACGTTTCTTGCTCTGTCTTTCCCACCTAATGCTATCAACATATCAACTCAGCATACGATTACTGTTTGCTGCCTAGGATTCAGGGGTCAAAATCAACTTTGATATATAACTAAGATGAGGGGACGATATTTTTTGTCCATGGGAACCTCATTTGGGATCCTAAAACTGTGGATTTTTGCTCGATTGAAATGTGTTAACCTCTTAACTTAAAATTATCCCATTCTAAAAAAATTTGTATTGCAAACTAATTTGCTTGTGTGATGGGTTTGGCCATCATTTGTAACTCAGTAACTGTGGCCTTGTGAATGACTGCGCTCATTCTTGTAAACATTTATTAGGACATTTAGAAAATTCAATTCCGAAAAATTTCTCCTGAAGGCCAATTCTATGACTCAAATTAGTGTACCCTCGTGCTAGACAAATGTGAGCTTGATACATATAGATATATGTATATATATATATGTGCGTCTGTGTGTGTCTCAGTGTGTCTCACAGAGAGAGAGAGAGAGAGAGTTTGTGCCATAGGGCATTTGTTTATCCATTCACATTTATACTTCACTTTTCTGAAGTTCCCTTTACGACACGTTTTTGTTTTCACGAAAACAGCGAAAAAGGAGTATAGAGTTCGTATTTTACTGAGCAGGTATCATCAACCTCGTTCATTTTTCAGTTGATTTCTTCTTTTGTGGGTTTCATGGGAATTTGTTGTCCTCAGGAGATGTAATGGTCTATTTTCTCCAGGTTTAAGTCTTCGATTTCGATTTTTGGAATTTACAGGGCTCAGAATTTTTACGTAGCGTAATAAAGAGGTGCTGTGACTTTATATATATTATCGGACCGTGGGAATTTCCACAGAGTCAAAGGCTTCCTTGAAGTTTATAAATCCTAAAAACGCTCAAATATTCCCTATATGAATTAATAATGATAGATTCTTCGCTTTTTGCCATTTCAGTTAACAGAAACTTCTCATAGAAATGCTGTACTTTGAGATGCTATATTTGCGTATAGCTATTATATTTCTTTGGTTTGGAAGGAAGCAAACATGAAAGGTTAACCTTTCAAAGTTATATAAGAATGAAACGACACACTAGAAAATGGGACGATGTGTGTCCTTTGATGTTTCACAACAGATTTTGGGAGAGGCAAAACAAAGGAAATAACAGTCAAAATGCCGCTATGATCTAAGACTACGAATACAATTTTATATATCTATATATATATATATATATATATATATATATATATATATATATATACGTGTGTGTGTGTATGTATGTGTGTGTGTGTGTTGCTTAAGTTATTCATGCGTAAAAAGTGCTAGATATCAGGTATAGAGCATATGTAAAAAGATATACATAGGAGATTCAGTGCTTCATGATAACTCCGAGATTCACGCTCGTGCAATCATCAAACCATGGCGTGTGTGTGTGGGGGGGTGTCTGTACTCTTATCTATACACCTAAGCAAACTAATTTTTTGTGTTTGGTCCTCACACAAAGCTCTTTCAGCTATGGCTATATGCTAAGATATATGTTCATGAATCTACTTATGTAATAATCAACACGGCTTTTTTTGTATTTCTTTGTCCACAACAATGGACTCTTCGACGTCTGCACAACAATTTTACTGATCAAAATATCTCCAACCCACCATTTGAAACAACAATCTCGAAATAACTTCCTCACCTTTCTCCTGAAGAATATATATCTGATGGATTTTGAAATACATATTCGTATTTTCTCATGACGAACACACACACGCACACACACGTATATATTAGTATACATATATATATTTTCCAATCCATACATTTAGAGAATTTATGAAAATAATTTTCCATGTACTTATATTTCCATCAATCTATTTTTCAGGATACGTATGATAGCAAAATGTATACATTTATCTGTACAATTTTGGTCAATATCATTTCACATTTTCTACATCTAATTTCATACCACAGGCATGAATAATGTTGACATATCTGAAATAAACTGGATAAACTACACCACTACATCTAACCAAGACAACAAACATCCATGGAATTCAAAAAAAAAGAAGGATTCAAAAAAAGAATATCTCTAGGATGGCCCGCCTTTGGCAAGTGCGATGATATCCTTTCAGTCTTAAAAAAGTGATAGTCTCCTATTGAGCCAAAATATTGAACGTAACCAAGGGACTTCCCCTCTAGCTGACAAACATGTGACGTGCACATCGTAGAACCATACTCAACTTCAAATAGATTAATCACAAAACAGAACAATACATCAGTGAAAAAACGTCTGGAGATATCATGAAAATCCATTAGAAATCTCAAATGGCAATAGGCTGGTCAGGTTGCAAGAATGACAGACAACTGATAAACATCATGACCCACGACATGTATCCAAGAGAAAGTATTTGCTCTGTGATGCCCATGATAAAAGAATCAAGCGAATCCTAGGGAAGGTCAATTTTCCACGACGAACATTAAGACCGGTGTTGACGATGATGATGATGATGATGATTTGACAAAAACATCACGTAATTGAGTAATGTAACAATTTAACTTTGCAAATATTGTATTATATGTTAAGCAAGATCATTATCATAATTGATTGAAATTCATTTTCATCGCATTTTTTCAGTTGTTTTTTCTTTTTATTAAAACTTATGCACCTCCTAAAAGAAAATAGAAAATAAATAATTGCTCCATTATGCACGACCATTTACATCAACTTTTGACATTGACTTTAGAAGTCATTCGAAGTTAGCTGCAATTTTTATCCAACCAAACATCTGTTCAAATGTAGGGAAAGTGAATTTTATATTAAAAATTCATTCTGAGGAATCTGAAGTTGTGCAATGGAACCCATTTTGCTTTCAATAGTGTCACGATGTAAGTGAATGCATATTTATCCATCCTTTCCAATAGAAATACTAGATGCATCTGTTGATTGAAAAGGTATGAACTTGAACTTGAATAGTCCTGTCTCTTTATCATTTTCGTCAAGTTTTACCTGCAAGTAGTACTTTGATTTCAAGTTAAACTTGAACAATGCTTACCTTCACTCTAAGTAACCAGCATATTATAAGACTATGGCAAGTTCTTGACTGAAGCCTTACATACAGGTTCAATTTTTTTCGATATGTGCACATTGTACTTGCACTGAAATCATCGATCTAGACATATGAAACTTGGTTAAAGTTCCTCCTAGGGCCAGCAGGTGTTTCTGAGTTCGGGAGAGAGAGTTCGGAGAAATAGAACAGAAAATATGATCGTTTTTTCTCTCCTTTTTTACTGTAAAGAACCTCGGGTACACAAAACCTCAAAAGTATTATTCACGAATTGTAAGAAAAAAATCATCAAAAAAAAATCCCACTGAGTCAGAGAAAAAAAATGTTTGGTTCAATGGAATAAAGTCGGAGAAAACAATTTTTTAAAAATCATTTACGATTCCTTCCTTTATGGTCACTGGAGTTTCAATTTTGAATGTATTTTTCGAACACGTTTCCGTTTCCTTGTTACTACATGTATAGTTTCAGGTTTTGTTTTCCTTCATTGCATCCATTTTGGAAAGAAAATTCTGAAGCCTTGATTTTCAGTGTCGTCATCTGCTTCCAAAGAATCAAAATCTGCCATGCTTAACACTTTTCGTCGTTTAGTGAGCAACATTTGGACTCCAATACACACTTTGCCGAGAAAAAAAAATATAGTCGAGGAAAATGTTCTATCCTGGTCACGGCACCATTTTGATTATATAGGACGATTGTGGTGGGCGGGGCTTCTTACCCAAACCTTTACCTGCAGGGGGCAACCACCATGACCCACAATGTCTGCTGCGTAACTTCTCCGATGTATGTGTTTCATACTTACACCGACACTGTTATTGCAATCTTCTGAAAAGCCTGCCGTGTTTTCGGATCCGGTTGCTTGAGAAAAAAAAGAAAACACTTCATCTGTTGGGAATCGTAAATTGGCTTAATATTAAGAACTTTGAGGCTGATCATGAAAAGTAATCCATGTTTTTTTCTGTTACCCACCTTGATGATGTAATCAGATGAAACACTGCCAAAAGGCTCCTGCATCTAAAATGTTGAAAAAAAAGAGGAGTCACAGATAGCCAGAGAAATCATTAAAAATGCAAAGAGTAATATGTTTGTCGTGTTGCAAGAATGTGAGACAACTGCTGAACAGTGTGGATATCTAGAGATCATATAGGGAACTATGGTCGACAGAAATTGAGATGAAGTAACGAACTACACCAAAAGTTTAAAAAACAACTGACTCTATGGAACCAATGGTAGGAAGAATCTTGGAGCTGTCTATGTTCAACAAGGGACGCTAAAAGTCTGCTGCTGCTAATAATGATGATGATGATGATGAAGATCCCCATAGCACATTTCCGTTCAATGCCGCATCCTAAGAACACATATCGAGGTATGAAACCAACGATTATTGACTTATGCCAGATTAATATAAGTTTAGCATGGGTACATAGGTATATATCTACATAGACGGAACAATGATTAAAATGCTATTACAAGAGATGACAGCATTATTGTGGCCAGATTAAATGAGTTAAGTGAATACTTTCATAGTTAAATGCCTATATCCCTCCGGATATATATTGATGTACCGGATGCTAATGACCCCGAACATCAAGAGTACATTTTATCGTCACTTTTCCACACTAAGTCATTGTCTTGTGCTCGACTAAACGAGGTTTAATAATTTATGTGAAATATTAATAAGTATTTTTACTATCTGGTTGAAAAGGAAATTTAATCCTGGTGTTTGTTGGACTAGTTAACGTATCTTGTTTGTTGCTTTTCTCATTACTGCAACGTTTTGGTTGACCCATTCTGCAGTCTTCTCTAGGTATCTGATTAGTCAGGAAACAAAATTCTCTTTATCCAGTAATATTGATGTTTACTAACAAAAAGGCTTAAATCTACTGTTCAGCCTATTACATTCCAAGCAACGGATGCCATTAGGATGGTTTTCTTCTCTGCAACGGATGCAGCAAACATGATTTATTATTTTTGTTTTCCCGTACTGGTTCCGATGTTTCCAATATTTCCAGCCTCCATTATCTGTTGGAGGCTTCCCTCTGTCTTCATAAACAACGGAACAACATTGAAATGGTATCTCTAAGGTTCAAGCCAAGACAAAGCATTTGGGTTTTTTGCAATTCTCAATCGACAGAAACCTCCTTCCAGCCTTGCTGATTGAAATCCATGTTTAGTATCAGATTGGCAACAGAAATTGACAAAAATCAAATTTCCTTGTTTTTTAATTTGAGCTTTTCAATCCTGGACTGGTTGCCATATATGATTATATAGCCAAGTTCCCTTCTATCTACCTATATCTGGAAGTGGCTGGTGGATTCATGTCTTTCCCGAAAGCATTAGTGCGAAGTGGACTGTCTCAACCGTTGTTTGAATTTTATTCGCAGTTTCCATGCTCCGTCTTCTCGACAGTTAAACCCTCTGATCTTACTGAAAATATTTCTACTGCTCTGAAATTCAAACAGATCTTAAATATGCTTTTGAAAATTAGGCCAATATATGCCAATCCCTTCAACTTTCTCAATCTCCATCAATATTCTCCACCTCTTTACTTTACTGCAGAGAGAGTAATATGGATTTTTCTACCTTCGGATATGGTCTGACCCATGGATTGGCTGAACGTTGCTGTTATACAAAAGTAAGAATTGGAGAAGAAAAGGAAACGGTAGCTTTGGAAGCCACAAATCCGATGGAGCCATCCCGTCAGCTATGAAAGGTAGGGAAAAAAGGAAAAGGAAACTCTTGAATTTTTGATGACTCTTCTCAATATTATAGAGAGCCATCGAATGAATCGGGTGAAAAATTGTGAAATAAATAAAAGTAATTATAAGTTGAATGATGGGATGAACTCTTTGATTTTCCACGATTAAGGAAATCCTAAATCAGCATTTTTTTCTTGGACTGACACTAAATTTACTTGATGTAAATATTCTTTAGTCATCGATAAGTGATAGAAACTATTTTTTAAAGAACTTCCAATTCTCTGAATAAGAGCGTCACACATCGATAAACGAAACCAAACTGTTAGTATTATGTAGATAGATAGAAGCATGGAAATAAGATTAATATTATCATTGAAAAGCACCGTAATTATGTTTTATTTCTAATATTCAAACACTTGTATGCAAAACGATTAGCTGGGTCTCAATTAGTGATCACAAAAAGTTTGGTTGCCTTAGTTCAAGCCGTCCTTCAGTTACGATAACACAGATGGGCAAACAAATATTTGTTTTCTTTTAAAATCTTAGTATTTTTTCACATAAGCATTAACACAGCAAAACGCAAATTACGGCATCCTGAGTTGCATAATTTCACATTGCAAACACTGAAAACCGACATTGTTTCGGAATTTTCAAAAAACAAACCTGTTTAAACATACTCCGGGGTTCCACTAATACATACCAGAAATTCCATGAGGATAGATTCAAATGTTCCTGCATCAGTGTTATAAATGTATTGACGGACATTTGGTAGATTATAGTAAGCTAGTGATTTATGTTTGGTGAGGTGTAGCTTAAATGGTGCATTAACATTAACATCGTATTATCCGATGTATCAGCTACTGCCTTTAAAATGGTTAATGAATTTTGTTTGAAATCAGCATTTTTCTTTCCTTTGGTTGACTTCTATTTCGAATGCTTTGTACGTGGTTATCCAAGCAATATAATATCTTATACCCTAAAGACATGAATTAGATTTGCGCAAGAGGCAATTAAATTTTCTTGTGGCTTCATGCATTTGGAATTAATTCCTTTCAGCATTGTCAATTATGTACACTTAATTTTTTTGCTTTTAAATTATGCACAATTTTGAATAACATAAATTTGTATTAAAACTACGATTAACACCCCCAGAAAACATTATTCTAACATTATTAGTTTGAGGCTAATCGTTAAATCATCATCATCATCATTATCATCGCTGCTATTATTATTATTATTATTATTATTATTATTATTATTATTATTATTATTATTATTATTATTATTATTATTAATAATAATAATAATAATAATAATAAGAAGAAGAAGAATGATAATTTCACACAGGTAGCCTGGTTGTTACGACTGGAGGTTGATGACAAGTCTCCTCAAGTCGTTAACCCTCCTTTCCACACTCTCATAGTCCACAGCAGTATTCACATTTAGAGTTTCACACCATTTGCCCTGTGGTTATCGCTGAAGGCTGAGTGACAGGAAGTTTATTCAGCCCTCATTTCATCTCATGTCATCTGTCCCTCACTTATCACAGCAGAGCTGTAGTTCGTACTTCCACAACCCGTGGGATGGTATTTTTTCTGTCCTCTTCCTCCGCTGGGCCATTGGGGTCGTTTATCTCAAATATCTAGCACTTTTCTCAGTATTCGTGCAGTTCCCAGCAGTGTTGTCGCTTACACGGTCTTAAGCCTTCTTTTCATCCCTAGTTCCTCCAATCTTGCTTTCACTGTATTTTGTATGCTTCCGAATGCAGTTATTATTACCGGTACTACCTTGACTTTTATGTTCCACCCCTGTACAGTTCTCTTGTCAGACCCTGGTATTCTTTCTAGTTTTTCACTCTCTTTTCTATGTATTCTATGGTCTGCAAGTACGGCAACATCTATTATTTGGCAGGTTTTCCTCATTTAGTCCATGACCACTAACTCTGGCCGCCTTGGATATCGCAGTTCAAAAGTTATTTCTGACAACTAATCTCTACACCTGTCGATGGTTAGCGATGGTATCACTTTTCCACATGCTTGAATCCCTTTTGTTTGTTCAGTTCCCAGTGTATCACTGCTGCTTCTCTATCGTGTGTGTGTTTACACCCCTTCTGGGCTTGTTGACTACATTCACAAGTTATAAGGTTTACAGCCTCATTTCTTTCCCCACAAAAGTGGCATTTACTGTTTGTCTGTGTTCTTTCGATTTTCGCTCTGATATAGTTTGTCCAGATGCATCTGTTGGGGATTCAGTTTATCTATTCAGGTTCAGGTTTCTTTCTCATAGTAATGTCCATAATATCTTGTGTGCAACATCCTGTATCTGCCTTTCGATTTCTCCGTATAGCTTTTTTCTTTTCTAAGTTTTCTTTTTTTTTTTTTGTTTGCTGTGCTGCTCTATTGTTTTCGAATTTTTTGTCCTCTGTAGCACTGATCAGGGTACTCTATAATGCCTTCACTGTTCGCTTGCAAATACTTTTTTTTTTTACCTGTTTAGACTCTCTGGACAGAGTCTTCTATGCTAAGTCTTTGCCTGCCTTCTTTTCTCTTTATGTACAGTCTATCCGTGTCATCTCCGCGGTGTAAGGCTTTGTGCATTGACATAAGCCTTCTTGTTCATCGGTCACTTGACTGGTGGCTTTCCTTTGTTTATCCACGGAATGGGCCTGTGTATCTCACTATCAATACAGTCCATGTGTTTATTCTTTTATTAGGTTATTGCTGTTGAGTTAAGTCTCTAACATTTTCGTTTGGTATTATCTTCTTATTTTGCCCTTCCTTTCTCCTGTTTTTACCGTGTCAAATTCAAAAACTTCCTGGTATTTTCATCGGTCTTATGTGGTGAATTTTTCTAATATTTTCGCTGCCCAGGAGTTCAATTCCTTCTGCCTGACATCCTCTGTGTGCATTTTTTCATCCCAATGTCATCACTCTATCCCCTCAGTTGTTGAACAACATTTCAAGATCTTCTTTGTTCTTTGCTAATTGATTTATTTCGTCCATTCGCATGAAGTCGTTGAATTTCCCCCTGATTAAGAGAATATGTATGCTTCGCTGTTTTCCAGGATTCTGTTGATTGATGTCATAGTTAGAACAGATAATAGTGGGGACAGAGAGTCTCCTCTGGAAATTTCCTCTTTATTTACCTTTGTCAAGTTTCCTCACTTTTGCTAAGTTTCATCCTGATGCTGTGGAGTTATTTTCCAGTCTTTCATAGAGTTGGCTATGAATCTCAATACTGGTTCATTGATTTTGAACATTTTTAGGTATTTGACTATCCAATTGTGTGGCATCATGGTGTATGCTTTCTGTTTTGGTCGATCTATCACATTGCAATGTTCTTCCACTTTTATTCTTTTCAGGACCATCTAGTTGATGCAGGGCAGTTCATTCGCCTCTTTGGTCTCTCTCCAGCAACCTTTCTGTCTGTAGTAGTAATGCTATTATTCTCATTGACATATATATCAGTCCGGTCAAGATTTTTTCATATTAGTGGTAGGCACCTAATTGGTCTAAAATTGCTCACTTGGTTCCTTTTTCTCGGTGTCTTTTTGTCGGAATGTCGCCCTACCTTTGATCATCCATTCTAAGTTACCTTTATCTAAGCAACTTTGGGGTTGGTGGATGAGTCTGTCATGTAATGGGGTGAATTTATAAAACCAGTATCCATGGATCCCATCAGGTCCTGGTGCTTTCAAATGGGTTTCTTTTTAAACTATTATCATCATCATTATCATCATCAGCATCATTATCATTATGATCATTATCATGACATGCTCACACCTGATGTCTGGTTGTTCTCGCAAGAAGCTCACCTGAAAGCATGTTTCCTCATATTTATAGCCTCCTCTTGGCATCTCCTCTGTTATGTTTCATGCATCATTTCATCAGATATCTGCTGACCATTGCTGAAGCCTCATCATTGATCTTTTAACGTCCGTCGTTGGACATAGAACTTGCCCAGAATCCGCCACATTTCTCCATCGTTGGCGTCGCAAAGCTAGTATTTTCTAAGTTTTTAAAGTTCATCTCGCCCTCTTGTATTTTGTCGGCTACGGTTTCGCATGTGATCTCTGGGGATGTATGTTGTAAGTCGTGATGTTGATATCCAGACTTCCTCTCATCGTCCTCGCGTACCTGTTGTTTGTACTGTACCAACTTCTTCAGCTTTACTCACACATGACATTTTCGTTATAAGTGTTAGATTATTGCTGACGACTCGAAATCTCATATTCCAATTACACTCCTCAGTATTTGCTCAGATCCCCAATTGTATTGTGACCTGCATAACCTCCTTCCTCTTATCTCCAGCTCGTCCAATTTTGTTTTCAATGTCTCTGGGACATTTCCCAATGCACCTACCATTATTGACCCTACCTTAACCTTACTCTCAACATTTTTCCACTTCCTTTGCCAAGTCCTAATATTTTTCTTGTTTTCCATTCCCTTATTCATTACGGGACCCACAAAATTGTGTGTGTATTTGTGTAGCTTGGTCCATCTGTAGTTCAGGAATGTAAATGTCTGCTTGTGTGCATGTGCGTGTGTTTTCTTCTCAACATTCTCTCATATTACAGTCAGGATAATGAGTTTGTTGTTAGGAAACCTTATTAGAGTAAAAAAAAATCATACACATTGGGTGCCTAAATTGATAACTAATGCTTATCAATATAAGATTCTGTAGTTCAAGATGATGTCAGATACTGTCGTTCTTCACGGATTAGAAATGGTCCATAGATTCGTTGCAAGATGAAAATTGGGATAATTTGTCAGCATTGAACATCATACCGATTCAGTAATCAAAGGACTACACGCAATCGAGTGTGATGTGAAAATAATAATAGATAGGAAATGCAACAAAACTAAAAGAGACAAATTCACCATCACAATCAATAATTGAACAACTGGATCGTCAAAATTTCAAGTCATACAAAAAATTCCATCTAGGAATAAAGAAGATCAAAATAAGGTTTAGTTATGGCATTACTGGCGTTTTCCCAAGGAAAAATTTTAAATTGAGTAAAAACATTTAGAAACATCAAGATTATGGTGAATCTTGATGTTATTAATAACCCCGTGGAAAGCAGAGCCCCAATCCTCTCCAAAAGTCAAAAAGGCTTCTCTTCCAGAAATATAAAAAAAACTTTCTAGAATTGATCTAGTAGAAAATTTATGTCAATTTTCAATTTTGTAGCGAAAACAGTACGGCCAAGAGCGTTGAAATACACACGCACACATGCACGCACATACATTCACACTCACACGCACACACATGTACATATAAGATAGGTATACTCTTTACCACATTTGTCACCTGCAGTTGTTAAATGTTAGATAAATAAATTGTTCAGGACATCCAGAATGGAGAAAATATTCCCTAATAAAAGTCTTCCAGAAACAAATTTATTGATTCATAGGACAAAAAGTTTGTTCTGTTTCTGCTGTTGAGTGGAATTGAGAGCATTTGTTTTTAACTAACTCAATTTAAAATGAATCGTTGTTCAATGTGTTGGAGTGACTCTCAAATCAAATGGTATCTTCAAAATGTCAAATTTGGTGCAATTTTCGCGTACTCAATCTAACATTAAAATAGGCGAAAACATATTCCCAGCATGATAGATATTGTTTGGAAAAGACAAAAAATACCAATCAAGCACAAAAATATTTGAGTATTTTTAATTCGTAAGTTTTCCGACGGACTGGCCATGTCAATGCAATTTGACTGCCAAACCAAAGTTTTCAACGATCAAATGAAAACTTATCAGGGGATAGTCAACCTTGTATGAAGTTTTCAATGAAGTATTGCCCTTTGAAGTGTGAGAAGCGAAACAAAGTCTCTTCGGAAGTTATTTTTATTTCTGATTTTGCACTCTTTATTTCCTTCTCTCTGTTTATTGCTGCATGACTTTCTTTCAACTGGCATCAGTCAAAGATCACCTGTTAGCACGCTTATCAAATAAGTTATTAATCATAATTTTGTTATGGTCCTCCACTGTAGCCTTACACCAAGATTGACTATGTCAAACAATTATCCATCTTTCTGTCTGGATAAGTATCTAAAAATTTCACGATACAGAAAATGCTTAGGAAATAAGGCAGTGGCCGTTGAGTTTTCATAAAAAATCATGTCTTGACAATATTTCGTACGAAGCAAAATTAAGCCGAATATTTTGTGCCATTTTTGTTTTATTTTGATAAAGTATTTGTCCATATAAATCTGTAACATCATTGATCACATCAAATATTCTATCCTCTTCTTACTTCTTGAGCAGTCCATCACATCATTTTTTTTTGTTCATTCAATAAGGCAGGCAAATAAATTGATATTCATAGGCGATCATCTTGGAATGATTATGTCGTTTCAATCAACGTAAAACATGAAATTCTACTTATTATTTGATGCAATCTTCATTCTGTGTCTTTTTCTATCGAATTATTTATCTAAATAGATTTATTTTTTCACTATCCAATCATCAAATATTTTTGTCTTGATCTAGTTTCTTTGCATTGACCTATCCACCTATACATGTATACATAAAAACCCTGTTTGATATTATTTCATACGATTTCTTTGATTATTCTTTAAAAATAATCACTTATCTAAATTTATAGCATCATGGTATAGGCATGAAACTATTTCCTTTTTCTTTTACTCAAAAATTTTCATTTGTTTTATTTAGTGAGATAAGCAAATGAATAATCATTCAAAAGCAACAATCTCGATGATGCTAGAAACGTGTTTATCAACCTAATGCATAAAAAACTACATATATTCTGTTTCATGGAATATAAGGAAAATTTGGAAAAACGCAACAGAGTGAATAGTATCATTTTTACTCATTGAGTTTTTTTCTTTTCCAGAAAAGTAAGTTAAGTATCAGTTTGATTTAAAAGTTTTTAGTAGTTTTTTGACTATATATATATATATATATATATATATATATATATATATATATATATGTGTGTGTGTGTGTGTGTGTGTGTGTGTATGTATGTATGTGTGCGCACGTGTGTGATAATCAACTATTCATCAAAGTATTTTCCAACGTTTTCTGCGTCTTAAGCAACTTTTTCTTTGATTCATTAAGATAAACAACGCAATAAGAATTCATATTTGGATATCTGGGGATTTTGAATCCGACTAATACATAAATATTTCATTCTTTCTTCCTTGAAACGGCATATACACCAACCTATTTCTGTCAACAGGACACATGAGCTAGCTGTAAAAAATATATTCAGATCTATATATTAGAACAGAATATGACAAGATTGTCTTACAGACCATCCGTAAATTTGATCCAAATGTTGTTCCCTGAAATTACTCTAAAGAAAACTAGATTAAGTTTATCAAATATCCAAGATAAACAGCTGTGGTACATTGAGAGCATATGCATATATATGATAAGAGGTGCAGTTCAAAAAGAGTTAAGATCTATATAGTGGTGTCCCTGAGAAGTTGAATTGATTTTTGTTTGAGTATTTACAATTTGCTACCTAGTGCTCATTCCTCTGCTCCAGCAATCATGGCATAAATTATATGGCTATACATTGCATGGTGCAGGAGAAATTTGTATCATTATTCATATCCTGTTGATTTCTGTCGTTACGTGTTGTTGACGTAAAATTTTGCTATCTTTTATAAAACGTCCAGGGGAGCTTGATATTGTCTTTGAATTTTATTCTGCTCATTATTGCTTGTGCATCAAGTCAACTGTATCTCTTCATTTATGATAAGCTTTGAGAAGAAATTCCAATTACCAGGAAAATGTGTTTCATTTGAACTTACGGAAAAGAACATCGGTTTGTACCTCTAACATTTGTCTCTAAAGTATTTGAAAAATGACAATCGAACGTGCGATAATTATTGATTATACAAACGATAAATCAAGGTTATTCTTTTCCTGCAGTAATATGCAACCTGTACTATAACTTTCATGTGATTTTAAACAGCATTATTCCGTCAAGGCACTAATTGTATTCAATTCTAATATAAATTGTTTTTGACGGATATAAAATGAAACTTCCTTGGTGGTAACATAGCTGTATTTTATCAAATTGGCAATCAGTATTTGCTAAATCATTTTTATAAGATCTGAAACAATAATGCAAAGTTCTATCATACAAATCGTAGTTACTTTAATAGGAAAATGATCTCTTGGAAAAACTAGGTCAAAGGATTGTTCAGCTGAACCGACCTTAGTAAAGTGAATCCTTTCTGATATTCTCAAAGAGAATATTGTAGTAGTGTGACATATCAAATATCGATTCTATTACCGATTAGAAAGTGCTAATTGAATCGCTTCTCTCTTTGATCAATCTAAACAAATGAGAAACAGTCTTAACACCGAATAGATATATTCATTAATTCTTGCTTTCAACATCAGTAATATACCAACATTATCTTTCGTAAAAGCAGTATAAAGGAACTGACGAAGTCAATTGCACGAATGTCTTGGGGAAAACAATTTCTTTACTTTATGATGGTCTTCTCAGAAATATTATCATAATAAAAATGTCTCCGCTCTATATTTTTGATGTACATGAACTTTTCCATGCATCAAAGAAAAAAACGTAATTCAAAGTCTTTTTAACTCCTCAAATATGACAGAATTTGGAGAGAAAAAAATGGAAAGTACGGGCAAAAAAAAAAAAATGGATCAAAATTAAACATTGAAATTTATAAGGACATTGTCCGTTCCAGGTGCATATTTGGAGTCGTGTGTGAATCAGGAAGCCATGATTGTCATTCAAGATATTTGTTAACTGTCGTACCATACTACGACTTCACTACGTTATTAATTTGAATATTTTGTATCAAAATTCACATTTCACTAATTAGCAGAAGTCAAGATTGTTTAATAATACAAATTATCAGGAAAAACTGTAATGTTCAATATTTTATCCATTTATCAGATTTCTCCAAAACCACTGATCCAACAGACTTCAAACCCAGTCAAAAGGCTTATATACCTGGGAACGTAGCGCACACACACAAACAAACACACACACACACACACATTACATGCATCAATAAAAGAAAATGACTGAATATTTTGAACATCATGATTCAATAGGACAAAACTTCTATCATGTGGGTATCCACTGCTTTCCAAAATACTGAGTTTTACGCAAGAAAAAAGGCAAACGTTCTTTTTTTTGTACAATGAGCTGGTATAAAGGTACTGCACCCATTTTTCTCAATCCAACACCGAATGCTTCCATCCCTCCTACTTCACCAACCTCTGAAGACTCAGTCTGGTATCAAATCTTAACCATTTTCATGTCGTGGAACGCTGAATGATTTTCCAATATGAAATAACAGTAAATGCATGTTTGCTTTTCGCCATTTTGTCTTCCGAAATTAGGAACATTTCACTTTTGAACATCGGGGAAATAGCATATTTTGTGCCTGCCTGAATCTGCCGCTGGCAAATGGAGAGGAATATTCACGTGGCGAATATTTGCTGAAGAATTGTTGTTATTCAGTGTTTTTGCTTAGAAATACGGAACCTCGAACATTTCGGTCTCCTCTAAGATTCAACGTAAACAATTCTCTGTATCATATTTTCCATCTGAATGGATTTTATATCATTAATCTGCAGGAGTCATTTCCAAAGAAATTGACTGAAAGTCCCTCGGTCTGCAGGAGATTTATTGTAGATTGCTTTGCGAACAATTGACTGATTGATTTGAAAACGGAAACATAGTTCTGAAACATTTGCTCAAATACAATGAACGCAGAACTGCACATCAAGTACTAATCTCAGAGAGACATTGGTTTTGCTTTGAGAAATATTTGTCCTTGTTTGTTTTGAGAATTTTGAATATAAAAATTTCATTTTCAAATAGAACTGTTCAAAAAATTGATTTTGATAATTTTGTGGAAGCAGAATTATCAATACATATTTTGTATGAAAGAAATGTGGTGTTTCATTTATTAGTTTTCAAATTCAAGATAAAAGTAAATGTGAAAGATCTTTGGTATATTATGCTTTTTTGTTTAGATTATAAATGTATTAGTTTCATCACTCTCAAACCCAATTAATCATCTCGATAAAAAAAAAAAGTTTGGATTACCAACATAGACAGAAACATAGCAAAATACAAATGTAGACACATAAATATTAACACATTCAGTACGAATCGACATATGAAAACAATATAACACATGAATACAGAATACCTTTTCTGATGTACACGAATACAACTTTTGTTGAGTTGAAATCTGACACAAACATGATTCCCGCTTTTTGCCACTAAAAGAAATTTATTGTAAACAATGATATTATCAACTATGCATCATCTCCCCCAACTTCTTTTCCAAACTTTGATATTCACGATTTTCATCATTTTCGATTCCAAAACGGTTCCAAAAAACGGGAAAAGTCTTTATTTTAGAAATGTTTATAAGGTCTATTAAATGCATCACACACACACACACACACATACACACACACACATACACACACACACATATATATATATATATATATATATATGCATCATGGTGTAACCGTTATTAAAACGGAACAACGAATTTCTGATCTCCCATGTTTTGTCACATATGCAATTATTTTGACATAAGCATGTCACAATGTTTGAGTGAAAGTAAATAGATGAGTGATTACTTTGGATCACACGTGCCTGTTACGTTCGTTTCCAATATTGAATAATGAATAAGTACAAAGATGAATAAGTACTAATGAACTTACGAGCCTGCTTAACTACTCTTCAACATTCACAATGTACCAAATTTCACATAATTTGCTCAAGAAACCTCCTTTTGCCAAACCTTTGCTCACATAATGGGATATTGATCCAAATTATTTGTATCCTAAACGAAGAAAAACAAATCAAATATACTTTTGAATTTGGTGAACAAATTTTCATCAATGAAAATAAATACATATTTTCAGACTAGCCAGCGGAGTTTTATGAAAGCCGTCGTGAATTCAACCAAACTACAATAACACCTTGAGGTTTAGTATAAACATCCAAAACAATTCACAATCGATAATCAAAACGAATGTGTGTCTCTGCCTGTTCCTTACATTATTGTATTTAGAATATTTATTTTTAGAATAACACATCACTCGGCCAAATCAGAGGAAACAGGAAAAGAATTATGATATATTGACAATGATCTGACTTTGTCTTATTTCCGTCTCTTGAAAATCAACATCTGAAATTTAAGCCTCTATCTGCATAACAACAGAGAGAGAATGTCAAGTACATTCCACTATACAACCCGCACAATTGATTTCTACTAAGCTCGAAATAGTGTCGCATATACCAAAAGTGTCCAGTGGAGATGAAATTCACTACAGTAGCAATGGACGGTGAAGCAAACCTATAAACTAGTATTCCGAGGTGTGATATCCTTTGTGCTATCTTAGTATAGTAAAAAACGAAATATAGGGCAGTGAAAGTTGTGTTGTTATGATCTTCGGACTGGGATGAGTTTGGGTGCTTTCAAATTCAAATATAAGAACCATAGCTTTCTCCTTGACCCTAACAGTGTCTGCTGGTCCCAGTATGATAAAGGAAACTCTATCATTTACCATTAAGAATCACAGTTCTCATAACCCCAGTTGTCTTTCTGGCTGACAACGATACAATATCTCAAAAATGTATAATATCCCAAGAGAGATTATAACTGAAAAAAAATGTTACGATGCTTTATCTATTCTTTTATTTTTCAAGATATTACAAAGTAAAAAGAAATTCCTAACTAGGATAGATTTATCAATTTTGTTCATTCTTTTGCAAATACTGATCAAGTCATACAGAGACACACACAGACACAGACACAGACACAGACATATATATATATATATATATATATATATATATATATATATATATATATATATATATATATATATATGTATGTTCATTCTAGTATCCTGTTTAAGGGTTATATCATACAACTGTTGACATTATTTAATCAAACAGACACTAATTCCTTGATTTTGAGATAGAAAACAGGAACAAACCTTTTTTTCCATTCAATAATTTAACACTCAAGAATGCTTACCTGAAATTCAGCATTCAGAACCACAAAATATGACTAAATGCATGCCTTGTTATGTTGGTTATAATATAAATTAGTTTTTCTTTCGTCATGTTCCTTCTTTCAACTCTTGAAACCCAACAATTAGGACAAAAACGCCTGTTTTTCCAAATACCTCTAAGGTCCGCCACCATAGCCATCATATTCTTCCCGTTAGCATTATTATTTGTGGTGGTAGTAGTAGTATTACTACTGATATTATTATTAGCATTATTATAAAATACCACTATATACACAACCTAATCATTATTTCAGATGAACAGATGCCTACCCACCAAGAGTATCAGAAGAATTCAACGTAAAAAAACTAAAACCATGTAAAAGTGAACTATAACCCAGTGTGCGGGAAGATAAATGTGAGTAGGCATATTTTCTTGAAACAAAAGTCATCGCATAAAAGTTGAAAAATTGATAACATACTGATAAAAAAAAGTATCTGAAACATTGAAAATGATTTGTAACAGCTGGCAATGAACCTTTTCCCCTATTGGAGATAGAAAAATTACCAACTTGTACAGCAAACCAATTAATTCATTGTATATGTATATATATATATATATCACTTATTCTATAAATAAGCATAGCAGCTCACAAGAATTTGCAAATCTCTCTACGTTAATCCGCCTTTTGTACTGCACTCACTTTTCTTGTCCTATGACAAACGTTGGCAGATCACTTTGTGAAACCCTGCAATTTAATCATATTTGTGAAACACGTTATTTCAGATTCAGATGTTTTTCAATGATGCTTTTCCTGGAGACATGATTTATAGTTATACACTTATGTTTGCAGCACAGAACCAGGGATCACAATATTTTGTGTGACTAACGGCTGGAAAAGAGATTTCATTTCGAATGTGTAGATATGCAAAATACATTCTCTCTGTGTTGACAGGAATCTTCGGGTATTTTCTCGACGTTATATTCTTTCAATCTGCTTTAATCAAAACTTTCTCTCGGAATAGAATGTGAAGAAAGTTTAGGACTTGTTGATATATTGCAGGCCAAGCTACTTGAAAAGTATTGTCCTCTGATTTCTCCTTTGTTACAGTATATTCCAGTTAATGAAATTTTATAGAGCTAAAAAGCCCGATCAGATTGTTGCTCCGTTTGTATAAATGCTTTTTTGTGCTAAAGCCTTTCAAAACTTCAAGAACAAGAAAATTTCACCAGTCCTAAAAAGAAGGGTATACCGCCAATTCATCCTCCCGATAGTCACCTATGCAGCTGAAACATGGAACCCAAACAAGAGACTTACCGTTAAGCTGACAAAATGTAAGTTATCACAAAAGATGTTTGTTCGGACCAAAAAGAAAAGGAAGACAGTAATGAAATTATTATTATGAGTTATTGTGAGACAAACAATAATTTTGTAGAATAGATTTTATATAATGTGCACAGTAAAAAATGTAAGAGATCTCAAGGAGAACGAATAATGAGTTTCTTCCAGGAAATATCATTCAACAAAATGTCTCCTCCATTTCTCCCAAAGCTGTCAGTTTTCAAGTAATTGAATGTCTTGCACAATGAAACTAGTCTCTTGAGATGGATCTTATTGTTTATGTCTAGACCTTTCTGAAGGATGAATTCTTCACAATGTCTAGAAACCCTTATATGATGAAGATTTCAATAGTGTTTTCAAAACAGCTTGTTCAGACATCCAACATAAGAAAACTGATAAATACATTACTTAGCAAAGTAAAATTCTCGAAATATGCTCGAATAAAATTTATTGAATTATTATTAGTTTTTTCTTCCAGATGGAATGCTGTTTTCTTTTAATAGTGAAGTATACGATTGTATCAACAATAAAAACGTTAAATATTTGATCAAAATATGACCCCTTTGAAGCAATAACCTTTTATCAATGATATCCTCTCAGAATTAGGGGACATATCTATACTATATAATAATTTCAGTGGTCACAAAGATATGCTCTTTCAAAATGTATTTGTTCAAATATTTCTACTGCGTGTGTTAACCGGAATTGTTATAGTCAGTGGCTTTCAGGAAAATGTTACTTTTTTGTCCCACAACGAAGAGTAGCGACTGGGAAGCTAAACTGAACTCGGCTGTTAGGGTGAAACATTCTATCTTTGTTGCTGTTCAAAAGGCAAGTAGCATTGTATGACGTTTTCTCTCTTAACTCAAATTTTTCAGTAGAACCATGGTGCCAAATTACCAAAGATGGGACCTTTGGTGTCTGATTCATGCTTCATTCAAGGGTATCAAATGAAAGTTAATTTAAACTGTATGGGAAATGAGGTTGCCGATCCCATTCTAATATCGCCTGGTGATTTCCGTTACGATCAGTTTGTTTCAATGTAGGCAATTTGTCGAAATTCCATGATGAACTCTTCATACATCCCTCAAAAAAGCTGTTTTGTTGAAAGTGCTAACTTCTGCAAATAAACTGAGACATGTAGTATTGAATTAAATAGGATTAGAAACAGGGGAGATCCTTAGGTTTACGGCATGAAGTGACCGTTAAGAAACCCATTTGGTTCATCCTGGGCGTTTCAAGGAGAAACACTGTCATGATGAAGATCTTCCCAGGTTTCCTGACAGTTTGTACTAGCATCCAGGAAGGAAACCTGACTTGAATGTCTGACAAGAGCTCCAGAATAGGAGGCTGAATACCTCATGATGTCTCTAGGATGAAGCTGATTAGTTGATATTGCTCATTTTTTCTTCCAGAATAGGGAGTGTTGATGTGCCACTTGAAGAAACTCTGACTCAATTGTGAAATTACCGTTCACATACCTTCATCATTTTGGTGCTGAGATAAAGAACAGAAAGGGTCAATTTTTTTTCCAAAGAAACCAGTAAAAAGTAATTACCTACGGTTCTGAACGGTTTTCAAACTTTAAGCATATGTTTCATTGCCTTCAAACAAAGAAGACAAACTACAAAAATAAGCACAGAGATATTTTATAATCATTTAAAGAGTCAACAGAGTATTTGAGAGCAATACTGCATACAGCAATATTGAAGCATTTTTGTTATACCATTTATTGATAATTACTTACGATAAAAGCAACCAGTAATTGACTATGTATATGGTGACAGGTAGAACCACATCTGCACTATGGCGATAAGGCCAGAACTTCCAGTCGTCCACAAATTTTGCGGATTATATCACCTTTACCTTCGTCGGTTGGCATATATACTGCTTGGAAGTTCCAATAAAGGAAAAGAAAAACAAAATCCACTCTAATTTCTGCATATCATCTGAATACTAAGATGAAGGATGACATGAATGGGAAATATCAGCTAGGTTTAAAATTCTGTAAGAGTACGCAATATGGCACTCATGTAATTGGAATATTCGTTACGGATATGAAATTCATAATGCTCAAGGAATCATTAATTGTGAAAAAATGTCAGGAGAAAATTGAAGATGCTATAGTAGCTCGTAAACCAATTATCCAGCTGAGAGAAACAGAATCTTGTTTTATCATTGAGTCTTTTATTCAGTTTATGTAGGACCCAATATCCAACATTTGTAACCATTCCTATTACTTTGCAATGAAATGACATGATCAATTTTTGAATCCGTAGAAAACGCTCAACCGTAATTCACGGTGTTCAACAATCGTTGATAAATTTTACATTGTGCGAAAAATCGATAATCACGAAAAATGACAGGACTAATTTGTTCGGAAGAAGACCGTACAGATTACAGCCACTAGAACTGTCTAGGATATCGATGACATTACTGGATTGTTAAGGGGACTTCAGGTCATTAAATACGATTAATGTGAAATTCAGAAGTAGAAAGAAGAAAAATACAAAGATATAGCAAGAACTTAAGAAGGTTTAGAACATGAAAGTCACGGTAGTATCAGTAATAATAGATGCATTTGTAATCGTACCAAAGACACTGAAAGTGAGATTAGAGGAATAAAAGAAAGGATAAAGCATGTGAATATGAGATCTACGACTCAGCTGTTAAAAGTGGCCTAACAGAGAAGAAGGAAAGGAAAAATTACACCGTAATGGTGGTGGAGGTACGAACCGCAGCACTGCTATGATAGGTGAAGGAGAGTTGAGATGAGAGGAAAGCTGAAGATCTGAGGAGACTTACTGTCACTCAACCCCCAGCAGTAATAACCACGCAACTGGCGTGATTAATAATAATAATGATAATAACAATAATAACAATAATAATAATAATAATAATAATAATAATAATAATAATAATATGGTCAAGGGAGAAGAATAGACTAGTTATGTATTGTTACTTTAAAAGCAAACCTTCAGTGCGATCTTATAGGGAGCGTATGCTCCAAATATGGAGGGAAAAATCTGCTGTGGAAGTATCGAACCAACACCTGGCTGACCAAGTAAAACAAATCCAAAAGAAGAAACGGCTGTCTGAGACTGAACTACTAGAGATCCGCAATAACGTAGGGAGAGATTCAGGTGACACACCTGAAGAATACCCCCACAGCACAACTAATACCAACGACAGGACTGGAAGAATTCCCCATGAGACCCCCACAGTACACCATGCACCAGAGGGTGACGACGAAGCACCAACTGAAGAAGAGAAAACCAAAATACAAGCTTTGAAAGAAATCATGCGAGGAGAAACAACACTCCCCTCCCTAAGAGACAAAGACAGAAAGAAACTCGGAGAAGTGACTGAACAGGTCAACTGTCTCTTACAGCACATAGGAACGAACACCCTCCTAGAACTCAACAACTTAATTTACGCTTTGGCAAAAATGGTAGCACAAAGCTTCACAACACAAGAAAGGACCCCGAGCAATAATAGGGAAGAGATACCCAACTGGGAAAGAAGATTACAAAAGCAGATCTCCCAACTACAGAGAGATGAAGTACTGCTTAGAAATACACCACACACGGACAGACCACGAGCAAGACTTTGAAACAAATACAAGGTAACAAAAAGGCGTAGCAACTGTAGTCGAAGAGTTACACCAGAAGAGATCAGCCAAAAAAAACAAGACTGAAAAGATACAGACTAAGAACGGCCCAATACACACAAAACCGCTCATTCCAAAATAACGAGAAAAAGTTTTACCAAGATTTAAACGGAGAAAGAAGGCAGGACATAAAACAAGATGCCACAGAGGTCAAGAACTATTAGAATAGCATATGGGGGCACCCAAAAAGACACAACGTAACAATGGTTAGTAAACATGAGAAAAGAACTAGAAGATATAGATAATGGAGAATCAATATTACTGAATGAAACCACATTGAAACATACTCTTAGGAAAGTAGCCAACTGGAAAGCACCGGGTCTCGACAGGATCCATGGGTATCCACCCTCATCCAAAAAGACCCCGAAGAGGGGAACATAGCAAACAACTATTGACCAATCACGTGCCTACCACATATGTGGAAAATCCTGACCGGGCAAATAGCAGAGAGAATATACATGTCAATGGAAAGAAGGGGACTACTACTAGAAAAACAGAAAGGGTGTAGGATAGGAACCAAAGGGGTAAACGATTTACTCTACATACACCAGATGATCTAAAGGGAAGTGAGGAAAAGGAGTAAGAATATCCCAATGGGATGGATAGATTACAAAAAAGCGTACGATATGATTCCACATAGCTAGATTCTCGAATGCCTTAGAATGTTCAAAATTAGCGAACCAGTGGTTAAATTCATTGGTAATTCGATGAAAAACTGGAAAGTAGACTTGACAGCCGCAGGGGACAAACTAGCAGAGGTAGGGATAAAAAGGGGAATCTTCCAAGGAGACTCGTTGTCCCCACTATTATTTGTTCTAACAATGATACCGCTCAACTGAATCCTGAAGAACAGCAAAGGGTACCATTTCTCTAAAACAAAAGGAAAGGTCAACCACCTAATGTACATGGATGATATAAAATTGTTCGCAGAAAACTGGGGATAGCTTGAGACTCTGTTCAACGAAGTAAAGGAATATAGTGAGGACATCGGAATGGAGTTTGGAATAGAAAAATGCGCAAACATGGTGATGCACAAAGGAAGGCTTACAATGACTGAAGGAATTGAACTTCTGGACAACAGCAAGATTAAGGCATTGACCGCACAAGACCGATACAAATACCTAGGCGTCCTTGAATGTGACACGATAAACGGGAAGAGATGAAGGAGAAAATAAAGAGAGAATACCTCAGAAGGATAAGGATAATATTAGAGACCAAATTAAACAGTAGAAATCTAATAAAAGGAATGAACACCTGGGCTGTGTCAGTAGTTAGGTATACAGGACCATTCCTAGGATGGACAAAGGAAGAGCTCCAATCAATGGATAGGCGAACAAGGAAACTTATGATGATGCATAAAGCATTACACCCTAGAGATGATACAGATAGACTATACGTTAAGAGAAAAGAAGGTGACAGAGGGCTCATCAGCATAGAAGACTGTGTCCAGAGAGCTAAAGTAGTCCTAGAAAGGTCTGTGCAAACAAATAGTGAAGAAATCATAAAGAGTGCGAGAGATAGTACAACAAACAATGAAGTAGAAAACAATGGAACAGTACAGCAAACAAGAAAAGAAAAGTGTGAAGAGAAAAAATCGTACGCGAGTTTAAAAGGCAGATACAAGATGTAGCAAACGAGAAATCATGGACGTGGTCACGAAAAGGGAACCTTAAGAGAGAAACAGAATTGCTCATCATGGCAGCCCAAAACAAAAGCATAAGGACAAACTACATAAAAACAAAAATCGACAGAACGCAGACAAACAGCAAATGACGCTTGTGTGGTGAAAGAGATGAGACAGTAAACCACATAACTAGTAAATGTAGCCAGCTCTCTCAGAAGGAGTATAAGCATAGACACGATAGAGTACCAACGACGATACACTGGGAACTAAGCAAAAAAGTGGGATTCAACCATGTGGAAAAGTGGTATCAGTACAAACCAGAGGCACTTTTGGAGAAAGACAACCACAAACTACTGTGGGACTTGACATCCAAACTGACGACCTCATCCAGGCAAGAAGCCCGGACTTAGTAATAGTAGACAAAAAAGGAAGGCCTGCCAAATAGTAGACGTTGCTGTACCTGCGGACCATAGAGTAAAAAAGAAGGAGAGTGAAAAACAGGAAAAATACCAGGACCTAGCAAGAGAGTTAAGGAAGATGTGGAACTTGAAAACCAGGGTAGTACCGGTCATAGTGGGTGCTCTAGGAACAGTCCACAAAACGCTGAGGGAGACACTGGAGGAGATCGGGATTAGGGGAAAGATTGAGACCGTACAGACCACAGCACTACTGGGAACTGCACAGATACTGAGGAAGGTGCAAGAGATATAAGTACTGCAACGAATTTTAGCCCTTACATGATGGGTGAAAGAGAGAGGAAACGTTAGCTGAAGACCTGAGGAGACTTATTGTCACTCAGCCTTCAGTAATGACCACTGGGCAACCGGTCTGAAACTGTAAATCGCAAAAATTACTGCGACCTATGAGTACTAGGAGAGGAGGGCTGGAGACTTGAGGAGACTTGCGGTCACTCAAACTGCAGCGGTAACCACGTGGCAACCGGTGTGAGATTCCAAATAATAATAATAATAATAATAATAATAATAATAATAATAATAATAATAATAATAATAAGAAGAAGAAGAAGAAGAAGAAGAAGAAGAAGAAGAAGAAGAAGAAGAAGAAGAAGAAGAAGAAGGAGGAGGAGGAGGAGGAGAAGAAGAAGAAGAATGCAATGTTTTTTACACGTAAGCAGGGACAATTAGGACTTGGTTAAACATATGATTGAAATATTAGATCGTCTCTTTGATCGAATTTGGGAGTGATATCAACTGAGAAAATGCTTAGTGATCAACCTGCGCTAGTGTCTTATCTAAACAGTCGATCAGCTCGTTGGTTACCCTGTTTGATAATGATTTTTGGACTGTCTGATCCTCCCACACGAACAGGCGATAGAAATGATTATATGGCTCGGAGATAGCACAGATGAACAATGGAAATGGCCTCGTAAAACGTTGATCGACACTCTCTAGCATACGATTAAGAAGGTGTTGTTGCTAGCTAAGGGACCTCTACAAGTGCTTTTCAAAAATCATGGACCTTTTCAGGTGTGCAGTTTATTTGGCTGTGACACAGTTTTTTGTATATCAGTGTGAGTAATGCTACAAACGAAAGATTAACTCTTATCATTGTATCATTTTGAAGATTGAATTAAAAAAGGATATAATTAGTCGTTATCCAAGGTTTTTCAGTCTCTAACTGCTTTGGTGTCTACCTTGATAATTTTCAAATACGATTTCGGATTTCAAAAAAAACGCATCTCAAGCTGCAAATTAAGTCAAGAAAAACATTTGAAATGAACACTAGTATAGGGTGATCATCATCCCCATCAATCTTTCTTGCGTTCATCGTTGGACATTGACTTTCTCCAAAATTTGCCAAGCCCCTCTATCATGGGTATTGCGGAGCTAGTACTTTCTAAATATATCAAGCTCGTCACGCCATATCAGTTTCTATACAGCCACAGCCACGCACCTGATTTCAGAGTATCAACGTTGTGAGTCGTACTTTCAAGCAGTTATCAGTTTTCTTGTAACATGCCCAGCCCATTGCCATTTGAGTTTCCTAACAGTTTCCATAATGTTCCAGGTTCCTGACTTTTTTTTTATATACTAAGGCTGTTTAATGATCTCTCCATGTGAGGCGCAGCATTATTGTCCCATGTGAACGATGCATTGTTCTCAGTTTGAAAGTTAATATTTCGGTTAGGTTCCATGTTTCAGTTCGATATGTGATACACTGGTTGTATACCGTTGTTTTTTAGGATAAGACTAGTGCTATTTTCTTGTTTTTAAAAGTCGAGCTTGCTCTACCGAAAGCTTGCCATGCCTAGGACCGGCGTTGGATCAATAAGTTCAATGATGGGAAATAGATAACAATAATAAATGTCATAGGAGGCCAAAATCATTTTCATAATGATGGAAGAATATAATTGATAATGAGAAAATAGCAAAAGAGCCAAAAAAGTCGAATATTAACTTGAGAGCTTATGGCTGCAATAGTGACCATATTATTTCACTGCAAAATGAAAAAGTTGAAAAGTTGGCAAATTCTGTCCAACATGAACTTAATGCAATGTTCCATGATAGTGCCGGTCCCACCACCTCTAAGCTATGTCTAAGATAAGAGAACCGGATAAGGAATATTGCATACCTCGGTATTCATCTAAGATTTCTATAATACTTTTTATTTTTTCAAGCCTTTACGACTTGTTAACAGTAAAAACAAGATTCAATAAAATGGAAATGATGATTCATGTTTTGATGGAATTTTTAACCACTAAACTCAAAAGATTTCATGAAAGTAATGTATTATCATTCAAAGATCGTTAGAAATAGGTTATTGCTTCAAATGGTTCTTGTTTAATCAGACATCTACCGTACATAATCTTTAATGTTCTTCATCTCCACACTTGAAAGTGTCATTCCTCCTGTAGAAAACTTGACCCAGTATCGGTTGCGAGAATAATAATTATCTTTCGAAATAAAAAAACTCTTGTCTTCTGTCAAATAATCCATGGTAAGATATTAACCATGACTCATCGACTGGACTTGGTTACCGTCTATCATAATACAGACATAATAACTGCAGCGGCTAAAATTTCTGTCATTCTCAGTGAGCTTCTCATATATATATATATATATATATATATTTATATATATATATATATATATATTAGTACATGCTGATATCTATTTTTACACTTGAGAAGTTTACTGAGAATGACAGAAATTTTAGCCACAGCAGTTATTATGTCTGTTTTATGATAGACGGTAACCCAGTAAATATTCTTCCAAGTCATCATATATATATATATATATATATATATATATATATATATATATATATATATATATATATATATGATATTTGCTGCAATGCAACGAAAATATCATTGGTCTTGGCAAAACATCAATCCTGTGCCACAGACAAGATAATTTGACTCAGCAACTCACAAACCAAGTACTAGGGACAATATAATTTGTTCTGGTGACGCAGCCATCGATCGTCACGGACGAGATAATTTGTCTCGAAAACTCATTGAGTATTACGGAGGGGATGATTCAATTTTGTAACTCATCAATTCATTATCACGGACAATATCATTCGTTTTGGCCACTCATCCATCAGGTGGAAAGGAACAATCATTCGCCCTGGCAACTCATTCATCCAGTGTTGGGGATAAGATAATCCGTCCTGAAAATTCATCCATTTAGTATCAGGGACGAGATGGTCTATCTTGGCCACTCATATATCAAGTGCCAGGGATGATATAATCTTGCTTGGCCACTTATCTATCCAGTCATGCAGACGAGATAATTCGTATTTGGAGCAAATCCATCCTGTATCGCACTTTATTAATTGCAGCTAATCGATACAGTATGTAATCTGTTTTGGCAATTTATCCATCGAAGGCAAAATACAAGATTTGTAAAAAATCAATCCCGTTTCACGGAGGAGACATCTTAGCAACTCAATTAGTAAGTATCCTGGATAAGATAATTTGTCTCCAATCCAGTGCCAGGGACAAAATAATTCCTTTTGGCAATCATACAGCAAGTAACGAGTTGTCTTGGCAGAGCATTGATCAAGTGTCACAGACAAGGAGTTGTCTTGGTCATTATCAAACCACTCTCAGGGACAAAAAAAAATCCATCTGGACAACTCATCCATCCAGTGGCACGGACGAGATAATTTGTCTTGGCTACTCATCAGTCTTGTAGCACAGACTAGATAATATTTCTTGGCAACTACTTCATCCTTATCACAGACGATAGAATTTCTCTTGGTAATTCATCAATCTAGGGCCACGATGCCATTCACTACAAGGAACAAGTGATCCGTCTGGATAACCCATTCATCCAGTGCCAAGGACGAGATGAGTGAGTTTGGCAACCTTTCCATCAATTGCCTAAAACGGGTTAAATCGTATCGGTAACTCTTTCTTCCAGGCCTAAGATGAAATAAATAATCATGGCAACTCTCCAATTCAGTGCCTCGGATGAGATTAATCATAACGGTAATTCATCCATCCAGTGCCTCAGACGATCGTATTGATATCTGATCCATCAAGTGCCACAGACGATAAGATCCTTCTTTGCCTCTCACTAGTGCAGGAAGGAAAAGTCGTTTTAGCAACTTATTTGCATTGATTCATCTTCGCCACTCAATCAGACGGGATTATTCGTTTTGGTTACTCATCTATTCAGCGTAAAGGACGAAATAAGTCGTGTTTGAGACTCATTAATCCTGTGCAATGCACATAACTCAGAAAACTCATTCATTGAGTGCTCTAGACAAGATAATTCGTTTTGACAATCATGCATCAAGTGCAAGGATCAAGCACATTCGTCTTGGTAACTCATTCGTCCCGTATCATGTATGATATGATTCATCTGGGGAAAATTATCCATGTAGTGCCACTGAGATCAATCGTATTGTCAACTTATTCCTCACTAGTTACGGACGAGATAATTCGTCTTGATAACTCATCCATCTGAGAAAATTCATCTCGGCATCTCTTCTATTGATAACCAGGAAAGAGAGAATCCGTCTTTGCTACTCATCAATCTAGAACCAAGGAACGAGATGATTTGTCTTGCTAACTCATTACTCCAGTATCACAGACCAAGTATTCCATCGTGTCAAGGACAACACGATTCGTTTAAAGTGTTCATCAATCCATGGCCCGTGACACAATCATTTATTCTGATATATCTATCAAATGTTGCAGACAAGGAAATCCCTCTTGTCAACTGTATTTGGGACGAGATAATATATCTTAGAAACTCATTCATTCACCATCATCGACTTGACAATTTGTTCAAGCATATAATCTGTCAAGAGCCAAGAACAATATAGTTGGTCTTGGAAACTCATCTATCCACTTCATAAATCCCCCCAAAATTCCCTTTTGGCAATTCATCGATTCAGCATCATGGATAGAATCTTTTGTCCTAGCAGATCATCCGTTCAGTGCCAAGAACAGAATAATTGATCTTTGCAGCGCATTGATCAAAGGTCATAAACGAAAGGATTCGTCTTGGCAACGCGTCAGTCCTGTATCACAGACGAGATGATTCATGTTGGTGACCCATCCCTCCAGTTTGAATGTTTGAAAAACTGAAAAAAAAGATTTTCCTAAAATGAACATAAATCATGTCCTTTATATATATATATATATATATATATATATATATATATATATATATATATATATATATATATATATATTCATACGTACATTCACACAAACATATATACGTGTGTTTGGATTTTGGGTTACTGGGAGAATTAGTAATGGTAAGAAGAAAAGATCTCATTAATCTGACAGAGAAGAATTGTGGAACAGAGGACAACCAATCGACTCATAAATTTCGTTTGATGGTTTTGTTCGCTGTGGAATGAAAGATACTCAAAGACAATGTGCAAAGTAGGATATCAATATAGAATAAGCATTTGCTCTATGGAAGAAAGAATGTTCTGACCAGTTCACGAAGTTGGGAAAATCGGTCCCATTATTCCTTAGAGTCTGATCCCATGGGTCACCATCAAGAAAAGTCTTCCTTATCATATATAGCATAAGCTATTGGTTTAATTTCTTTACTTATTTAGTTTGGAAATCAATCGTAGTTAAAGAATTGAGACGGTATAGAGGTTCATAGACTTATCGCTAATCGATGTTATTTCGGTATATTTGGTCTGGAAAGTTCCATAATTGCAATGTATTCTAAACTGCTTCTCTCTGACCCGCAGTAATTTTAAAGATTTATGAAAGGTAACTTCAAAATCACCAGTCTATTGAAAGTTATGAAAACATGTCGTGTGAGAATTGAGAAATGTAAATAAGACTGTCTTTCTGAAAATATTCTTTGTCTTTCTTCATTTCAATTACGTCAAATAGTTTTTGCATTGAAACATTTTGCAGGAACGTTGATTTCTCATAAATATTTACTATCACGTTTTCGTGTCTTCCAGGTATGATGGAGCGTTTTGGATGGTCCTACAAGCTCCAGGCTCTTGGTTGGAACATTGGTAATACGCAAAAGTATCCCAGTGTAGATAGACTGCGTGTTGAGCATATCACATGGGAACAAAAGGCCGATTGACAATCGGTCGAATTCTGATGAACTCAGGCAATACAACTTGCGAAAATGTGCGATGTACATTTCACAAGGGTAGGACCCGACTGATGATGGTCCATATTGTGGGTGCAACCAAAGAAAATGACAGATAACTGCACCCTTGACCACATTACGACTACTTCTTATATCCACTTTCTAGGTCAACCACTTGACCTATTGTTTTGATATAATGGTCGAAACATCATTTAAAGCCCAGCCACTTCAACCATACTTCTTTGGCACCAAAAACATTCTGTTGACCCGTGAATACCAAAATGGTTTGCTTCTGTTCTCTTGGCCCCTGTTTTAAAAAAACAATTCAACTTCAGAAATGTTAATGGCTGCCAATTTGACTGACGGTCCACATCCAGTTAGAAAATACTTTCTTTTTAATTTTTGGTCTTAACCAACACGTATCTAATATAGTTATCATTTTTTTTATTCACCTTCTAAATTGATATCTGTATATATTCTGATATATCAATTGACCAACGCTGAAACATTTTTACCATATACTGACTTCTATGGCAGTTTGTGAAAGCTTTTCATTCGAGAAACACAAAGGTCAAAACTTAAACATACATTGGCTTTTAAATCAAACCTCTTAAGAGAAGGTTTTTGAATATATAAATGGTTGTGCCAAAGATCAAAAAGCAAATCTAATTCGTTGTGTTTGAAATATGGTGAGAAATTGTTGATGATATTTTGCAAAATAGAGATAGATTTCTCCAATTCCTCCCCCTTTGGATTCTAGTTTTTCAATGTTGGAAGAGCAGGAATTTCAGAGTGATAGGGGATATTAGAGAGAATGCAGCTATACAACCGACTGCAATCCAACAAATTGCTTTGAAAGGCAAAATGATTATTGAATAAGGATGTGAGATCCCAAGAAGAGAGCTACGAAGTTCCTTTGCCTTAGGTAGGCATTTTTTCATTATTAATGAACGGCTGCATACTTTCGAAAAAGCTCTGTTTTGATTTAAAGTAAAGTCAAAAAATGTTTGTAGTTGCCGTCAGTATTTCATGTAAGCTAATTATCGAAATTTTGCCTTTACTAAATTGTTAAAAATTGATGGGATATCATAAAAGAGTGTAAAAGAACCATCAGCCTAGCAAGAATCGGATAGTGAATTTAATGACAGCACTTTGGGTGCTCGTCATACATAAGTTTATTTCACATATTCCAATTTGACTCATTTTGATCAAAAGTAGGATAGAACAACTATCCTTGTTATGTGATTAAAGGTATGTTAATGTGATGACTGAGGCTAAAAGACCCCATAATACCGATCACGACAGTTGTGGGGCGAACAAATAACAGAACAAAAAGAAAGCTATCTGATGATACTTTATTGTAGCACATATTTTAAGAATTGCCTTCGGGAATTTAAAATGTAAAAATACGAAGAATTTCCGTCAAATTTCCTCAGATTTGCAGCGTGAAATTAAGTAAATCTAAATTATTCAATAACTGTCAGTAACAGGCACAAAATTAAAATGAATGACCTTATCCTACTTATTATTCATTATCTATGAGGATAAAATCATAATCTGTTCAGTTAATATGTTCCACACACACACACAGACACACACAGACACACACACACACACATATATATATATATATATATATATATATATATATATATATATATATATATGTATATATATACCAGATGTTTATGTGTGAGAGACAGACTGACAAACAGACGGAAAGAATGTGTGAGAGAGACAGAGACAGAGAAGGAAGCAATATCTGAAAGCATTAAGATGCAAAAGGATAGTTAGAAACCGTCATAAAAAGAATACACAAACACACAGATGCACACACGCAAAACCATACACAAACACACACACACACACACATATACATACATACATATATATATATATATATATATATATATATATATGTATATATATATATATATGTATATATATATATATATATATATATATATGTATATGTACAAACCTGACCCTTATTTAACCCACCCTTTTTTTCACCGACTTATCGTATTTCTACCAACCAGATCCTCACTGACACGGATACAAACATCCTCTTCAACCCCTACTGGACAAAGTAATGACCTTGTTTCCTCATCTTCTAACAAAATGTATCGAAGCTTGCCAATGTTATATATATATATATATATATATATATATATATATATATATATATATATATATATATATATATATATATATAATTAAAAATAGACAAGGAACATCTTTTTAATTTTTGACAAATCTTTTTCTCATCATAGTACAAGTGAACAGATATTGTTTTCAACGTTGATAAATATTGACCCCCTTTTATATATATATAAATATACATATGTATATATATTGAAAAAGAGAAAGAGATAGAGAAAGAAGTAGGAAAAAGAAGAAGAGAGATATAAAGAAATAAATGGTTAGACACTGAGAAAAATATTCACTGAGGTCAGTTCTTTAGAATTATGAATGAAATTAAATATTAGTTGACCAAATTTGCTCATTCATGTTTGACTTGTCCGTCCTTTCATATGGGAAAGGAGCGTTTCTAAACAATAAACGATGGGAATTATTTCAAATAGAATTGATTTGTTTAGATTTGGCAAGATTCCAATCAAATTATCGGATAGCTCAAAAAACGGCTATTCAATTAACCCTTTGCATAAAATATAACCAACCATTTCAGAGAGTTGCAAATGTCAGCAGTAACAGGTTGTATGCTGAAAACACACTTGTCTAGATGGAAAAAAGTTATTAATCCAATGGTATCTTCTCCGAAGCTTTCTCCACACATTCCTTGTCCTGGTTAGTGTTCGATATGTAAATATAAGCTTGAAGATTGTAGGCGGCCTGATATGGCTCCACTCGTATCACATGCTATTCATGGATAGTTGATTTGGTTTATTGGAGGGTAATAAGACTAGCAAAATGGTTATGCACTAAAACTTCAAATGCAAATGAACTTGAAATGCAAATGAACTTAAAATTCAGCTTTGCAAAAATGCATAAAACTTATCAACAAAAGGGAAATGATTGTCACTGTCACGATGGACATAAGTGCCATAAATATATGTACGAACAATGTGGATGTGATTTTCACCAGGAAATCGACACCTAAGAAATTTCAAAATCTGGCAAAAATCAGATTATTATTTGACATGAAATATGACCCAATAGACGCACACAATGACGGCTAGTGATCAAAGAGATTTGTCACAAACTGATAAACGTTGTATTTGGTTCAAACCTGGCTTCTCAACGATGCTACCAATACCTTGTTACCGAATAAAAAAACTATTAAACTGTGAATATCTAATGGTTTTCTATCAAGATAATGGCCTAACATTTATCTTCCAATATATAAGTGTTCAACCTAGGGGAATAATCATTTTTGAAATCAATGCTGTATGGGGTTTTTGCTCGTCTTCGTTTTTGGGACAACAAAAATCCCCCAAACCAATAAATCTGGAACCTCCGATTCATATATAGGGAACATGTTTGATTTATGATGTTTCTGACGAGCAATAACCATCATTTCGCTATGTCATAGTAAGATTTTCCAATCTTGAAAGTACACACCTGCAAACAATGTTGAATATGTTGGTAGGGAATCATCTCAAAGAACTTATATTCTTAGAGATGATATAATAAGTTGGTTTGCTTGCAACTTGACATTAAAACTGATTCAACAAAATTGATATTCATATGAGGGATCCATTATTTCATCACACACACACACACGCACACATATATATTTGTGTGTGTGTGTGTGCGTATGCATGTGCATGTGTATGTGTATTTTGTAAATACACTGCATCTTTCAAAAGTGTCTGTGCATTTTAAATTCCGTTTTTCTTTCCAAATTTGTCCACTTGCAGTGAAATTGTTATCAATTCGGAGGACACAAAGGGCAAAATAGCATCCGAGAAGAATTCAAATTTAACAATTTTTTTGAGAAATTTCATGAAGAACGAAGTTTCTGCAACAAGACGAAGAGACGTTTGGGGGAGTCGAGGCAGGAATGAAAATTTTCGGTCAAGCTTCCTACAAAAAATATCAATTGCTGGTTCAACCGAAGTCTTATGAAGAAGCTGACTTACATTGAAAAGTGTACCAATCAAATAATTATTATTTGAACTTGAAAACATTCGAATAATATGATTTTAAACCTTTCTGTGTATGTGTACCAATTTTCAAAAGCTAATTGTTTTAATAAATCTCAAGTGGTTTTTGAGTATAAGCAAATGTTGTGCTTTCATTTACCAAACAGGCCAGAAAGGAAACTTTTCTTCTTCTGTATTTCATAATTTCAAGTGATTAATGATAAACACTACAATCTGACATTTCCATCCATTGCTCTACCATTGAATACAGCAGCAAAAAAAACCGCAGCTATCGAACTAAAACTCTTCAAAGGTTTGGCACATTCCACATGCAGGGACGGGGGTATTCTTATTAATACGTTCTGACCGGAATATGCATTTCATATTAGACGTCAAAAGCTTTAATAAAAGAACTCAGTTACCATTTCTCCACTTTTGTTCTCAATAGCTGCACCATGGACACGTCAGTACAATAAAAAGAAACTGCATCAGTCTGGCAAAATAAATTAACTCCTGAAAGTTTTGGCGCATTCTATATGCAATGGTTTTTTTTGTGGGAGGAAAACATTGTTATCAATTCATCTGGACCGGAATATGCCTTTCAGATGATACATAACAAGCAATAATAAATGATCTCAGTCAAACCCTCCTTTTGAATTCCATTGCAACAAAATTCTATATCTGCCGTATAAAAGAAATAACCCTCTGAACGTTTTTGTGTATTTCGTTATGCAATATCTTTTCTGAAGCAGAAAAAATCTTCTGACTGGAATATGCATATCGGAAAAGACATCAGTAGCTTTAATATAACGGTCAGTCATAAAAATCGACTTGGTTTCGTTCTATATTATCTTTATTCTTTATATATTCAGAAAATTTATGAGACAGTAATCAATAACTGAAGGGTTTTGCAAAGCGATATTCTTTTCGGTTCATGGAGTTTTTTTTCCTGTTCATCTCACCATTTTATTTCGAAGTATACAATTAGTGCGGAAATACATTCGAGCAAAGATCTTGACATCTTCATTCATCTTCAGAGATGACGGGACTTCGACCAAAAATTTAAAAATTAAAATGTCAAAAAAATGTCAAAACAAGATTTGACATTAAGCATTAAAAAAATGTACGTACACAAATCAGACATCTTTTGTCCAAAAGTCTGTCAATTTTGACGATGTATGAATATCATAAGATTAACTTGCATCGAAGACTTTTTCACTCACTTTATTTACCCAAGATTGATTCAATATGAAATATAAAACAAGTTTTAGATGATAAACCAATCAGTCTCTAGATGCAAAAATTTCTGAGGAGATAAACTGAATCGTCATTATCCTTGTCAGATATTCCAACTTCCTAGTAGTTTTTTGACGTTTACAACAATGAAGTGATCATCTGGATAAGAAAAAGAAATCTGATGTGACTTGGACTTGCATAACCACTCTGACATGGACGACACCTAACCAATTAGACCACTGAAACCCATGAGCATACAGAATTGAAATTTAGTCATCTACTTTTTTCCGCCACATTGGTAGTTTGTTATCTAGTTGTAGGTTTATTTATCCTCAGTTGTACCATTTTCTCAACTGAAATATTGCCATTGGACAACTATGGCCATCAAAGTTGGTTAAAACCTAAGCCTTTTTTTAATTGTGTGCGTGGGTATGTGTTTATTTATGAGTTTTAAAGTTTGTTTACGTGTTTGCATGTTCCAGCACTCCTTCCCATCCTGTTTGGTCTACAAACTCTGAAATCGGCATCAGTAATCAACTGAATCTTTTGGAAAAAGGCTTTTTGATATTTATAGCTTATTTTTACTTGTCTATTAGTAACATCGGGATTTTCAGAATCCAGATTTTTCTACATCTTTCAATCTTCTCTATTTCAGACGTCTACTTTTGGACAACGCAATTGATGTCATAAATATAATTTATTCTGACCACATTCATTCTTCAATAGATTTTTTTTATGTGGCCTCAAATTCTGATGCTATGGTTGTCCAATTATTGACTGTCACGTGGAGTTTCCATTAGATTTAATGTCTCTTTTTGTTCTGTTATTTTTGCTTATCTACTCCCGGACGTGTCTTGGAGATTCCAAATTTCATACATGAAAAAACATTACGCAATCTGTGTATTCAATTTTATGGTTAGTGAACTATTCTACCGAATTATTGTTAACGTGGAGTGAATCAGAATTAATTGGGTGCTCCAGATTTGTAACCTAGTACCAAACTAACCCAAACTTAGTATATACGTAGGGAATCCTTGCCATGGTGTAATCTTTCACTAACTAATCTTAGAGACCATCACAACTGGATGACCAACACCTTGGGCCTCGTTTCACACTAAGCCAGCTTGTTTCAGACTAAGCCAGCTTAAAAGACCTTTGAGTAAAACACTGTAACGTCGTGGTTCGTGAAGTAGTGTTGCAGATTATTTCTACATTGTAGTGAGTTCAACCCTCGATTGCTTCCAATAATTGTTATATTGTACAAGTCTGAGCTGATGCTAATAAATGCATGTACTATCCTAGGCACGAGGATATACATAGTGAGCTATTCAAGCATTTAACTATTTAATGAGTTTGATCCTTACTGGTTGCAGTACTGTCTTTGTTTTTTTTGGTCGATCAGACTCAGTATATACAAATAAAATCCCTGCCTCAGAGTAATGGTTGAGGAACAAGTCTGGAGGACTATTAAGATTGTATTGATCCTCACCAAGTGCCCTTCATTTGCTACCTTGTTCCATCCAGCAGTAAGCTCAGTACTTCCCTTTTTGATTTTAGAAGCTGAACAAGTGTCAAGGAATTGTCTAATTGACATCTTGCAAAACGTGTATTTTTTTGAAAAGCTAATGCAATACATAACATATATCAAATCGTCCAAAATATGTTAATTGACAACGGACATATTTGAATATAAAATCTTTGCAGATTTCTCTTATTTAATAACACTCTCAGGCTACAACTGTATATTGAATTACTTACCGTGAAATTTGCGCCGGAAGAGAAATTATCAAATAATAGGAAGGGGTATTATTTTGGTTCCTAATCTAATATAGCGTGTTTATCCAAAAAAAAAAAAAAACGTTAAGAAATCGATGACAAAATATGGAATGAACACTTTCGCTGTAATTAAAGTGTGATATACACACACAATACCACGATTCAAAAAGATTGTTGCTTCCTTACGTAGAATTGACGGATAATTCTCTGATTAGGTTAACATTCAACTAAAGAAAAGGAAAAAATCTATACTGTTAATTTTGCCATACAAAACGCTTTCTTTTTCATTCTGGGGTCGGCTTGAAGCGATTTTGTACATGATGTGTGTGTGTGTGAGTGTGTGCGTGTGTGTGTGTGTGTGTGTGTGTGTGTGTGAATTTGAATGTGAATGTGCGTCTATCTGTGTGCATGTTTGTGTGTGCGCATATTTGTCAGTGTGTATGTATGTACGTAGGTATCTCTGTGCATGTTTGTACAAATCAGATTCGAAGCAAAGACAATGTTATGATACAATGGAAAAGACGATAAATATTCTATTGTCAGTTCTTCATTCATGTGTGTCTCATCGATAGTGACAAATATCTTTACCGTAGTTTGTAAAATATAGTGCGTACATCATATTCTGAGGTCGTTGTGGGCCATTCTAGGCTACTAAACTGTTAAGACTAAAATAAACATGTAGACCCACTCGGATACCTAATCTTTGTATAAATTACTGTTCCAGGCTCAGGTATCGCCGATTTATGTGACACAAGCAAATTTTTGCGGAAACTCCGTATGATTCATATTTTTTCAAATTCACTATACTCCGATAATGTTTCTTTAAATTGGCACCAAAACCTTCCATCAATCATACATGAAGCTTGTAAGAGATTAAGTTCCCTTTTAGCAAACAAATATCGATCTACACACAAGATGCACTCATATAAGGGTGCATACATTAGAATGTAATGGATATGAATAGTGTAGGATTTAGTTTATGCGTTATTCAACATTTTTATTAGCATTATTTTTATTCATTTCTCGACTTTTTTGACTTCCACAACTTTTTGACTTGTTTAACGCCATTAAGGAAAATCATCAAAGAATTAAAAGCAAAGCAAAAATTATCAGATCAGAAAAGAATATGAATAAGAAGATCAATAGTCATTATAAGATTTTTATCAGTCTCCTCTGTTTTTTTTATTCACAATGTTTGATGTACAATGACAATGACCTTCCATCTTATGGCAACCTACTCGTTGTCAAATAAAGTTACGAATTAATAGTGATTAATTCAGAGCTGAAGAAAGATGAAAATAAATGGAGCGTTTTATGAAAAAATAAAAAGATTATCGAATATAAATTTTATGTTTTGATAACAGAAAATTTCTTTGATATAGAGAACTATGGTTTCCTACTGCACAGACCGTTGCGATTTATGACAGAAATATCGACCATATAGAATCTTATGAGCTCTGCACAGAAAAGAAATATTCTTGCTGTCAAATCATACAATCACTTACTGCTAACACCAAAAAGGATAATGTGATATTTAAACAACGTCAAATAATTTAATAAACTTCAAATCAACTAATCTCAGTATTTGTTGGATGAGAGCCCGGAATGATATACTGATCAGAATACAACTTGGCCTTCACTGCAAAGATCACTGCAAAATAATCAGTCCATTTATAAAATGGGTATTATTCTTTAAATTGAATTTAGTGATCGGTGCACTTAACAATGAGTGAATTGTGCCACCTATTACATATCATAACCACCATATATATATATATATATATATATATATATATATATATATATATATATATGAGGAAAACGCTGAGTACAAAGGGGGAGCACACTAGGAATATAGAGCAATTGGACAGCTACCTCGAAATATCAAGAAAAAAATGACGGAACGATTGAAAAGGAAATACATACACATAAGGAAAATCAAAGTTTCCTGCAGTCAGTGATTTATAGGGTACACAAACAGAACAGAACGTTAATATCGTTGAATCTCGAAGACGTGAAGAATAGCAAGCCCCTTCCTTGGAAAAATGTTGATACATAACTTTTTATTTGAATTATTTTGTTAAATTCCAGACTTTTATCACCAGTAGAAAACGAATTGTTTCCCCATTATCCTGTGCCGTTTAAAGGGGAAACAGATTTTCTCGTTCTTGCAAATAGAGTTTGATTAGTGTCTGTTTTGTGTGGTTGCTTGTTGCTTAATTAACTTATCTCTTGCTCTATTTTCTCATATTATCTAACTTGACATTCAGCTTTGCCTCAGTCACCTCCCCAAAAACCCAAGAGATATTCTTTCTATTTGGAGCTGCCAATCGGCCGGTTGCAACTCTGTGAGAAGGTAAAAGCTGGCTTTTTCCAATGATCACAACCTAATAAAAAACGAAAGAAGTAACTTTTTCATTGATCATGCAATTTTTCATCCATCATCCTAACACATGGCATACTGCCAGAAGACGTCAGCTCAGTCACAATGACTAAGCATACCTATTTGCTTCAATTCTTACTTTTACTATTATTCAACCAAGATCTGTGGCATACTGGGATCACAGTGAATGGCAGCTGAGAAGGGACAATATATTGTCGACTTTGATTATCAATTTCTTGATCTTGACTTCATTCCAGCTTCTCAGACCGTCATTTCACGGTCATCAGTTTACAGCATAGATCCGAAATAATGACAAATCACTCGGTAAGACTCGAACCCATTTCTATTTTACACCAATAAACTTGTTTTATCATGACAGCTGCTCTATGATGAGAACATAATAATTATTAAAAATAAGGAATACCACTGGTTGGGTGAATAGGTTTTTGTTTTGTAGGAACAATCTCATATCTTCAGCATGAGCAGAAGCTGAAGACAAGAGGACTTCTCGATGGTGGAGTTACATTGGTTGTGAATGGTTTAGATTGGACTGTACTTAGCCCTTAGCAAATGGCCTGGTCGAAATATTTGCTGAAGGCGATTAGGGTGATGGTGTCTGTATATATTTTACATCTGGTATTAATGTTGGATAGGGGCCTGATTTCCGGGACGGTTTCACTGTTTTCTCCCTGCCTCTCCATGTGAGATGAATCTATGTCGTGGGTATGTACATGTCAGTATGCATACGTGTGATGATTTTTGTGCCTATGAATGACTATTTTGTGTTCGTGAGAGTTGTGTGAAGCCACGGAATGATCGTGTTTGTTGAGTTTTTGCTACGTGCATATTTTTTAGACATGTCCACCCAGAAATATACATGTATTTATTACCTGATCAGATATCATACATATATAATATTTAATTATACAAGCAACGTAAAAACAGACACGTACTGCATACCATGTACATGTATTATAATATATTACATTCATACTATATGCCACTTTATACACAATATGTAACTACATCATAATACAGTTCCATCAAGACCTAATTCAAATACATACATAAATCAACCTCCATATCAGATGTCATATCTATATCTGTAATATCGCGCATAATATATGACTTCACGTCCATGCCAGAATGTACATAATATATCATTTTAACGAGGTAAAAATACCTCCACATAATACACGATTATATGTTGAGTATACAGCTATGTTAGAATACACATCAATGCAGTCATATAAATAATACATGTCCATGTGCGTGCATACAGATGCGTACTGTGCACCAGTTCCAGCATGTGCACACCAACCCTCGGCACATGCATGTCCATAGCATGTGTACACATACTTTTATATACATATGCATCTGCATTTCCAGAACAAAAATTATACCCCTACATCTAATACATCGAATTTTAATCACATACATATGCAGGAATGCGAAATACACACACACACACACGCACACACACACATATATATATATATATATATATATATATATATATATATATATATATATATATATATTCTAGACGGCTTTATCGTATTGAACACTATGCACATTGAAAGCCTTTTTTTTGTCTCTTCAGTAATTTATTTTCTTCAATATTTTTCAAGTTTTATATGTACTTTTTTGTTGCGTTACTACATATATACATATATATTAGGAAATTTTTTAAAACTCAATCTATAATAACTTTCCATTGTTGTACGGAAAATTAGACACAGGGCCTAGACAATGAGAATAGAAAGAAAAAAAACAACTGGATAAAAATGGTGCTGCGGCAGGAATCGAACCCACGATCCATTAGGTTGTTGCTTTATCGTAGTATTGCTTTTAATCATTGGGCCGAACAGCCTGTCTGATATAAATGCGAAGGCCCAAATAACCACTGTATCCGCACTCATTCATATCACTCATTCAATCATAACGAAACTTAGATATAATTCCAAAGCTCATAATTATCATTATGTTCAGTGACAAAAATTGATGAACACTTGATTCTTCTATTCTTTGTTAATAAAGTTCTGTATTTTGGATTTTTAAAAATCCTTGGTCAAAAATAAACCAAACTTTCATTCCTTCAGTACAATACAGTAAGTTTCGTTTGTAGTATTTCACTTATTCGAACAAAGAAGACAACCGAAGCATATTTTTTATTGTGAACATCGTAAAGAGCGAAGAGAAAAGCAATCACTCAACAATTTTTAACTTTGGTCGAAATGAGGTGTGTCATTTTCTCCTTTGGAAGAACAAGCAAATGTTCAATTGAATTAAATTAGATAAAAACGTTGGAATTTTTTAAGTTCATATCCATTGGCTTGAAAAGTTTAGTTTTTTTAACAAATAGTATTTTCCAACAAATCATCATCATCATGCCTTTTATTGTCTTTCTTTTGCCATACACCTTACCCAGGATTCGCTGGACTTCTCTATCATGGATGTCGCAGAGCTAATACTTTCTGAGCTTGTCCTGTTCGTCTTATCATCTCATATTTTGCTGGCATCGGATCCGCATTTGGCCTTTGGGGATCCATTTAGTGAGTTGTGATGTCCAGTGTTTTTCAGACATTCTTGCAGAATGACTAGCCCATTTCCATTTGACTTCTTTAATGGATTTTATGATACCTTGAAGTCCTGGTCTTCTTAATATAATGCGCTGTCTTATGATCTCTAGATTTGATGTTGAGGATATTGTGCAAGTTGAATGGTTGTCTCTTTGCTGGCCAATCTCTTGGTTAGGTTCCATGTTTCCACTCCATAAGTGACAATTGGGGGTACTTTCATCATATGATGTCAGGTTTCTTCGGAATTAAAATACTTTCACTTAAATAGAAAAATCTTTAACAAACAAAATGTGTCATGATATCGATTATTCATCAGGCTCATCTTTGTCATAATACTGAACATTTTTACCTGCTATAGAAATTCATGTTCCCAAAGAATGTCATCTGAAAGAGATAATGAATTATAATTGGTAAATCAAATCAGAAAATCAATTAGATTAATGTCTTTGATCGATACACGTATTTTTACGGGAAAGGGGAAATATTCTTCACTAGCAATGAACTATATTAGGCTCCACCATTGCATACTATAAAATGCAAATTCTATCGATTATTCATGTACAGGAGTATTTCCCCTAAAACTAATTGTTTGCTTTGTATCATATTTGTTTTTTTTTAGAAACTATAAACCAAAACTGTGAATATAGGTTTCTTCACTTTTTAAGTGGGTCTGTCCGTCTCATGTCTGTCCGGCTAACTGTCAGTGCGTGCATGTATTACGCATACAGGCAACACCATTCAAAATGAAAAAAATTGAAACATCCACTCAATATGTCTAATAAAAACGAATTTCGTATTTTAAAAAATACTGATTAAATAAGTTTTTAGCTGGGTGCTACGTAAATCCATGTGAAATTGATCCATTAGTTTGTATCTTGCAGTATACGTGCTTGTTTCGAGAAAATTCGGATTTTTTTTAGTGATCCCTGCCCAACAAAAGACGAGAAAAGTGACACATTAATCGATTATCCATTTTTTTCCATTTTTTTAAAAACTGGTCACTCTCAACATGACATGCTATCAAACCACGTTGGTCACGTGATAGTTTCTATCGTGAGACTAACCAGACCTGTTTTTATATAATTTTCATATCATCGTCCAGTTCCGAATACAAATATCATCCGCTTCTTAGAATTCGTTTCACGACTGTTTTTATTTCTCTAACTTTTACGCATAAAAAAGTCGAAAAGCTAAAATGGTGCCCGGTTCTCTCCCTTCCTCTTCTACGTCTCTGTTTCCTGTACCTCGCAGTCCCATAATCAGTGATGGCTCAGCTTAACACGGTAGTCACCATACCAACTCTGAACTCTTTCCATACAAATCAATGGTAATTATATCTACGTTGTATGTCATTTCGGCGTCTGAAAGGTTTTTTGCAGGAATATTTTACCCTTATATATTGGAGACAACCTATATTCAGAGCACTTACAAGAGTTTCATTAACTGTATAAAGGTTATCAAATCACCGTAGCCCCCCAAAATGCCCAACCTGACCAACCAGACAAGCGGACTACGGATTTTTCTCTCTTTGCTTGTCAATGTGTCTGTTTTTGTGAGTTTCCTGATCAAATGTTTTGGGTTACAACATTGAAAACTAGCATTCGAAACTCTTCTTTTAGCTGGAAATTGAAAACGTCACTTCCTGCAATGACCCTATACAATCCCTGGACGCACATGGTCCTATGTTTGTTAGCTCCAGTATCCCTAGCTGGTTACGGTTCTAGCCCTGGTCTTTGTTGCCGGTCACTCTTTCTTTCTCTCTCTCTCTCTCTGTCACTCTTTCCTAAAATCGTTATCATTTCGTCGACCCATCAGCCGATCCATCTTAACCATTCATCCTCTGTGACTTATCTCTGTTCTGACTATGCCAATTTTACTTCACTGATATCGACCTGCACAGATACGCACAGCTACACAGCTATACCACTGTGTCTTCATCACGTGCTACGTATGCGTATCAACTTTCACTCTCTTGAATGAAATTGCAAAGCTTTTTTACTATCTGATAGTCACAATGATCTTTCCTAAACATCTTTATTCAGGAAACATGCATGGATAAAACTCCCAAGTTAAGTCACTTACTTGGCAGTATGGCTTGCACACGGATTCCACTTATTATCTTGGAGCAATACAACCCATTTGGAGATCAACACATTCACGCAACTCCGCTCCAACACCGATGCTAGTGCTATAAACGATAAAAAAAGCTTCCAACTTTCACTGTCTCTTCTCATTACTTCTCACGATCGCTCGTATTTATGTCATCTTTACATATACTTCATTTTCTTTTGTCATTGATGTCCTTGCATTAAATGTACGTTATATGTCAATCCCAAAATATGTATATGTGTTCTGTTACACTTTATTTCAATGCACGTCCAATCTCATACTTACTGCGCATTATCTTCGTATAGATTCCTCCCTCCCTTACATCTACAAGGGCCGCACATGCGCTACACATCAATCCAGGAGGAGACCGAACTCGTCTTTTGTCACTCAAGATTCATCACGCTATTGGTTTTTTTAAAAAACTCGAATTGAATCACGGGAATACCATCCCCACAGCATAATTTGATGAAATACGCGTTCTAGCAGCACGTTTGTTTTTATATTCTTGCAAAGCTATTGCCGGACATTAGTTTGCAGCAACAACATATGGAGATTTCAGAGCATTTTCCTTGAACTGAAATTACTGGGCCATGTAAGGGTATAGGAATCCTTTTTTTTTTATCAGGTATTTCGTTTTCTGATTATCAATGAACTCCTCAACTCTACCTGTTATTACGGCATATTCGGTCCAACGGCACTCTTGGATCTCCAAAGGTGCTGTTATATCAGTAGTCTATTGCAAACAATGTAATCTCGAATTCCAAGTGATAAAGAATGAATCTAATCATTGTTAATTGATCATACCTCCAGAAGAGAAACCTGCCCCAACGAATTTTAAAACTGAACACCGTATATTAATGTACCAATAAACAAAGCTCATGCAGGAACCTCGATACAAGTAGATGTGTCGATTCCCTTTACTCCAGAAGAAAACAACAATTAAACGCAGCCTACCCAGCAATCAATAATTGGATTTGTTTATTACTGTGAATGCAAGTTTGTTCCAACATACTTGTACAGCTTTCATCATCATCATTATCATCATCAGTCTTTTAGCGTCCGTCGTTAGACATAGACCTTCCCCAGGATTTGCCACACTTCTCTATCATGGGCGTCACGGAGCCAGTACTTCCTGAACTAGTCTAGCTCGTGTCTCCATCTAACATTTTGCCGGCCTCAGTTGTGTATGTGGTCTCGGGGAATCCATGTTGTGAGTCGTGATGTCCATCGATTGTCTGCCATTCTCGCAACATGGCCAGCCCACCGCCATTTGAGGGTTTTTTTATGGATTCTATGTTGTCTTTAACTCTTATCTTTTCCCGGGTGTACTGTACTGTTTTGTGGTCTCTCCATGTGAGGCCCTGCATTATTCTTTCATGTGCACGTTGCATAGTTCTCAGCTTACGGGTCTGTCTCTTGGTCAAGTTCCACGTTTCAGCTCCATAAGTGACTATTGGGAGGATCCATTGGTTATACACCCTTCTCTTTAGGATCAATGGGATCTTATTATTTTTGAAGGTTGAGCAAGCCATCCTAGTGTGATTCTTCGCTTGATTTCTTTTTCTTTTGAGGGTCTCATGGAGAACTTAGAAAAATTAAAACGTACTTCAAACCTATGTATTGGATATTGGGTGCACTTGATATTCCTGATTTTTGTCAATAACTTCCAAATATTTAATTTTGTTTCCCTATTCTTCGGATTGTTATTGATTTTTCATCAAAACTCTGTCAATTTGGGGGCTGTGAAAGGATGTTAAGATGACATTTTTCTAATGTATCGGATGCTTTTTTCAACCCACTGCATATTCCCAGGTCATTCAAGTACCTTGTTTCATAATTTGAAAAAATCTTTTCCTAAAACCTTCCTTTCATGATTTATTACATTTGATGCTTGAACATTTAATTAAAGCCAAAGAAAACAAATTAATTACGTTCTTCATTACAAAAAATTCATACTTCAATAGCTGAGGATGTAATTGATTTTTAGTTAGATTTAATTAATTAACTTTTTCTACATGCAAAATGCAAAATATGCCAAGCTAAATGACTGCTTGTTCGCTGAGACGCTCATATTAGGCTCTTATTAGAACATATACAGAGGGCGTCAAAAGTAACTGTTACGATTCAAAAGGTTTATACAGCTTCAAATTTGGCAGTAGTTAAACCAAATATTTCTGTTTTCACACACCATCTTCGTCATTATCGTCATTAATGTCCGTCGTTAGAGATAGACTTTCCCCAAGATTTTCCAGATATATCTGCCAGGCTGGCACCAATATTCCTGGTCTTGTCTAAATCGTACTGCTATCTTGTTTTCTGTAGGCAACAATTCAGCATATGATCTTCAGGGATCCAAGTTGTGAGTCATTATGTCCAATAGTTGTTTGATATTCTCGCAACGTGACCAGCCCATTGCCATTTGAGTGTTGAAATGGATTTTATGATATTTTTGACTTTTATTTTTACATAAAAAATCTACAGTTTTGTGATCCGTCCATGACACCCCAAGCATGATGTTCTCCTCTGTTGTTGCATTGTTTTTAGTCTTGGGCCAAACTTTTGTCAATTTTGGATCTTTATAAGGATGTTAAAATTATTTACTTGACCGGGGAGTTGCATATTTTCGTGTAGTTCCCAAACCCATGAAATAAAAGTCTTTTAAAAGTTTCTTTTTCGAAAAGTTTAGCTCTTACATCCACAAAAAATAAGTAAATGAATGTTTGTTATGCTGATTACAATAATTTCCATTTTCCTCTTTGTAACTCCCCAAACTAAATGATGAAAGCAACGTGTTTCTGCAAATACTTTTTTGTTAAGCACTGTTAACCTAATCAAACACAATACTGGACAGCTTGTTTGAAAAATGATAGAAGAATTAAATTGTCTCCTTGGATTTCTGCATGTTAATCATATCTCCGTTCTTTTTTAAATGGAATGGAGATTAAGACTGAATAATATCCCTGCTTGAATGAGAAAATAATTCAAATTATTTGGCATAAATCAGACGCAGAACATGAGGATAAGAGCAGAAAACCTTCCCTTTCATGCAATATTGATCTTAGTGATAAAACTAGATCTTGCCAAGAGAAACTGACATTAGCTAAATCATACTAGATGTACCAGGCGCATAATTGCTGAATATATTCCAACTTGTAACAAAGGAAATATTGAGAGGTGAAAAAAGTGAAGAAAATTATTATCTCAAAATAATCAGAATGCCAGTGGCCAGGCTGTTGGTAGCACGGGAAATAAAATCGACAAGCCATGTTCAAACCCCAATTCAATCTGCATTTTGTAAGCGATAATACCATCGGGAAATGCATGAATTCATCTCTACCCCTATGCAGCGAGTGAAGTTAAGTGATGACTGTTTCGATGTTTAACACCTTTCTGTTAATAGCATGGTTAATAAAACATTTTGCAAACCTCGCAGAACTGATAGCTTTTGCTGGAGTCAACGAAAGGGCACCATCTATCAAAACTAATGTTCTTAGAAGAGAGACTGGCGAATATTGAATGTTTAATAAGCTTGACTTTGCTCTGAAAAGAGGCTATATGTATGGTGTGTTAAGTGAAGATATAAATGGTTTTCGAAATTAGCTTTTTCACATAGGTCTACGTTGAAGCACCTCAGTTATATACTTAGATTAGTCTGGCACAAGGCAACAAGTATTGGATAATTAACTCAGTCTCCAAGTAACTTTTCTTCGGTGATTAATCCCAGAGACGAGCATGATAGCCAGTACTACGCAACGATATGTATATATAGTCTAAAGAGCTGCTGTCTGAAAAGAGACGGATGCATTTTCTTTTCTCGCCAAAAAGAAGGAGAGAAGAAATCTTCAATCATTGCAGATTGAAGCTGAGGTTTTCATGATTTACTGGGGAAATGATATTATCCTTTGTCATTCTGCTACGTTATTCACGTAAGTTGCCTTACTATCCATTCATTCAGCTGATTTTCCTCATCTTAATCACTCTCCTTTTAGCAACAATGATCACATGTTGAGAGTGGCAGAATATTTATTTTTATGTTAACACAAAATAAATGAATGGCTGGTCATAAACACTAATGGAGAACCTGACTTGCATATCAAAAGTAGTTGCCTCTGGTGAACAAGGGGTAAACAATAACATTACAGAAATGAACATTTTGACGCCTTACTTTTTATGTTCTCAAACATTTTTGTATGTGAATCATAATCTCGTTTTATCACTTTTTCGATTCCTCTCCCTCTGTCCCTGTATATATACATAAGTGTGCATATATGTGTGAGTTTGTGCGACTTTAATTTACTTTTCAAATTGATACCTTGACACTCAAGGCTACTGACAATGGTTAGAGTCAAGAAAAATAGAATCAGCAGACATACAAAAGAAGTAGGAAAGCTTTTTAAAAACGTACCTCGATCTGTTTGACCTACAAATCTTCTAGATGTGTGTGTATGTGTGTGTGCACGTGTGTGTGTGTGTATGTGTTATTGCTTGGATGGGTGTCTGTGTGTGGTTGTGTATTTGTTTGTGTATTGATATCTCCCATCATTATAGAAGAATAAATTCTCTGCAACTCTGTTTGGTTATGTTAGTGCATTCATCTGGAGGAAACCGTCGTACCTTTAACCAACAACCCTGACCGTAAATTTCACTTTGGGAAATGCCAATTAGATTAAATATACTTCACATGGTTTTGCAACATAAATACATGTATTTTTGAAAATGTATTCACCAGTTTGAATTAACTATCAGGAACATCATTGGAAACCAAAAAATTTTAATCGA